>CM060660.1:39126126-39428626 GCA_030686955.1 Odontamblyopus rebecca | reverse complement strand
TAATATCAGGTCTGATATTCCCACAAACTCTGGTTTTGAGCTTTCCACCCAAGTTCTAAGTTGGTCCATCTTTGGCAAAATGCTTCGAGCATTTACATGGAGAAAGCCCAGGTCTTTGCGAGTGCAAAAATCAGAGAAATCCAAATCAGTGTCATTAGTAATAGTATTTTGAGGGCCTGGAGGAACATGTATATTCCCAGATACCAGACGCAGTAGTAAAATAAGATTCCTACTGATACGGTTTAGCAGTTTGAAATTTCTCACTGATTGAGATTTTTGAGACTCTGCATATAAGAACAATACAACATTGAACAGTTGTTTTGTAATGTCATAAGAGTAAACGGAGTGAACATGAAATCGAACCCTTAGTCACAAAGAGAGTGTCTGCATCCCTCTGTGACAGTGAACACTGAAGAGTGGCGACAACTCAAGTTTAGTGTTAGAGGTTTGAAACCCACATAATGAAGAATGAACAAAGAAAATGAACACAGAAAAATATAGTATTAATAGTATTTTAGCTCGATTCATGTTTGGGCTGTGGATAGAGCCTGGAGACTTTACAGCAGCAAAGCCAAGAGTCAAAGCAGTGAAGGTGTTAATCCAGCACAAAGCAGTTAGTTCAGCACGGAAAAGTAGCAGTTAGTTTAGCAAGCAGCAAAAGCACAGCCGCCTCCTCCTCCTCCTCCTCACACACCTGCAGCAGTAGCACAGCCTCCTCCTCCTCCTCCTCACACACCTGCAGCAGTAGCACAGCCTCCTCCTCCTCCTCCTCCTCCTCCTCCTCACACACCTGCAGCAGAAGCACAGCCGCCTCCTTCTCCTCCTCCTCACACACCTGCAGCAGAAGCACAGCCGCCTCCTTCTCCTCCTCCTCACACACCTGCAGCAGTAGCACAGCCTCCTCCTCCTCCTCGTCCTCCTCCTCCTCCTCCTCTTCACACACCTGCAGCAGTAGCACAGCCTCCTCCTCCTCCTCGTCCTCCTCCTCCTCCTCCTCACACACCTGCAGCAGTAGCACAGCCTCCTCCTCCTCCTCCTCACACACCTGCAGCAGTAGCACAGCCTCCACCTCCTCCTCCTCCACCTCCTCCGCCTCCTCATCACACACCTGCAGCAGAAGCACCGCCTCCTCCTCCTCCTCCTCCTTCTCCTCCTCCTCACACACCTGCAGCAGAAGCACAGCCGCCTCCTTCTCCTCCTCCTCACACACCTGCAGCAGTAGCACAGCCTCCTCCTCCTCCTCCTCCTCACACACTTGGCATTAACCACCTACCAGCCTGTAGATTTGTTCACAGGACGTCTCCTAGCTCGTCATCTATTTTCACCTAGCATCTGGGCACCTGGCTAGTCCAGCTCAGTTCAAATGTCCAGCAGACATCATTATATCCCAACAAAAAGTCTGGTTCTGAAAGAGTCACATGAGGTTTTAGGTTAACAAGTAAGACATGAGTATAAACATTTTAATGGTTTGGATGCACTGAGCAATGAGCTCTGTCCCCTGGCTTCCCTCCCACATGACTCGCTTATCTTGGCTTACGTCTTGATCCAAATGGTTTGTTGTATATTTGTGACAGTCGGCGTTAAGACGTTAATAGAAAACAAGCAATTCAGAATCAGATAATACAGAATGCCCAACGGCAACAACAGGATTTGTCTCTTGACTGATCCACAATCCAGCAAAGACTGAATGGGCAGAGGGAGTTTAGGGTGTTTCTCGATTCCCAAGATCCTTCCTCCATTTTGTAGCACTTCAGTAGTCGGCTCCTCCGAAGCAGAGCCGAGTGTCCAGCTCACAGCTACTGGAGCGTCGAGGAACAGGCTCTGGAGAAGCGACTGCGTCGTGTCACAGATCAAACACGATAGTTTTAACAAACATCAATGCTTCTATAAATACAAGTGTTCGGAGGTGTTTTTATGTGTCACAGGCATTAAAACATGTGGATAATAAAGGCTGAGTGATTCATCTGTTATTGAGTTGTTTAGTACAGGTTTAGTTTCACGTTTAGTCCTAGTTTAGTCCTAATTTTAGTGCTGTATATGTGCGTGAATGCAGCCTAAACCACTAGGAGTTCATGTTACAGTTTTTTTTGGCTAGTGTTTTATCTTTCGCTTACATTTTGTGCATACGTCCCCCACATGCCGTGACAGACTCCAGCCACAGTATGTTTCTAAGCGTGGATTAATCGTGTCAGGAAGGGCATCTGGAATAAAAACTTGTCTCCACGCCGATCATCTGCTGTGGTGACCCTGAAAGTAAATGAGAGCTGCTTAATACCGAGGTGATTCAGACAATATTTAAAGGTGCACTGTGTAATGTATGAACAACACCCCGAGATACTTGAACTCCTCCCCACGTGAGGCTGGGTGGAGAGTCTCAGGAGCAGTTCAGTGTCTCGGGGTCTTGTTCTCAGTGAGGTCGCTGTATCGTTGTGGTGAAGAGGAGCTGAGCCCAAAGGCAAAGCTCTGGATTCACCTCAGTGTAGCTGACGATAATGAGAAATAAGTCCTAAAATTGTTATTTTACCTTTTCAAGTGTTAAGATGTGTCAGAATATTGTGGTTATTAATTTCTATATATTTTATTTGTAAAATATTGACCTCTTGAGTCAGGTGAACCTTTTACTTTGCCCCGGAAGTTCAGAGAGTGAGAAACAGTAGCCGCGAAAAAGGAGAAAGACGATAGAGAGAAATAAAGGAGAAAAGATGTCAAAATGCTACTTAACGACCGCTGGTGATGTATTGGCGAACACGGTAAATATATCGTATGTAATTTGTGTTTATTTAGAGGTCATTTATGCAAATCTGAGACGTTTTCTCTGTCTTTATTTTATTTTTCACGGTGTTCCATGTGTTGAAGTTGGTGAATGAGAATAAATGTTACACGTGACCATCAGTACGGAGCGTGAAGTCCTTTTAACTGAAGAAAACCAGAGGAGCTGCACTCAGGTTCCTCCCCTCACCTGTGGTCCTGAGCTCTGGGGAATGAAAGGACAAGGTCGCCGATACAAGCGGAGAAATGAGTTTCCTCTGCGGAGTGGCCGGGCGCTCCCTTTGACAGAGGGGGAGGAGCTCGGTCACACGGGAGGAGCTTGAAGTAGAGCCGCTGCTCCTCCAGCAGCTGAGGGGAGGGCATCTGTCCTGATGCCTCCGGGACGCCTCCCTCTGGAAGTGTTCCGGGCATGTCCCACCGGGAGGAGGACGACCCAGGAGACGTCTCTGGGCCTGGGAACGTCTCAGGGTAAATCTGAAAGAGAATCAGAATCAGAATGTGTCTTTATCGCCATATGAGGGAACAGGTTCACAACATTAGGAAATTGCTGCGGTGCTTGGAGCAGGATGTAGACAAACATTAAACATGCAACAAATAAAATAGAATAAAATAAAGTAGAAAAAAAATAAGCTATAATATAACAAACAAAATTTACAAATTTACAGGAATATAATAATATAGAGTATAAGAGTATAACAGTGCAGGTAATGAACAGTGTAAAACAGGCAGGTGCTGGAGGAAGTGTCTGGGGCGAGGGAAGTCTGGGAGTCTGTGCTTAGACTGCTGCCCCCGGATAAGCAGAAGAAAATGGATGGATAGATGGATGGATTGTGTAACTTTTGTAGAGGAGGGTCCATCACCTGCTCGTTTCTATGGAGATATAATTGCACTGCCTGAAATGTTCCACAGCGTGACTTTAAACAGCTCTACTTTACATGTATTCACTCACAGGTGGTTTTATAGCTCAAAAATACCTAGAAAAACCGACATTCTGACTGTGAGCAGCGTCGCCTCTGCACAGACCTGAAGACGGACGGGTTTAATGCCACACGGTGAAACATTCCAGCCAAAGCCATAACATCCCTACGGAGGAAATGTTTCTGCGAGAAAAGTTACACAATGCACCTTTAGCAGCACTTTTAATCTGCCGAGTAGCACAAGTTAGTATAACAAATATTGATTTAGCTTATCCTCCTCGTCTGGCCCTGCCCTGTTTTGGCTCCGAGTGCCACAAATTCAGTTCAGCAGGAATCACTTCCACAGTAAACAAGGGACAAGTCTTGCCCGGGCCTGTCGCCATAATAACTACGTTGACTTATTTTTCCAAACGGGACAGATTGAACAATAATTTTTGGGGTCAGTATTTATTGTGTGTACATTTTCTTTGCACTACTGGGACATTTTTTGGCTGTACGATCAGATTTAAGACTTCTGTGACTCATTAATGATCCAAACTCGGTACTAAACAGGTCCATTCTGCTGTTTGTTTACTGCAGCTCGTGATTTTTATTAACAATATTGTAGATTTAGAACAGTTTTTGCGATTTAAATCTGCTCTTGAGTTGTGTCAGTGTCAGAAGTTGTATTCAAAATGTGTTACTGTGACAGGGCTGTGCAGTAGTTTTGCTGCTAAAATCTGATCTAAAGTGGGTTTAGTTGTGTAAAATGCTCAGCGTTCATGTGCAACAACAAGTCCACACTGCACTGTTTCCCTGGGAGGGTTTAAAACGGCTTTGTGGTTTGTAGAACTTGTTTGCTTTTGAGATCTGCAGCGAAATTATATAACTGGAATAAAAGCAACTTGAATCCAGAATATCCCTCTGTATTTTCATGCGGTCTGGGCACCTGGACCCGAGCCACAACCAAATGATCGGAAATATACTCGGGCTATACCTGCCTCTGTTTTGTTTTTTTGTAGTAGTAGTAGTTTAAAGAAAGAAAAGCAGCGTATAAACAGCAGGTTTGCATTTACAATTTCACTTGCGACTTACTGTGTATAAAAGAGACAAAATATAAATTAAAACAAACAAATTGAATGCATAATTCATTCACTTTTTAAAATCATTTGTTGTTGTTCCATGATTCCTCTGACGGAAATACAATCAGTTTTTTTCTTAGTTCTTATCTTCACTTTTTTGTTTAGTTTTTTCATCCATGTTTTCTCGTGTTCTGTCACATGTACATTTGTATTTAATACTTACTGACTGCACTGGGCAGATGTTAAAACTGCACTGAACTTCTACAAGTGCCACGACGAGAAATTGAATCTCAATTCAATTTTATTTCTATAGCCCAGAATCACAACAAGAGTTTCCCCAATGTTCTTCAGAGTGAAAAAACATGGAAACATAATCTGACACAGACATCAGCAAACACATTGTCCCATCCTCAGTCTCTCCATAAACACACGATCCTGGTGCCAGAGCAAAAAACCCACCGGCAGGTGCATTGTGGGAAAATTCTCTCCAGACACTGTTGCCAACAGCTGTGGCCATGCGGCACCTTCAGACCTGAGGCTCTGAGGAACCAGTCACTTTATAGAGAGCAGGGTTCAGACGGACAGACAGACGTGTGGGGGACCGGACATTGGCTTATTTGGGCTGAGGGCTTCAACCAGACAGGTGGGGCTCCATCCAGGCAGGTGGGGCTCCATCCAGGCAGGTGGGGCTCCATCCAGGCAGGTGGAGCTCCATCCAGGCAGGTGGAGCTCCATCCAGACAGGTGGGGCTCCATCCAGGCAGGTGAGTGGTAGAGCTAAGGTCTGGTCAGCATCTGCTCACAGGAGGAACATCTGGAACCTCTAAACAGCTCCACTCCCAGAGGGAGCAGAAGAGAAGAAGAGAGAGACACTGGTGAACAGCAGTGAACTGATTTGTCTGTGTAAGACATGAGGTTATGGGACAGAGATGAAGGAGAAGGAGCAGTTAGAATAAGAGGACAGAGGCTCAGGGCTCCATACTTCCCCCAGCATCTCACTCCTAGAGCAGCCTGACTTCAGCTGTGGAGTTAACCCTGCTCCTCTAACCTGGCCATAAGCTTTCTCATAGAAGAATGTTTTAAGCCTAACCTTAAATGTAGAGACTGTGTCTGCCTCTCTGACATGAGCTGGAAGCTGATTCCATAAAACAGGAGACTGGTAACTAAAAGCTCTACCTCCCATTGTAAGTTTATTAAATCTGGGGACCACTCGTAGCCCTGCATTTTAATTCTAAACTCGACCAGGAGCCAATGAAGTGAAGCTAACACCAGAGTAATGTGTTCTTTTGTTCCCGTTAATAATCTTGCTGGTGCATTTTGAACAAACTGAATGCTTTTTGAATCTGAATCTGAATGTTCATCCAGTCAGATTTGTCTATTTCAGTGACGCACGTGAAGACACCCGTCCCCGACTACCGCCCAGTCCGCTTTGCACCCAACCCCTGAATCCCGAGCCGGGCGACGTCACGGTCCTCATGAACTGCTCTTCCTCAGACCCTTCAGGACCTGTTTGTCCCGGGAATGACATGGAAAACCCTGGATGACCGGAGCAGGAGCTATGTCCATTAACTAAGGTATAAAGTGTGATCACCGCGTGCAAACGGCATCAAACCCACTGTTTCTAATCCAAAGAAATATGTAGTCGGGTTCAGGTTCAGGT
Source organism: Odontamblyopus rebecca (assembly GCA_030686955.1). NCBI lineage: Eukaryota > Metazoa > Chordata > Actinopteri > Gobiiformes > Gobiidae > Odontamblyopus > Odontamblyopus rebecca. Next base: position 39,422,220 of record CM060660.1, on the reverse strand, counting down.
TCAGGTTCAGGTTTCTTCATTTTTGTTCAACGTGGATATCGCTGCAGGAGCAAAACTGTTTTTAAATCTCTTTGTCAAACTGGGCAAACTTCGCTTTATTGGATCTACACAACTGTAAACGGAAAACCATGAGGTAGCTTATCTCAACAGGGCGGCGTAAACCGATACACGTCACCGTCGGTTTCGGCTGCGGGGAGCTCATTCTGACGGAGCAGCTCATTTCGACACCTGCAGTAGGTCAGAGCTGTTCCCGGTGTGTGCGACTCTCCCCCCGGAGCCGCACCTTTGTCACTGATTCTGTTTATTATATTCATGGACAGAATTTCTCGGCACAGTCGGGGGCCAGAGGGCGTCCGGTTTCACACGTCACTCACTGATTCTGCTGAAAACCCCGCAGTATTTTTCAGTCCCTTGTGATGTTTTATGCTTTTTTTCCTCATAAACAACTATATTTGTGTTGATGCGTGTGGACCATGTGTGTCCCTGATTGGCTGATCCACCTGTCAGTCACGGCCGTCTGATGTGAGGGGGAGTCACCAGTGCCCAGACTCTTCATAAAGGACTGAAGAAGTGTGATGTGGAGGACGGGCGGGTGGAGAGCAGGTTTGGTTTAAAGTGTTGGTTCAATAATTGGATGTTGGTGCATATTGGAGCTGGAGATCAGAGGATTGTGGAGCTTTCAGACGTCCTTTTGTCTGAGGGCATTAGTTTGACAGACGGTCTCACCCTGATCCTGTGTCTCAGCTCAGATCAGCTGTAGATATGATATTAAAGTGCCCATATTATTATTATATTATTATCTGATGTGCTGTGATGTTAGGTGGTAATACAGGAAGTGCTCCACTGTGTTTTTAAACTCCATACATACGAGAATCTCTAATAATTTGGTCCTGGAAGTCTGTACTGAACTAAAACTAAAAAAGTGTAGCTGTTAACTTGAAAACGGCTGTGTTGTTATTTGCTTTTTCCAGACCAAGAGTTCATTTTCATACCTGACAGTTTCCACTGCTCACTAGCGGCTAGTGTCGTAACCAAGACCCCACTAATCCAGACCAAGACCCGTCCAAGACCACAGGGTCCAGAGACCAGGACAAGACCGAGACTTTTAAAGACCGAGACCCGTCCAAGACCACAGGGTCCAGAGACCAGGACAAGACTGAGACTTTTAAAGGCCGAGACCGAGACTTTTAAAGACCGAGACAAGACCGAGACTTTTAAAGACCGAGACTTTTAAAGACCGAGACAAGACCGAAGCAAGACCAGGACTTTTAAAGGCTGAGACTTTTAAAGACAGAGGCCGAGACTTTTAAAGACAGAGGCCGAGACTTTTAAAGACCGAGACAAGACCGAGACTTTTAAAGGCAGAGACTGAGGCTTTTAAAGGCTGAGACTTTTAAAGACCGAGACTTTTAAAGGCAGAGGCCGAGACTTTTAAAGGCCGAGACTTTTAAAGACCGAGACCAGACCGAGACTTTTAAAGGCTGAGACAAGACCAAGACTTTAAAAGGTTGAGGCCGAGACAAGACCGAGACTTTTAAAGGCAGAGACAGAGAAAAGACCGAGACATTTAAAGGGTCGGGATTGAGACAAGACCAAGACTTTTAAAGGCCAAGACCCAGAAAAAACTGAGACTTTAAAAGGTTGAGGCCGAGACAAGACCGAGACTTTAAAAGGCCGAGACCGAGAAAAGACCGAGACTTTTAAAAAGAAGATAAGAAAGGCAAAGCTATTTCCATTCTTGGCGGCAGGGAGAAAGTGTGCCTGAAACATGTGCAAACGCCACATGTGTTTACAGTACAGCGCTGTTAAACTTAGAATGGGCCAGAACAGCCTCTATATGTGTCAAAGTCTACGGCCGTCTCTAGTCCAGTTCCTCTTTGTACAACTGCTCCATTCACTCCAACAATAAACAATAGACGCTCCGCTGAATCTGAGCAAGGACCCTCTTGTTCTCACTTACTTCTCCGCGTTTGGGCTGAAATAATACGTCTGTGTGGAGAAACCAGCCCACAGCTCGAGTCACATGCGCTTCTGTCTCCCACTCGTCTCCCTACATCAGCGACTCAATGAACGCCAAAGGAGAACTATGGGCGCAAAAAAGTGACTCCTGTGAGCTTTCGGGCGCGTTGTAATCTCACTGAAAACATACCCATAAGCCCTCCTCGCACGGGATCAGTTTTACCCGTGGACCTTTGGTGATTTGTAATAACTGCGGAGGACGTCTGAGATCTTAATCCCGTGCGAATGCTCCACGTCTGTAATTTGTAAAGTAAAAATTCCGCCGCAAATTACCTACGATATTTCACCAAACACAGACGTCCGGTGATGATACTCGTCCCGTGTGAATCTGCATGTCAGTGTTTGTTGTTGTAATTGCATCTTTTCTGTCTATTCCTTTTATTTCCAAGGTCTTTTCTCTATATATTTATATAACGGAGGCTGCGGGAGAAATTTTGATTTGCAGTTTTGAGCTTTTTAGGGGCAAATTATAACACAGCCTCATGGCCTCTACATGGAAACCGATCCGCAAAAAGGGAAATTCTCGCAGGACGTCGACCTGGATGACTTGTAGCAGCGGTAAGGAACTTTTTTTTTTTTTTTTTAGCATACTTTATAAATTTACTTACTTAGCAGTGTGAAAGACATAGAAACGGATGTGATGTTACGACATATCTGGTCGTAATTTCAGTAAAACAGAGTCATTTACGGACTTCCCCGATCCCCAGGTTGTACTTATCCCGTGCGAATGAGGCTATAGTTGTGTTTTGTTTCATTAACACATGTTTGAGTATTATGTGTTATGATTTATTAGTCTGCCTTACATCTCCAAAGCTCAAAAGCTCCAACTTGTGATGTCAATGCCGAAATGATCCAAATCATTTCAGTATTCTCTTCTTATCTGTACACTTCTTTAGCCGTTTATTTTCTACTTTAAATGGTGTTACTGTCGCAGGCCTAAAGAGGAGGAGGGACATTTTCATGCAGTCACAGTCACCCCCCCCCCCCGCCCCACTGCAGAAGTCAATGTGTTCGGATCAATGTCGGCGTCACACTGACCCGCATTCACTTAATGACAGTATAATGTGCACTACGACGCCACTGCGATCACAACACGCGAAATGTGGGAGGAAAATGAGTGAAGCGACGAGAGGTTTGAGGAAAAAAAGCTGCGTTTAGGAATAAAAATCCACATGGAAATTCACTGCAGGGTCGGGTGGAGATATTGTCTGGCCCATAGTTTAACAGATCAATGCTCATTTCCTCTCTGCGAGCACACGTTTGGTTAGTCTGCTCAGGCTGGAGTGAGAAAGAGACTCCAGCTTTTTCAGATAAGAATGTGCAAATTATCAGATTAAACTCACACATTTTTATGTAGTGGGCGGCAGGAGCTCAGATTGTCCATTGTTTCGAAGGTTTCGACATAAACCTCACTGGTTGAGCGTCAGATCCACTCACAGGTCAGTGGTGCGATTCCCACTCCCACAGATGAAGCTGCCGTTGTGTCCTTGGGCAAGACACTTCACCCACCCCCACACCAGTGTCTGCATGCACTGTGAGTGTGTGAATGTGTGAGTGTATGAGTGTGTGTGAGTGTGAGTGTGTGAGTGTGTGAATGTGTGTGAGTGTGTGAATGTGTGTGAGTGTGTGTGTGTGTGTGAATGTGTGTGAGTGTGTGTGTGAATGTGTATGTGAGTGTGTGTGTGAATGTGTGCGTGAATGAGTGTGTGAGTGTGTGAATGTGTGAATGTGTGTGTGAGTGTGTGAATGGGTGAGTGAGTGTGTATGAATGCGTGTGTGTGTGTGTGAATGTGTGTGTGTGTGAATGTGTGTGTGAATGTGTGTGTGAGTGTGTGTGAATGTGTGAATGTGTAAGAATGTGTGAGTGTGTGAATGTGTGTGTGTGAATGTGAGTGTGTGAATGTGTGTGTGTGTGTGTGTGTGAATGTGTGTGTGTGAATGTGTGTGTGTGAGTGTGTGTGTGAGTGTGTGTGTGTGAATGTGTGAGTGTGTGTGTGAGTGTGTGTGAGTGTGTGAGTGTGTGAATGTGAGCGGTTCCTTCATGTAAAAACGCTTTGAGTGGCTTAGAGGTGGAAGTACTGTATAAAAATGTGTCCATTTACCATAAGTACTGTAGTAGTAGTAGTAATATTAGTAATAGTAGTAGTAGTAGTACTGTAGTAGTTGTAGTATAAGTACTGTAGTAATAGTACAGACGCCCCACAGCCATGACACTCCAACACGGCGCCTCCGGAGTTTGAACAGAGCGGAGATTTGCGCTCGGATCACGACGTTCCCCTTTTCTCCAGACCGGGCGGGACATCGCAGTGCCCGGCGATGCCTGTAGGGGGCGGGGCCTGTAGGGGGCGGGGCCTGTAGGGGGCGATGCCTGTAGGGGGCGATGCCTGTAGGGGGCGGGGCCTGTAGGGGGCGATGCCTGTAGGGGGCGATGCCTGTAGGGGGCGATGCCTGTAGGGGGCGATGCCTGTAGGGGGCGGGGCCTGTAGGGGCGATGCCTGTAGGGGGCGGGGCCTGTAGGGGGCGGGGCTGAGAGGGGCTCCTCATGTTCCGCCTGTAGACTCCAGTTGCACTCGTCGCGTAATAACCTGACCAAAAGTCTGATTTCTTTAACAAATATATGCACGAAAATGCCAAAATACGACTAGGGAGAGATACACACTTCTGTTTTAACCCTCGAAGACCTACGACATCTTACACGATAACGAGGAATATGTTTCTATAACCACACAGAACTTTGTAAGTGTAAAAGACAGAAACGTCCTTTTCCCCTCTGAAAGTGCAGACATAGAGGTTTCCGTACATTTCTGCGGCTTTATCCTACGTCACACTCACGCTGTGTGATGACGGGAGCAAAACGAGTGTCCAACAGGAACTTTGTTTTCCCCAAACTCATGCGCTCCGTCCATTTTGATGGAGCCAAACTTTGCCAAAGAGTGAAGTGAGTCAAGATGGTCGACTCCTCTGACTGTGTGTGTTTATAACGAGGGAAAAAGTCGCTCTAAGTGGAGTTAATTCTCACACACATGGAAAATGACACATCTTGGTGTGTGTAATTGTGCATCTCTTTCTATTTTTATTTAAAGGTTTATTTCAGTCCAAATGAACAAATCCAAATGTAATTTCCACCCTGGAAATGCAGAAGTGCTGTGGCTCTGGCCCTGGACCTGACAGGAGCTGTTTCCAGGACTGGACCAGGAAAGTCATGGAGCCACTGCACTTTTTTGTTTTTAGGGCAATAAGGAGATTTTTAATTTACTTACAGACTTGAGATTTTGCATTTTTGTAGCTCAGGCCCTAAATTAAGCATTTTTTATGTCCAAAAAGTTGTTTCTACATGTTTGCTGTGGGTTTTGTATAAAAGAGTGGGAATTTTATTTTCTGTTTTCTTTTTTTCATCTCTATTTCTGGTCCTGTAGCTTTTCTCACAGCCTCATGACACAACTACAGCAGCAGATTGTGAAATAACAGGTTGGACTGAACAAAAGGAGGTAGAACACTTCATTAGGGGTAAAAGGGGCAGTTTTAAAAGCAACATTAAGAAAAAAATCCAGGCGAGGAGAAATGTACTAAAATTTCCCTTCCATCTTCAGGGGTTAAACCCTTTTACACAGATAATCAGGAGGAAAAAGTGCTTCTGGTGTTTCTTGGCCCTTTAAACTCGTCTCCTGTTCCCCTCCAGGAGTCAAGTGTATTCGTTTTTCCTTTGGTTTCCGTGTTTTTTAAGCCCTAAAGGTCAGAGATGAGCCGAGCGTGTGGGAAAGCGGCTCTTCACTCCGTCCGGTACAAAGGTCTGTTTAACATCACAATGCAGCTCCTCCCACTCCAGGCTCTGACGATCTGATCTTCCTCAGTCGTCTCACCTGGAGGAGGAGGAGGAGGAGCGCAGGGTTCGAGCGCTTTTCCAGTGTTTCGTAATGTAAGGCCAGCAGATCAGTCGTCCTAAGTCTATTTTTGCTCCTGAAAAGGGTCCGGCAAACATCTGAATCACCGTAAAGAGCTTATGTACGAGGATTTTCAACAGGCAAATTTTAAAATATATAATCTGTTAAACTTTTTCAAATATTTACAGTGTCGGGTGCATAAATCCAACTTTAACATTTATATTAAGCATTTTATTGTTTTTTTTATGTACATGAATCGGCTACGAGCTTAAAAAGTGTCATGTGGTGCGACCGAGAATAACCTTAAAATAGTTTTATTTTCTAAAACATGGTTGGGATATTTAATCTAAGTTGTGAGTAATATGAAGTGTATAGAAACAAACTGTTGCGTTTCTTTAGATTTTTAATGCATATTGATATTTTCTCACCTGCTCGTGTTTAATGAACAAACTACTGCCCTGGAAAATTAAGAGAAATGAAGAAAAACGCCTAAAGAACCGTTCACCCAAGTCGACTTTGTCTGTTATTAAACTCCAGCCACAGAATTCCTGCTGTTATTAGTGGCACCACATGATGCACGGTCGCACCACATGACATTTTAATACTTTAAGGTCAAAAAACATGCAGAATAACTCAGGATTTATGAAAAAAAAAAAGATTTGGTTCCCTGGAGGTCAGAGGTGCTACAGAAATGTGCTGAATTATTATGAAATTTGCACCGTTTTAACTGAGGAAACTGCAACTGGACAGAAAATTTAGGCGTAAATTCATTGACCCATAAACAGCAGGTAACGAAAAAGTTGACATAATTCTGCAGGTCAGTAATTTATGGAATCAATTTTGTGTCAAATTGTTCAAAGAAACCAAACGTCAAGCAAAAAAGTGTGAACCAAAAAAAGTGAAATCAAATCAAATAAATAAAAATGCAATCAAATAATGTGCGTAATCGTGTAAAAAGAGGTTTGAACATTTTGACACAAAATTTGATTCCACAGTAATTTTGATGATTCTTGTGGAAATAGCCTCAGATTTTCACAGAATGTACAGAAACGGATCAAGACTTTAGATTTAACGTTTTTATTTTCGTTCTGTTTTCGGGTTGAGCCGTTCCCTCCCGGAGTCGTTTTGTGTTCTGGAATCTCGCACACGCCCAAAGACTGCGCGGCCGTCAGTGCAGAATGTGGAAAAACTTCACGAAAACGGCGAGAATTCCGTGTTGACAAATTCGTTTGCCAGTTGGTGAAGGTTTTCCCAGATTTTACATCGAAGGCTGCGCCGTTTTGACCGCGTATGAAACACAAAACGACGTCTCTCCGGGAGCAAACGGCTCAACCTGAAAACACAAAATCAAAATTAAATGTGAAATCTAAAATCTTGATCTGTTTCGATATATTCTGTGGAAATTTGGGGTTATTTCAGGAAGAACTGCCAAAATTATGATTCAAAATGTTTGGGACGCCCTGTATATAATCTCTGTGTGTGTGTTCGGTGAGTTTTTGAGGATTGTAACGTGAATTAAAGCTGACAAGAGTCCATTTTGCGTAATAAACTAGAAGGACCGTTAAAGTATCAAATCAAAGTGTGCGTCATTATTTTGGCTCATTTTTGACTAGTCACTTTTATACAATAATCTCAGGACATGTTCAGTTCAGAGTTTTGCTGCTGTGGTCACCTCACCTCAGCGCCTTTGATAATCCACAAAACAAGAAAACAAGAAAGAAACGTACTTAATAACAAAGTGTTTGTGTTGACAGATGTGCTGTAATGTCCTGGGAGAACATGGAGAACATGGAGAACATGGAGAACATGGAGAACATGGAGCGTGCAGAGCCCCAGCGTCAGTGTGAGAACTGAGCCAAAGGCCACACCTGTTATTACAACTGCACTTTTCCTTTTCATTACGGCGGCGCTGGAGCAGAGCCCAGGCACAACCTGAGCCCCACACACACTGATGACAGAGACTCCGTCCAGAAACTCTGTGGTTTAGTGGATCAGTCAGAAACTCTGCGGTTTAGTGGATCAGCCACAGCTCCACAGAGGCCTGGGTTCATTCAGAGCAGAGGAGCAGTTACAGTCAGGGCTCTACAGTTTAGCCCATTTCACTCGCATTTGCGAGTAAATATTTCACCGTGCGAACGAGGAAAACAAAACAGTCGCACCGGTGCGAGTGCTTCTGCAGCCACAATAAGGAGAACTGCACACAGACGTAACTGATGAGTTAAACATTCTAAATGTATCAAACATTAGGGGCAAACTCACACTAGGACTTCAGAACCGTGCCCAAGCCTGGATCGCCCCTAAAGCGCAGCACGCTTGCCCAGCGCGAGCGCAACCAAACTGTGCCCAGGCACAACACCTCCGACCGCGCACGACTCCAGTATACAAGCTATACGAACAAACTCCGCTTCAAAACACACCCACGCCCCCTTAACCGAGGCGCGGCACCGCAGCAGGACCCACACCTGCCCCACCACAGTAGACACCCCAATGCCTCTGGACTTCCTTCTCCGCTAAAATGAGAGCTTTGTCTCGGTCTCGTCTCGGACTCGAGGTCTGAATACTGAGTTCGATCATATTTCATTACGGCCGCTGCTGTCTGCAATAAACTTATACCGGTGTGTGGGACCTGTGCACTGGAGCCCGCGGACACCGCGGCACCGCCAGTGCGCGGCTTGTCCACAGCGCCACCCTCAGCATGCGTCACAGGGCAGGTGAAACATCCCACCTGTCCATCCACCTCCACAAATACGCCAATACTAATTTTATGTCCGTGTCCGCACAGAGCAGAGCTACAGCACAGAGCAGGTGATATGTGAGCTGAAGTTTGACTAAGAAAATGCCAAATAAATCTGTTTGTCACAATGTGCGTTTGGTTTAGTAAATGTGCAGAGGCTAAAAACCACTGTAAAACCTCTAAGAGAATGTAACTCCTGTTATGAATTTGAAAATACAGGTTTAAAAATCCTGCACACTTTTTACACTTTGAAGCAGTTTTGTGTAAAGTGCAGTGGAAGTTCTCTTACAGAAGAGGTTCTCAAACTGTGGTGAGGGTCCAGAAAGGGCCACAGAGTGTTTCAGTGCAGTACAGTTTGTTTGGCTTATTTTAAGTCTAAATATTAATCAGATAAAATGAAGATATATTTATAAAAACATTGTGATCATGCAGGAAAAGTACAGTCATAATTATTTTTATTTTTTTTGTATTAAATTTATTCAGTGTTGGTGTTGGTGTGCGTAAGTTCTGCACTGTAATAATCGTTCACACGAAAACCTACTTGTGCCCCCATTTTTTTTTCTGTGCTCCTAAAATTTTTAACTTAGGGGCACGGGTGCTCCTGAAAAACAAAGTTAGCATAGAGCCCTGGTTACAGTACTGACGAAGAAGTACTGATGTAGAAGTACTGATGTAGAAGTACTGCAGTAGAAGTACTGCAGTAGAAGTACAGCAGTAGAAGTACTGTAGTAGAAATACTGGAACAGTTACAGTACTGATGTAAAAGTACTGATGTAGAAGTACTGGAGTACAAGTACTGCAGTAGAAATACTGGAGTAGAAGTACTGGAGTAGTTACAGTACTGACGAGAAGTACTGATGTAAAAGTACTGCAGCAGAAGTACTGAAGTAGAAGTACTGGAGTAGAAGTACTGGAGTAGTTACAGTACTGACGTAGAAGTACTGATGTAAAAGTACTGTAGTAGTTACAGTACTGACGAGAAGTACTGTAGTAGTTACAGTACTGACGAGAAGTACTGACGAGAAGTACTGCAGTAGTTACAGTACTGAAGTAGATGTACTGCAGTAGTTACATTACTGACGAAGAAGTACTGACGTAGAAGTACTGTAGTAGAAGTACTGTACTAGTTACAGTACTGATGTAAAAGTACTGAAGTAGAAGTACTGCAGTAGCAGAAGTACTGGAGTAGAAGTACTGGAGCAGTTACAGTACTGACGAAGAAGTACTGATGTAGAAGTACTGATGTAGAAGTACTGTGGTAGAAATACTGGAGTAGAAGTACTGTAGTAGAAATACTGGAGTAGAAGTACTGTAGTAGAAATACTGGAGTAGAAGTACTGTAGTAGAAATACTGGAGCAGTTACAGTACTGTAGTACTGCAGTAGTTACAGCACTGAAGTAGAAGCATACTGTACTGTAGAAGCACTGTAGCAGAAGTACTGTACTAGTTACAGTACTGATGTAGAAGTACTGCAGTAGTTACAGTACTAATGTAGAAGCACTGTAGTAGAAATACTGGAGCAGTTACAGTACTGAAGCAGAAGTACTGAAGCAGAAGTACTATACTAGTTACAGTACTGACGAGAAGCTACTGTAGTGGCAGAAGCATTGTAGCAGAAGCACTGTAGTGGTTATAGTACTGACGAGAAGCACTGTAGTGGCAGAAGCATTGCAGTAGCAGTAGTACCGTAGCAGCAGCAGCAGCACTGTAGCAGCAGTAGCACTGCAGCAGTAGCAGTAGCAGCAGCAGCAGCACTGCAGCAGCAGCACTGCATTAGCACCGCAGCAGCAGCAGCAGCACAGTGGCAGTAGCACTGCAGCACTGCAGCAGCAGCAGTGGTGCAGCAGCAGCAGTAGCACTGCAGCAGCACTGCAGCAGCAGTAGCACCGCAGCAGCAGTAGCAGCACTGCAGCAGCTGTAGCAGCAGCAGTAGTAGCAGTAGCAGCAGTGCAAACACTGCAGCAGTTGCAGAAGTACTGCAGTAGCAGCAGAACTGCAGTAGCAGTAGTAGTGGGAAATACTGCAGTAGCAGTAGTAGTGAAACACTGTAGCAGCAGTAGCAGTGGAAACACTGCAGTAGCAGTAGTAGCAGTAGCAGTAGCAGTAGCAGCAGTAGCAGTAGCAGTAGCAGTAGCAGTAGCAGTAGTAGTAGCAGTAGCAGCAGCAGTAGCAGTAGTAGTAGTAGTAGTAGTAGTAGTAGTAGTAGTAGTAGTAGTAGTAGTAGTAGTGCTGTAGTAGTAGTAGTAGTAGTAGTACTGTAGTAGTAGTAGTAGTAGTACTGTAGTAGTAGTAGTAGTAGTAGTACTGTAGTAGTAGTAGTAGTAGTAGTAGTACTGTAGTAGTAGTAGTAGTACTGTAGTAGTAGTAGTAGTAGTACTGTAGTAGTAGTAGTAGTACTGTAGTAGTAGTAGTAGTAGTACTGTAGTAGTAGTACTGTAGTACTTAGTCTTTCTATTACATCAGTGTCGATTTTTCTTTGAGACTCACGTCACATTTTCTTCATTGGACGAGAGAAGTTTCCGGACTTTTCACCATGAACAGAATAGAACAGAGAGAATATTTTGTTTTGAATTGTTAATCGCTATAGCAACACTCCTCATTTTTCATCATAATGTTCGTAAGGTTAATAAACGTTCTTTCTTACAACGCAGACTCCAGACGCATCTTCAGTTTTCCCTCCTTCAAACTGTATGAATTAACAATAAAAAAGTCATATTTCTTATCGATATTTTACTTTTGTTTTATCGGGTATTTGAATTCCCGTTTCTCCCACGTGCAAACCCGACCCGTCGCAGCTCCCCCTAGCGGTCCGCGCCCCTCCTGTTGAGAAACGCCCCTGCACCGCGCTCGTCTCCTCCGCATCCAGGCACAATAAAGCCGTTTACACCGCGCACGGCCCCGTCTACTCCTCGCACAGAAGACGCACTTGTGCAGCGCGTCGTGCCGCTTTCCCCGCGGGTTTTCTGACGTGGGAGCCGGGGCCGCCTGTGCGCGCACGCGGGACCGCCTAACCGGTTCAGCAGCGTCTGGTAACGTCCACCTACAACCCGACACTTCACTCCGACTCCGCAGTCTCGCCCAAAACGACGAAAACCCGCGTCGAAACTCGCCCAAAACTTACAAACTCTTGCAAACTTTTGCTAAAAACGAACCTGCGCTTTGCCTGGAGAACCAAGTCCAATCCGCGTCAACGTATCCAAGGATATCAACCACTACTTTCACTTTACGCGTTTGTTTTTGGGACTTTAAACGCGACTTTTTGCTGGATTTAACGTGTTTTTTTAATATTATAAAGCAGCAGAGGATTATTTGTCCCACTTTGCAGGAGACGGACCGACGCGCACATCTGTATCCACAAAATTAACGTAGCGACACCGCAGGGAACACGTCTGTCACCATGCCCGTGCGACAGAAAGGTAAATTCTATCGTATTTCTTTACTTTTTCAACTAAAATGAGCACTTTTTGATTCATGCTTATGTTTTTTTGAGCGGATTTCCGACTGTAATCGCGTTGCTGTCACTTCATTACGCTGAAGTGACGCTGCAGTTCGTTTGCGAGTTCACCGCGAAACGAACCTCCCAATAAAACTCGCATGTTTAATGTTTAACTCATCGCAGATATCGGATTTTGTGCGGGACAGTACAAACATTCAACAGAAACTCAATGAGTAATTCCTGTTTTAAAGTTCGGCAGTGATTTTAAGTTGAAATCGGTTTGTTTTAATTCACTTTTTACGACCAAATTAGCACCGTGCGTTAAGATTTCGCTCAGTGATTCAATGCTTTTGGGAAACGAATACCTGAAACTACAGTCCGCGGCACCTCGAGGGAAATGTGGCTTCAGATTAAAGACAGAGTGCGTAACTTTGCTGTTCGAGAGCTCTCCGTCTGACCTGTCTCCGTGGAGATATAGTTGCTTTCTTGCTTCGCCGTGAATGTTCCACTTTATGGCGTTAATCTCCGCGAAGTGACAGGTCAGATCTGTGCAGAGGCGGCCCCACTCACCGTAACGCACATTTTACACGGTGGGCAATTTCTTTATCAATTAAAACACCTGTAATTGAAGATATGCGATGAGCTAGAAGAGTTTAATGCCATACAGTGGAACATTCCAGGCAAAGTAGTTACTAGAAAACAAAAAAAAAAGTCTTTACTTTATAATAAAAATGCAATTACGCTGCAATGTTTTTATCAAATACGAACGATTTATTGTGGTCCATGTAACTTAACTGACAAATCAGTTAAACATCTCAGGCAATGCATTAACATCTCCATGGAAACAAGCACGGAAAGTTACGCAGTGCACCTTTAAAGGGCCGTGCTGTTTTCTGATCTCATAACGTCGCTTCCTCGTCACAAACAGACCCGGAGTTGTGTTTTGTTTCATTCCCACACGTTTAAACAACACAAACCCTGCGAATTTAGACCCAGCTCTTCTCTGAAACACTCCGGTCCACCTTGTGATGTCATGCGGCAACACAGGAAGTGCTCCACCGTGTTTTCAAACTCCGCGCACCTTCACTAGACTCATCTGGATGGATCTGAGCCCTGGAATTGCCGATCTTCACTGAACTAAATCTTAAAAAGGAGCTGTTCGCTTTGAAAACCGCACCACTGCGTGACATCACAAGGTGGGACAGAGCAATTTGAGCTTTGGCGATGACAAAATCATACACCAGGATTATTCAGACATGTGCAAATGAAACAAAACACAACTCCGGGTGTGTTTTTAAGTTGGTAATGGCATCATAACACATCCTAACGCTCACAAGGATCAGTTTGGTGTAATATAGGACGTTTAAAATGTAAAATAGTAAAGTGGACAGGGATGTTTGTGTTTTCCTCCGGCTCTTTCTCACAGGAGTGTAAAGTCACACAGAGATGATGTCACCTTTTCATGAGCTCCGACTGCACCTGAGATCCACACTTTTGTCTGAAGCTGTTCCAGACATTAGGTTTTACTGAGAGACGAGTTCATTAATAAACCGCATCAATGAGGAGGCGGGAGATTCAGTTCACTGTTTACACTGTTTTTTTTTATCGCTTTGTCTGGAATGTTTCACAGTGCGGCATTAAACGTTTCTGAGACCAAACGGGACCAAGTTGCAGGTCAGATCTGTGCAGAGGCGACGCCGCTCACAGTCGGAATGTTTGTTTTTCTAGATATTTTTTAGCTGTAAAACCTCCTGTAAGTGAATAAATGTAAAGTCGAGCTGTTTAATGTCACACTGTGGAACATTCCAGGCAGAGCAGTGACATCTCCATAGAAACAAGCAGGTGACGGACCCACAACTAAAAAGCTGCATAGTGCATGTTTAAAACTTATTTAATCGACATGTGCTCACTGATAAAAACAGCATCGAGACCAAGACCAGTCTGAGACCAGAGGGTCCAGAGACCAGGACAAGACCGAGACCTTTAACCCCTGAAGACCTGAGGGCAGTTTTAGTACATTTCTCTTCGCCTGGATTCTTTTCTTAATGTTGCTTTTAAAACTGCCCCTTTTACCCCTAATGAAGTGTTCTACCTCCTTTTGTTCAGTCCAACCTGTTATTTCACAATCTGCTGCTGTAGTTGTGTCATGAGGCTGTGAGAAAAGCTACAGGACCAGAAATAGAGATGGACAAAAATAAAAATAAAATTCCCACTCTTTTATACAAAACCCACAGCAAACATGTAGAAACAACTTTTTGGACATAAAAAATGCTTAATTTAGGGCCTTAGCTACAAAAATGCAAAATCTCAAGTCTGTAAGTAAATTAAAAATCTCCTTATTGCCCTAAAAACAAAAAAGTGCAGTGGCTCCATGACTTTCCTGGTCCAGTCCTGGAAACAGCTCCTGTCAGGTCCAGGGCCAGAGCCACAGCACTTCTGCATTTCCAGGGTGGAAATTACATTTGGATTTGTTCATTTGGACTGAAATAAACCTTTAAATAAAAATAGAAAGAGATGCACAATTACACACACCAAGATGTGTCATTTTCCATGTGTGTGAGAATTAACTCCACTTAGAGCGACTTTTTCCCTCGTTATAAACACACACAGTCAGAGGAGTCGACCATCTTGACTCACTTCACTCTTTGGCAAAGTTTGGCTCCATCAAAATGGACGGAGCGCATGAGTTTGGGGAAAACAAAGTTCCTATTGGACACTCGTTTTGCTCCCGTCATCACACAGCGTGAGTGTGACGTAGGATAAAGCCGCAGAAATGTACGGAAACCTCTATGTCTGCACTTTCAGAGGGGAAAAGGACGTTTGTCTTTTACCGTTACAAAGTTCTGCGCTGTTATAGAAACATATTCCTCTGTATTGTATATGATAACGTAGGTCTTTGAAGGTTAAAGACCGAGACAAGACCGACACTGAAAAAAGGTGGAGACCACGGCCCATCGAGACCAAATCAAGACCATCATTGTAATTTTCAACATGTATTTGTATTACTGTTATTTTGGCGCATTTATATCAACGTTTTAATAAATCTGTCTCCATTTTATCACTCGTCAAGTGTCAGACCTCGAGACCGAGACCAAGTGCCTTCAGAACCGAGACGAGACCGAGTCCAAACACGGTCGAGTCCGAGACGAGACCAAGGCCCGTCTCGAGTACTACGGCACTAAAAACACCTATGCAATCTCATGGTATTGCTCAGACCTGAATGTTCCGCAGTATGGCATTAAAGGCGTAAACATGATTGAATTACAGATGTTTTATAGCTCTAAAAGGACTAGAAAAACTTGATTTCTTCTGGTGAGGGGGGTTCCCTCTCCGCAGATCTGAGCTGTATCATTTGTTTGGAGATAGATACGTTTAATTTCATACTGTGGAAAACTCCAGGCAACGAGATCCTGCTCCAAAAAACGAACCGAACCGTGAATTTTGTGAACCGCGCCGCCCCTAATTCATACACCAAATAATTGAAAAATGCTTTACAGAATAAGAAACACTTTAAAATCACCTCACGAACAAATGAAAACACAAATACGCACATAAAATGCAACATTAAAAGAGAAAAGAGACGATAAATGATCCCAAAAGTGGAGATTCAGACCGCCACACTCTGCAGAGGTGTCGTAGTAACTCTATTGATCGTGTAGTGAAGCTGGGGCCGTGTCATTCACCCTGATGCCCCCTCCTCACCCTGATGCCCCTCCTCACCCTGATGCCCCTCCTCACCCTGATGCCCCTCCTGCCCTTCGCACCAGATCCATACGCTGTACACACATATCGACCGCGTGTGTCGTTTTGCTCATATTTCACAGACTTCCCATTAGAGTAAAAGCTTTTATGATGCCGCGCGCTGTAAACATGTCGACGCACAAACGCGGCTTTCGTGCCACCGGCGAACGGCTTAAAGGTCCAAAAAGTATGAAAGTTTTTGGTTTGAGGGTCCGTCGCCCGCTTGTTTCTACGGAGATGTCGTCGCTCTGCCTGAAAATATGACTTTCAACAGCTCGACTTCACATTTATTCAGTTACAGATGGTTTTATAGCTCAAAAATACCTGGAAAAACGTTCATTCTGACTGTGAGCAGCGTCGCCTCTCCGCAGATCTGACCTGTGACTTGGTCCGGTTTGGTCTCCGTGATGACGGAAAGGTTTAATGCCGCACGGTGGAACATTCCAGACAAAGCGATAACGTCGACATGGAGAAAAAAAACCATCTGAATGATCCTCAACTCCACCAGAAAAGTGACACAATGCACGTTTAAAGCCACAGTGTGGAACTTTCCAGACATGGCACGTCACCTGTTTGATTCCACGGAAATAGAAAGTTAAAATAAGCCTGTCATGATAAGTAGACCAGGACTAAACCAGGACTAAACCAGGACTAAACCAGGACTAAAACCAGGACTAAACCAGGACTAAAACCAGTACTAAACCAGGACTAAACCAGAACTAAAATCAAGACTAAAACCAGAACTAAAACCAGGACTAAACAAGAACTAAACCAGAACTAAAACCAATACTAAACCAGAACTAAACAGAACTAAAACCAGGACTAAACCAGAACTAAACCAGAACTAAACCAGAACTAAAACCAGAACTAAAACCAGAACTAAACCAGAAGTAAAACCAGGACTAAACCAGGACTAAACTAGAACTAAAACCAGGACTAAAACAGGAATAAACTAGAACTAAAACCAGGACTAAACCAGGACTAAACCAGGACTAAACCAGGACTAAACCAGGACTAAACCAGGACTAAACCAGGACTAAACCAGAACTAAAACCAGGACTAAACCAGGACTAAACCAGGACTAAACCAGAACTAAACCAGAACTAAAACCAGGACTAAACCAGAACTAAAACCAGGACTAAAACCAGGACTAAACCAGAACTAAAACCAGGACTAAATCAGGACTAAACCAGGACTAAACCAGAACTAAAACCAGGACTAAACCAGGACTAAACCAGGACTAAACCAGGACTAAACCAGGACTAAAACCAGTACTAAACCAGAACTAAAACCAGGACTAAACCAGGACTAAAACAGGACTAAAGTCAGGATTAAAACCAGGACTAAAGTCAGGACTAAACAAGAACTAATCCAGGACTAAACCAGAACTAAAACCAATACTAAACCAGAACTAAACAGAACTAAAACCAGGACTAAACCAGAACTAAACCAGAACTAAACAGAACTAAAACCAGGACTAAACCAGAACTAAACCAGAACTAAAACGAGTACTAAACCAGGACTCAACAGGACTAAAATCAAGACTAAAACTAGGTCTAAAACAGAACTAAAACCAAGACTAAATCAGGACTAAAACCAGGACTAAACCAGAACTAAAACCAGGACTAAACCAGTACTAAACCAGGACTAAGATCAGGACTAAAACTATATATGGTACCGTAAGTTAAAATAGGCCCATCATGATAATTAATTTTGAAGTACAATATATTATGGCAGTATTATGGCAGTATTATGGCAATATATATCTGCCAGCCGATATATATATTATCGGCCGATATTGGCTCTTCAAAAAATATCGGCCAAAATCTTGCCAATCTGGGCCGATATTCCACGTGGACATGTTTTACTTTGTTATGAAGCTCAGACTCTATATTCTGCCCATTTACTCCAGTTTACAGACAGATAAATGTCCTGACCTGTGGCGGGGCATCAGGGTTTATCTGCGGAGTCATTTATCTGTGTCCATGTGCATTTGTTTACACTCGTACCTGTAGATCCATGTGGCTCATATACGGTGTGTTTTAGATGGAAGTTCAGAACTTGCCCCCATCACTGCACCAGTTTGTTGCCTTGACAGACTCACTGCCACAGTGAGATCTCCACCGAGGAAACACTGATCTGTGCCGTTTTTTGGCTTCTGACAGAATTCCACCACCTGTAGAAACGAACTTTAGCTTCAAATGTGCCAGAGTTCAACTTTAAAGCGCGTGTGAATGAAACAAAACACAACTCTCGGTATGTTTGTGATGAGGAAACAACATTATAACATAGATCAGAAAACAGTCCTCTTATCAACACAACACAACACACACTATATATTTTGTGTTTATTGTGCAATCACCGACAGCTCCAGTTTTATAGCCAAACTGTGATATGACTTTGATTGAGTTGTTTTCTTTAATCATTTACTCCATCAGGAAACTCTCCCAGGGCAAGATCCATCCTGGACCTTCAGTCACAGGCAGATATCGGCCTTTGAGTGTTGGGACGATCTAATGACTCTTACTCTGTTCTACATCTCTAATGGTGGAAAGTTCAGGAGTTCAAATGAATCAGAAAACACACCAGAGTTCTTGCAGAGGTTCAAATGCAACAAACGGCAACTTAAAAGTAAAAAAAAAAATCATATTACACTGAATGAACAATGTGCAAAAGCTTTTTATATTTTTAAAAAACATTTTAGCATCGGCCGTCTGACACAGTGCACACATTAGCAAACAGGCCTACGCTCACAGAAGTATTAACATTGTTTGAAAACTCAAGAAAAAAACACAATATTGGTTTAAACAGCACATTTTCAGTGTTTACAGGCCTCTTTAGGTGTTTGATTTTCAACTAAAATGACTGAAATACTGTTGGTGAATGGCTAACTAGCTCGTGACTGTAATTTTATGTGTGAGACACTTGTTAAACGGCACAAATTATCATCTCACATGTTGTAGTTCCAATGAAATCATCTCTTTCTGGTCAGATTGTTTAAAATAAAGCTCAGAGTAAAGTCTAACAGAGCCTCAGACAGAGCAGTGTTTACAGTTAGCATCACATCCTCAGGGAAGTAGACAACATAGTCCGTATATATGAGTGGGCTAAGCTAACCCGTTAGCTGCCCCGTGCCACACAGGAAGTGCTCCAGGAGGCTCTTCCGGCTCCTTCTCTCCTTTTTCCTGGATCCTGAACTTTTCATTTCTCTGTTTTGTTCCTGAATCAAGATCTGAACATAAATAATGGACCAATCAGACGCCTTCATTCCCCGAGGCCCCTCCCCCTAGCGTTAGCAACAGGTTTGATTGACAGCTTGTTTCGTTGCTAAGTAAGTTCCCTTCCCGCTTTCCCCCGAGTGACGACTTCTGAAATAAAATGACAAAATATCTCAAACAGTCACAATATCTAATGTGACTAGAATCTGAACGAGCAGAATTTAACGAGCATAAAGTAAAATGAATTTGGTTAAATTGTGACTCTATTGTTGTTCGTACGGAACAGAACATACAATATAAAACAATGACTTAAACTATTTAAAGTTTGCTGCTAAAAGCTCAAAGTTTCTTCTTCTTGTGCAGAATCAGGTAAATCCAGTGTCCTGCAGGTGCAGAGTATCACATCCATAGTCCGTATATATGATGCATCAGCTCTGCCAGGAGGAGGCGCCACATTTAACCTCCTCACTCATGATTGGCTCTTGTGTTGCTATGATACTCTCGCGGGAGGATTTCCAAATATGGACCTGGCTCCAGATTCGCTCCTGTAACCGTGGCAACAGGAGCCTCATTTGAGCGACGCTGTGGAGACGTCACACTCAGTCCACTCATATATACGATCTATGGTAGACAATAGTAAAGTACCAGGATTAGGGTTGGGTGGTAATATTGTAATCCAGTGTCCCGCGGTATCAAGAAGCAGCAGCGGTGTCAGTTTCATCACCGTCATTAAAAAAAATCTGCGTCAGGACCTAAACCCACAGCAGGACTTCCTCCCTCCGCTCTCCCTCCTCTTCAAACGTGGCTCCGCTCGGAGGTTTCCCTCCACACGCAGCGAGGAAGAAGAAAAAACCCGACTGACGCTTCGTGTGTGACGCTGAGCCCAAAAGTTCGTGACGGAGACGTTTTACTGAAGCCGAGAGTCGAGAGGGGACGAGGCTGAAGAGGAGAAAGTTCCCGAGGGCGAAGTCAGACTTTCACGGAGGAGACGGGAACTTCTCCTCCTGGCGAGAGCGCAGGTCTGTCAGATACAACATGCTGCAGTGGAAATATCACAGGCCCTGGACTGTCGCCTTTTACTTTTTACTCTGAATCTGCCTCTTCTGCACTTTTCTGGTCTCGGCGAGTCCCAGATCATTAAATGGAGGGAGAAACGCACTGGGGAAGTTTGGTTTGATCAGAACTTGTGCCTCATCTTCAAATATAAACCTGCGACTCTGTTTCTGAACGGTTTAGGTGCAGCTACAAAATAATTTTGAATTAGTCACAGTAAAACCGTAAACCCAGTGAAATGATGAGACGGTTTAACGGGATCAGGATTTCGGTACCAAAATAACCCAACATATTTTAGGGTTGTTTCTGTTGGTGTTGTTGTACAGTGGTGTTAAACTGTGACCGTGTGTGTGTGTGTTGTGTTTTCGTTGTGTTAAACTGTGTGTGTTGTGTGCAGATGCCCAGCGCGCTCTGGAGCTCCTGCAGCAGTATCGGTGTTGTGTTGTGTGTGTGTTGTGTATTGTGTTAAACTGTGTGTGTTGTGTGCAGATGCCCAGCGCGCTCTGGAGCTCCTGCAGCAGTATCGCCTCAGACTGGAGCAGAGGCAGAGCTCGGGGTCGGGGGACGACTCTCAGCTCCACTCCAGCCTGGACCGAGTCATCTCCGTGTTCCAGAGTCGGCTCTTCAGCGCTCTGCTCGGTGAGGACCACACACACACCCGGTTCATAAACACACGCGCTGCTTATGGAGGTTCAGATGCGAAACCCCCACCAGCTGTGGGGCCGGGGACGTTATTTCTGTGTCCAGATGTGGCGTTCACTGTATAGAAAATATATCGGCCGATGTTATTCACAATAACATAATATGAACACGTGGAAAAGTGGAACCAAAGCCTGTTATTAAATTAAAATACACAAAATTGCCATAAATCTAACTAGAGTTTTTTTCATACTTTTTGCACCATTATCACGTTATATTTATCCAGCTGCACAAAACAATTTCCAGATTAACACTGTGTAAGTTTGGCCCCGTCTTAATAAAATCAGGGTTCTCGCTCTTTTTCAGTGACAAAATTTAAAAACGTTTCCATGGCTTTTTCATGACCTAAAGTGAAGTTTCCAGGACTTTGCAGCACCGACGTGTGCAGAATTTAGCACTTTTAGGGCTAAATATGAAGTGTTAACCCTTTCCACTCACCTTATGGTTTGGTATTATTAGGGATGTAACAATAACTGAAATCTGGTGATATCGTATCGTCAAAGGTCTCACAATAATATCGTGGAGCATCACAATATATCGAATCCCAAGTCTCTTTGCTTAAATGAACAGTTCTGACGCAGAAACAGCTAAAAAAACAGAGGGAACTACATAGACCATGATCCTTTGCTCCGTTTCAGTGCAGACGACATGAAGAAATAACTGTTCTAAGCACTTTTACATCTTCATTCTGTGGATTAAGTCTGTGAAGCATTTTTAGAGGAAAAAGGAGCAGATTCACAGTTTTATATTGTAATAAATATCGTTTCATGAGATGTTTATGGTGAAAATATCGAACAGAGAGATTTGGATTTCGTTCCATCCCTAAAGACAAATGACTGGTCAAAGCCTTTTATAATGTCAGTCTTATTTTTAAGTATAATATCGTGAGCTTTCCCACGATATTGCAGTAAATATCGTACGGTGAGGTTCATACGTGATGATATCGTATCGTGAGACTCGGATATCGTTACTCCCCAAGTATTATTGGTTTTTTAACATTCAAAATCCTGTCCCTGCATTTATTACCGTCTGTTTTAAACCAAAGACTTTATTGTGTTTGTCCTGCTGGAGATATTCAGACGTTCAGAAACAATCAGCCTCACGAGGACTTCACAGAACGCTCGAGTTGTGTGAAAGAGATACTAAAATTCCACGACTTTTCCAAAACTTTCATTGACTTTGCAAAATTCCATGACTTTTCCAGGCCTGGAAAATGACATTTTCAATTTCCATGACTTTTCCAGGCTTTCCATGACTGCGGAAACCTTGTAAAAATGTTAATGATTTCATCTGTAGCCTTCAGTTCATTCACAAATGTTTGTATTGTGCAAAGAGGAAGTGAGCAGTCAGAGCTTTGTGAGTCATTAGAAATTCATTTCAAAGGCTTAAATGTTGATCTTTTAAGTCATTCCTGCTGATTCACAATACGATTTGGTCCTGACGGAGCACACGCTGAAGAGGGGAGGGACCTTTATCCTCTTTTGTCCAGTTTTCTGTTGTAAAGTCAGTTCCTCTTCAGGTTCTAACTCGGCTAAACACAAACACTGAGGAAGAGAAGAGCCGAGGAAGTGATGGACAGTGACAGTTTGTCTGAGGTTTTCTCAGAAACGCATATTTACAACACAACACTTTTACAGACAGTACAGTGATTTTTCAACATCATTTTCTGCTTATGGCCATGCACTTGTAACTGAACACTGCAACCAATGTGAGCGCTCTTAAAGGTGGACTGTGTAACTTTTCTGGTGGAGGATCAGTGCTTTTCTGAGTGTAGATGTACAGTTACGAGAAACAGAAAATACTGTGGAGCCGAAATGCTTAACTCAATTCTGCATATTTATTGTATTTCTTTATAAAAAGCGGTAAATATCAGTGTTTTGTTATGGTCAGAGTTTATGTTGGGACTAAGCAATGAAAACGTGAGGTTGCTTCACAAAAACTGTAACAAAAAACACCTCTAAAATAAAAGCAATGCAGCTTTAGGCCATGCGTGAGGTAGAATTATAAATAGGGATGTGACAATAACTGAAATCTGGTGATATCGTATCGTCAAAGGTCTCACAATAACATCGTGGAGCATCACAATATATCGAATCCCGAATCTCTTTGCTTAAATGAACAGTTCTGATGCAGAAAGAGCTAAAAAAAAAAAACCAGAGGGAACTACACAGACCATGATCCTTTGCTCCGTTTCAGTGCAGACGACATGAAGAAATAACTGTTCTAAGCACTTTTACATCTTCAGTCTGTGGATTAAGTCTGTGAAGCATTTTTAGAGGAAAAAGGAGCAGATTCACACAAAATATTGTAATAAATCTGGTTCAGTGAGACGTTTATGGTGAAAATATCGAACAGAGATTTGGATTTTGTTCCGTCCCTAAAGACAATAAAATGACTGGTCAAAGCGTTTTAGAGTCTTGTCATTATGTAGAATATCGTAATATCGTGAGGTTTCGCACGATATCAGAATAAATATCGCCCCGTGAGGTTCAGACCGCGACGATATCGTATCGTGAGACTTGGATATCATTACATCCCTAATAATGAGATATGTTTATTTTGTAATTTTGTGAGTCCGAACGCTTTTTTCTCGGTATTTTTGAGCTCTAACACCTGTAAGTTAGCGGAACATTATAAGCAGAGCAGAGACATCTCCATCCCGAAGCGAAAAGTGAACCTTATTTAGTTATTTCCCCATTGGTGCGTTTTACATGACACAAGTGCTTCTGTAACTTCAGTCAGTCAAACCTTATTTATAATGTGCTTCGTTCACAGAAACACGTAGCAGAAAACGCTCTAAAGTCTATTTAAAACAATCCCACAAGCCACAACCGCCTCAGCCCACACCCCCACACGCCACACGACCGCTGTTCTGTCGCACGAAACACAAAACGAGCGGCGCAGGGTTAAAAGGCCCATTTCCCGCTCTTTTCCGAGCTCTTCTGAGGCCGTTTCCTCGTCGCAAACGCACCCCGACTTCTGTTCTGTTCTGTTCTGTTTCGTTCACGCACGTCCGACACACAAACTCTGCAGATTTAGACCGAGCTCTTCTCTCTTCCACCTCGTGATGATACAGGAAGTGCTCCGTTGCGTTTTTAAACTCCACGCGCCTTCGCTAGAATCATTCGGATCATTTCAGCCCCGGAGCTGTCCGTCTCTGCTGAGCTAAAGGTACGAGGTGCGGCTCTTTCCGTAACACGACCCTGTGCCTGTTATATTCTTGTAATTCTGTACATGTTTGTGTTACATTATAGAGTTTATTGTTTTCTACTTTATTTTATTTTATTTATTGCGTGGTTAGGGGTGTTTCTCTCCAAGCACCGCAGCAATTTCCTAATGTTGTGAACCTGTGCACTCATATGCCAAGAAAACCTTTCTTTATTTTTTTTATTGTTTATTACAGTTTTAAGTTATACAAAATATACATTAAGTGGTCTCTGACATATTTCACAATTTTTCACATTTGAATCATTCAGCGACAAGGGCTGAAATTATTGAAATATTTGAAAACATAAAAAACAAAAACAAAAAGAACAACACAAAACACCTATAATAAGGGGCTGTCTCAGTAGAACCTTTCTGATTCTGATTTTTGTTAATTTCAAAACAATCTTCATGACATCACAAGGTGGAACGGAGCATTTTGAGCTTTGGAAATGCAGCCGGACTAATAACACGACGCAAACACGGCTCTGGGGATGTTACCGAGGAGGAAACGACATTATAACATAAGTTAAAGCTTCCAGGCCTCCAGTTCTGTGATTTGTGTTGTGTGCGTTTTCATTTCTCTTTTTTTTCATCATGTAAATATTTGTTTTAAATATGTTAGATCCCCTTTGTTTTGTTTCATTTACCTTGTGCGTTTCTTTTAATGAAATGACTTTATTTATTCCATTTATCATCTTGTTTTGTTACTTCCCCAAACAGAGCTGGGTCGTAACACCCAAAAAACAACACGGCTACAATGACGATCACGGCAGAAATATTAAATAATGTCAGTAACAAATGGCGAGACCAAAAAAACCTTCTTTATTTACTATAAATAATGTCAAAATCTCGTTTTGTCTCGTCTCAAATTGTGGATATTATGTCTCGTCCCTAATGAGCACAGAAAACATAAAACCGCTCAACATCTGGAGGTGGGTCACGTGGGCGCTACAGCAGCAGTGGAGTTTGATAAGATAAGATAAGATACCCTTTATTTGTCCCACAGCGGGGAAATTTCAGTGTTGCAACGCACAGTTAAGAGAACAGCAAGAAAACAGTAGCAGCAACAGAAGTACAGAATTACTTAAAAATAGACAAACTCTATAAAGAAAAGGATTATAAAATAAAATAAAATTCTATATACAATAAATTGCTGTCTGAACACAGTGGCTACAGTTTGTACAGTATAAATAACATTAAATCTTTAAAGTGGCTACAGCATCTTACGGTGATAAATAAATTTGTAGTGGGTAAAGTGACTGCTGGACGTCTTATGTATTGGACACGGTCCCAGTGTTGCACATGGTCCCAGTGTTGCACATGGTCCCAGTATTGCACACTGTCCCAGTATTGCACACGGTCCCAGTATTGCACACAGTCCCAGTATTGCACACGGTCCCAGTATTGCACATGGTCCCAGTGTTGCACATGGTCCCAGTATTGCACATGGTCCCAGTATTGCACACAGTCCCAGTATTGCACACGGTCCCAGTATTGCACAGGCAGCAGAGTTTGCAGTGCTCGTTGGGTCAAATGTGCTTTTACAAATTTCACTATAATAAAATATCTGATCCTTTTCTTAATAATTCTAATGAAATAATCGGATTTCTGGCTGTGGCTCTGACCAGCGAGTGTCACATAAAAGGCTTTTTGTGCAGAGAAAGTCTCTGAGATCTTAAGAGGATTAGTCTGATCCCGGATCCTTCCTGTGGTCGTCTTTAGCTGAATTAAAAGTTGATTATTAAAGTGACATTTTAAACCCGCCCCACCTCTTCTCACTGTTAAAGCTGCATTGTGTAACTTTCCTGGAGGGTCCAGCGAAGGCTTTTATCATTTTTGTTTTAGATTCCAGAGTCAAAAGCCGATAACAGTAGTGTGTAGTGTGGGTTATTTTGACCTTTTCTGGAGGGTCTGTCAAATGTTTTTCTTCATGGAGATGTTATTACTTTCTCTGGAATGTCTCACAGTGCGGCATTAAACCTTTCTATCGTCACAGAGACCAAACCGGACCGAGTCACAGGTCAGATCTGTGGAGAGGCGACGCCGCTCGCAGTCAGAACGCCTGTTTTTCTAGGTATTTTTGAGCTATAAAACCACCTGTAACTGAATAAATGTAACGCAGAGCTGCTGGTTAATGTCACACTGCGGAACATTACAGGCAGAGCGACGACGTCTCCATAGAAACAAGCAGGTGACGGACCCTTCGACCAAAAAGTTACAGGTCAGATCCGTGGAGAGGCGAGACATTGTGACATTGCGAGCGGGGTTGCCACGCCGCAGATCTGACCTGTGACTCGGTCCGGTTTGGTCTCCGTGACGACGGAAAGGTTTAATGCCGCACCGTGGGACATTCCAGACAAAGTAATGGAGAAAAACATCTGCCAGACCCTCCAGAAAAGGTCAAAATAACAGACACTACACACTGCTGTTACTGGCTTTTGGCTCTGGATTCTAAAACAAAACAAAAATAAAAATTATAATACAAAATGCGACGGTCAGAATAATTAAAAACACATATTAGCCGTTAGTTTGTCTTCACCCAGATGAGCTCCAGCACCTGTGAAAAGCTGAAGTCGAGGCCACAGCTGTAAACAAACCAGAACAAACTGGTTCAAGTCTCACCTCTGCAGCCACTCCTTCAGACCCGCCATTCTTTCATGTTTGTGCCTGTGTTTGTGTGTGTTTTGTGTTTTTGGTGTGTGTGTGCGTGCGCGTGCGTGTGTGTGTGTGTGTGTGTGTGTGTGTGCGTGTGCGTGTGCGTGCGTGTGTGTGTGTGCGTGCGTGTGTGATACTTCCTGTTTTATGCCCTTCTCACCTTTCACCGCTCTGACAATAATCTCCGTCAACAGTTCCTCCTTGTTTACAGTTATTCAGCTCAGAGCCAGTGACACGTGAGCTAAACACACAGGTATTTCTTTATGAAGGTTTGGAATACTTCAAAACAACTTCTAGCAAACCAGTTCTGTTCGGGAGAAACGGGGAAGTGAAGTAGCTGTACTTTTGAATGGAAAAAAAAAAAGTTTCCAGAATAACTTTGCTTTAGGGAGACTGCAGCGCTGCGGGGCGACCAGCAGAGGGCGCCACTGTATCAGCAATTTCTATCTAATGCGCTTGAAAACTCAAACTAAAAGCAGTGATATCAGAAAAAGAGTGAGTGCATTTTCACAAACATAAAGGAAGAAATAAAAATAAACGTGTCTGATGTAATTTGACGTTAGTATATAGGCCTGTGCGTGACTACAAAAGGATTTAATGTGAATACAGAAAAACTAAAACGAATACTTGAACCATACTTCACAAAACATGCAAGTCTTAATTAATGCAGGGCAGACGTGTCCAACCTTTTTCTTCTGATGAGCTACTTTCATGAAACGAAAATGTCAGGGAGCGACTCATTTTAGCGTTCGCAAGAAACTGAAAACGTAGAAGAGCCGAACTTTAGACGGGTTACAGTTTGATGCCTGTTAAATTATGCCAATTACCCATTATTATTAAATTATTATTATTTATTATTTTATTATTATTTATTTTTATTTTATTTTATTTTTATTTCTTTATTTTATTTTATTTTTTATTTTATTATTATTTATTATTTTTTTATTATTATTTATTATTTATTATTATTTTATTATTTTATTATTATTATTAAATTATTAAATGATGCCATTTAGACGGGTTACAGTTTGATGCCTGTTAAATTATGCCAATTACCCATTATTATTAAATTATTAAATTATTATTATTAATTATTTTATTTTATTATTTTTTTTAATTTTTAATTTTTAATTTTATTATTATTTATTATGTATTATTATTATTAATTATTTTATTTTATTATTATTATTATTATTTATTATTTTATTATTATTATTATTATTAAATTATTAAATGATGCCATTACCCATTTATTAGTGTCGTCAGGCGTGAAAGTGACACGTTTACAGCGGAAATAAATCAGATTTTGTGTTATTGTTATTCAGCGCAGTACAAGTAATTCCGAAATCCTTTGGCGAGCTACTTGGGAGGGGCTGGAGAGCTGCAGGTCGGAGATCCCGGATGGACGGTGACCAAAAGTCGCGATTTACCCGGAAGAGTCTCGTTTCTGAGCCCCGTGTTGAGTTTTATTCCAAAAAAATGTGCAAGGTGTCCCTATTTTTGACTAATCTGACACCGGCCAACAGAAAGAAGGGCAGAATAGAGTGATATAAAGCGATTTACGAAAAAGCTGCGCGCGCATTTCGTTCCCCGTTCGTTCCGATTCATTCAGACTGAACACGGACAGAAGGAGACGCAGATAAAAACATTTCCAGCACCAGAATGATTGTTTCGGGCGGATACCCGACGGGTGAACCGCAGAGTTTAGTGAAACGGGTGAAAAATGTTGTGCCGTGTCAGGAGTCTAATCTGCGGTTTACAGGGCTGTGTTTTAGTGAAATGCAAAAATGTCATTGTTTTTACGAGATGATTAAATGTAAAATCCATGCGTTTGCTGCGAGCGCGTCTTCCCAGAAATCTCCACTTTCATTTTCAAACCGCGCATGCGACGGTGAAAAGAAAATGAGCGAGTGGAGAGGACAAAGTTGTGGCTCTTTTTTCGTCTCTCGGACTGATTTTCACTCGGGTGCAGTTCGGGGGTCGGTGAGTATTTACAGCGGGTCGGATCAGGCGCGCAGTTTTATTTCAGTTCTGTCGGAAAACAGGTCGGGTGCGGATTGAGGAATGACGGGTACAGGGCCGGGTGCGGGACTCTGTTGTGTTTGTCAGAATCAATATTCTACCGGCGACTAAAGGCTTAAAGTTTTACTGATCGCTCACGGATCTGGCAGTCGCACTTGTTGAGGAAACATTCAGGATCTTTTGGCGATAATCCTTTCGCAGAGCTCGACAAGCTGCTGAGTTCTGCCGTACTTCCTTTGCCAAAATGCGCAACCGAGCCTCTGTCATCACTGTTTCCTGACACTAAAAAGCTCTATATTGTCCGTTTGTTTAGCGAAAATACAAAAAAACGTTGCTTGAAAATGACCATAAGGCAAAAATGCAAGGAAGTCAACAGAACAAAGTAGTTTCTGTTTGAGAGAAGAATTTAGCCTAAATATTCAAGGTTTGCGTGTTAAACGTGTGTGAACGAAACAAAACGAAAGTCCAAATATGTTTTGGATCAGGAAACAACAGGAAGTAGTTTAACGTAGGACCTTTAAGTGTCGTGGCAACACTGTTTTTACAGATTTGTCTTTCTGTTTGCAGATATCCAGGAGTATTACGAGCTGACCATCGTAGCCGACAGCCAAAGCTCTGGAGCCCAGTCTGAACAAGTCCCCTCCCCTGCCCCCTCTTCTGCCCCCACTTCTGCCCCAACTTCTGCCCCCTCTTCTGCCCCCTCTTCTGCCCCTCTCACCCCCACGCCATCCGGAGAATCCGCAAAACCCAAAATCTCCCCCAGACCCAAGTCCTTCAAGTCCCCAGCTCCTCCCGTACCCACTGGGGTCCCACCGGCCAAACCGACGCCATCACCCCTGCAATCCCGACCGAGCAAGAAGTACCGCGCTCCCCCGCCTCCCGCATCTGCCGGAGACCAGAGGAATGGCGGGATGAAAGAAGTGTCGCAAAACGGGGGAAAGGACCTGTCCGACCCTGCGTCCGAATACTCCACCATCTCGCCCCATCCTCCGGTGACCGCGGGGGAGCAGGTGGTGGTGTCTGCCCTGGTTTCGAGCACCGTCCAAAGCCTGACGCCCTCTTCTCCGGTGGATAAAGGCGCAGCTCAGAACGTTACGCCCAAAAGTCCGAGTTCAGGCGGCAAAGAGGCGGCGGCGCAGAAGGGGACGCCCACAGCCCAGAGCCCGAGCGGCTCCACCCAGGGGAAGTTCACCTTCACTGGGATCAGCCCGACCATCAGCCCTGGGCCGTTTGCCAAAGGGCCCCTGCTGAGGTGAGAGCTCAAAACCTCACAAAACATACACATTTTTATTGTCTATTTCATTATTTTCCGACTTGCGTTATGTTTTTTTCCTCATCTCAAACATACTTGGAGTCGTTTCGTTTCATTCTCACATATTTAACACACAAACTCTGCATATTTAGGAGTTCTTTTCTCAAACAGAAAACACTCTGTGCTGCTTCTTGACATCACAAGGTGGAACAGAGGATTTTGAGCTTTGAAAATGTAGACAGGCTATATAATAAAAGGTCACTCAAACATATGTGAATGAAACAAAACACAGCTCCAGGTATTGTAAAGCAAAAAAACGGGCTGAGGCTGAGGGATTTAGAAAAATGTTAAAGGGACAGTTCAGAATTTTGGACATAGAGCGTTATTTTCTCATTTCCAGAGTGTTGGAGACGTGTGGAGACACTTGTTTAAATCTTCCCTCCAGTCCTTGTATTTGCAGAGGTGCTGGTGCTGGGCTAGTGCAGGTCAATGGCCACAGTCGTCCTGCCACTAAAAACAGTCTGACCCACTCCACAGACCCGAGGAAACTATCAGAGCTCCAGACTGTCCCTGTGAACGTCTGTGTCCAGAGAATCATTTTAGAGTCAAACCGACCGCTGCATTTGGAGGATTTCTGTCTGAGCAGCAGCAGTGAGTTGTTCTTCCTGACAGAAGTTCGGCAGCGGCGACTGATATATGAGAAAACAGAACCTCAACATGCGACGATTCAGGCGATGCAAAGTTAGTTTTATTTCAGACATGATTCTGTGACACAGACGTTCACAGGGACAGTCTGGAGCTCTGATAGTTTTTCCTCGGGTCTGTGGAGTGGGTCATCATGAGGAACTATGAACAAAACTCTGAACTGTCCCTTTAAGAGCCTTTATTAAGTTAACTTTTGCCATGAAGTCCACAAAGAGAAAGCTCGACATGATGCAAATCATTTTGTTACACAGTTCAGCGATAAAGCTCATGAAATCATAAAGAAGCATAATTAAGGGACGTCATTAATGTGACAATTTGTTTTTGAAAGTTATTCTGGATTTATACGCTGAAAGTAACAGAATTCCCTGTTTTAAATCTGATTAAATTTGATTTTATCCTTTTTTTGTGAACTGTTTTATCTTTTATCTCACACTTTATGATTGTATACTATGAATTAGTCTAAAGAATATCTGAAGAAGGCTTTTTTTTTGCTGAAAGGTCATTTTAAATAATAATAAAAAAAGCTTTTGGACATCTCCCACCTTTTTCACTTTTATATTAGGAATTTACATCATGAACTTGTTAATTTCATGAATTTACTGATGATTGTTAAAGTTATTATCTTGTTCACTGTTGACTCTTTGGTCCAGTCATGTGATCGATCACATGACTTCCTGTTCATAAAAGAAGCCATTTTGTTCTTTTAACATGTCCTGAAGAAGGTCCAGTAAGGCCAACGTGCATTAGTGTATAAAAAAGACCCTTTGCCCCGAAATATTAAAGGCTTTTAAGGTTTTTGTAGATCCTTGAAACACTCAGCCCCTTTTACACTGACTCTGATCCCAAATGTGAAGAGGATGAGGAGGAAACATATTTGAAAACTCTTGAAAACACAGGTATGTTGTTGTGGAGTAAACAACATTACAACATGACTAAAAGCCCAGAAAAGGGCATTTCTCTTCATGTGGGGCCTTTAATGTTCTTAAGTACAGCGAAATGGCCTTAAAGTGTCATTTTAACTTCCTGTTTACATGGATTCTCGCAGGTGAAGGTCCAGAAAGTCACATACCGTCATTAAAATTAGGACTGTGTGGGACTAAACCAGGACTAAACCAGGACTAAACCAGGACTAAACCAGGACTAAACCAGGACTAAACCAGGACTAAACCAGGACTAAACCAAGTGTGCAGCAGGGACACACTAAATGCAGCGTCTGTGAAGCACTAAAAGACACTTAGCAGCTGAATTTATACTTTGCTCTACATAACTGGAGGGTGCACCACCTGCTTGTTTTTATTATTATTACTGTGAGCGGGGTGCTGGGTTCCACCTGGTGCCAACACCTGCTCGTCTTCATGGAAAAAAATGCGTTTAATGTCGTACTGTGGGACATTTCCAAGCATCTGTTACTAATAACCTGTCCCAGCGTAAATGTGAATATGACACTGAACAAATATAATGTCCATAGCACTTTGTAGTTTGCAGTTGTAGTTTTAATACTTGGTGATTTGTAACTTGTGAGTATAAAGTTGTATATTTTTGATCATTTGCACTGATATCACGCTGGGGGTGTTCTACATGTATCTCTATTGGTGAGTGTTCAACAGTTACTATGGTGACACAATGCACACATTAGTGAAACCTGCCAAATGCTTTTATATCAGGGCTGTTAAACTCATGTTGGTCCGGGGGCCGTTTACAACCGACTTTGATCCCAGAGGAAAACTCAAGGCATATTTACCCCAAAAACAGCAATAAGTCCGAATATTTGTGCAGAGAAACGTAAATCTATTACAGAAATCTTTTTTATTTGATTTTATTTTACAAAATAATATAATATTGTGCTCAGTCGGGTAGTTTTCACAGCAGCTTCACTGACCTCTCAGCTCCAGGTGAAAACAGACGTCTGTTTCTTCAGTCGCAGCAATAATTCCTTTATATTTTGTTTTCTCAATTCTCTGTTAAAGTATTTTTCGCCGGGTCTTGTAGCTGTGTCGAAGATTATTTTCTTTGAGCATCGCCGCTTGTTGCAAACACACCGAGCACAGGTTTCCCATTCACCTCCGTGAACAAATAAGAATTAGTCCATTTTTGTTGGAAAATCCTGACCTCAGCTCCACTTTTCTCATTTTGGACATTTTGCTGATGAGGGTCACGGTCACAGTCAGAACAATCGTCCTTTAAGAAAGAGGAAAGTCTTTATTTGTGCTGCCCTGGTGGAGGCTCCGCGAACAGAAGCGCTGGAGACGCTGCTCTGTGACGCAGCACAGAAAATTACCAGAAAAATATGAAGAATTGTTATATTTTAATAGAAAATCAGCCGAGGGCCAGATTAAAGGTCTTAGAGGGCCAGTTCCGGCCCCTGGGCCGCATGTTTGACACCTGTGTTTTATACATAGTCTGAAAACTCAAGAAAAAACACAAAATGGACTTAAATAACTCATTTTCAGGAGCCTGTGATCAAAACGAGTTTTCATGGTCCTGTGTTAAACTGTGAAAACTGTGTTAAAATAAAGCTCAGAATAAGTTGTGATGCACCAATACCGATACTGATATCGGCCCGATACGTCCATAATAGACTCGTACTCGTTAAACATTTGCCGATACTACGCGCTGATATCATCATTACACGACATATTCCGCAGTATCCCAGTTTCTGCATCCCGAATAATCCAGTATCCCGGTTATGAGAAACCAGAGCGACATAAATAAAGCGTCTGTGATCAGTGAAAAAGCCGCTGCACTCGTACCATCTGAAAAGTTTAACATGAACCAACGCGACAAACACACAGAACAGACTCAGCACCAGCAGAACATCCTCTGTCACAGGAAGAACACTCATATTCCACTGAGTCGAGTCCTTTAGTCCCACAGAAGCTGAAGCATCAGGGCACAAGCTGTTTTTATCAGCGTTTACTGTTTATGCAAATGAGCCGTTTGGTTTTAAGTTTTGTTTCTGTAAAATGTCACCGAATGTGCTCAAAGCCGCATTAAACACATTATGATCAAGATTCAAAAAGTTCATTGTCAAATTTTCATATTCACATCGGAAAAAATGAAATCATGTTTCTCACTCTCAGTCAAAGCTAAATTAAATAATAATAATAAAAGAAAAGTTCAGAGTTCTTCTCATGGAGACAGCCCCGTGTGCACAGAGGGAACATCAGGGTTGTTTGGATTTTTTTCCGGGTTTATTAAATATGTATTTTTTGCGCTTGTGCATTTGTAAGATTGGTAAAGTATCGGTATAGTATCGGTTTATAAAAAAGTAGTATCGGTGCATCCCTAAGAGTCTAAGTCTAATTTGAGTCACAGCTTCTAACGATCCTCAAACGTGTTCTGGACGCTGTAGTAACGAGTCTCTTTTCTTTCCAATCTGTGTTCCAGCCCAAAGAGCCCAGGTTCGGGTAAACCGTCCCCCGCCAGCCCCCCTCCTGGTCCAGTCAGCCCCAGACCGGCGCAGACCCCCAAGACGCCCGTCAAGGTCAGTGTCGGCCGCCGTTTATTTTATTCACTTATTGTTTTACCGTATTTTCGCTGCCTGGAATCGTCAACAAGCCCCAGTTCTGAAGTGACAGAATCTTTTGGGTAAACGGGATTTGGTTGTCGCTTCACTTCGATTCACTTTAAAGCTGCGCTGCGTAACTTTCCCGGTTGGAGGGTCCTACTTGTCTCCATGGAGATGTTATTAGATGTTATTGCTTTGCCTGGAATGTTCCGCGGTGTGACTTTAAACAAATCCACCCAGCGTTTATTCATACTGGAGTTTCTGTTGCGTAAAAAAATGCAGTAACTCCTTCTGTGAATAGGGGGCGACTCTCCACAGATCTGAACTGTAACGTCGTCCCTCGTGGTGGAGAGGGTGAATCGATACTGTGGAACATTCTAGACAAAGCAACAACATTTCCATGGAGACAAGCCAGTAGCAGCCTCCACTAGAAATGTTACTCAGCGCCTCTTTAAAATGTGTTTGTCTTGAGCAAAAATACCAAAATATCGATATATCGTATTGTTTAATGTGATGATAAAGTATCGATATCAAGGGCTGCTGTATCGATATATCGTATTGTTTAATGTGATGATAAAGTATCGATATCGAGGGCTGCTGTATCGATATATCGTATTGTTTAATGTGATGATAAAGTATCGATATCAAGGGCTGCTGTATCGATATATCGTATTGTTTAATGTGATGATAAAGTATCGATATCGAGGGCTGCTGTATCGATATATCGTATTGTTTAATGTGATGATAAAGTATCGATATCGAGGGCTGCTGTATCGATATATCGTATTGTTTAATGTGATGATAAAGTATCGATATCGAGGGCTGCTGTATCGATATATCGTATTGTTTAATGTGATGATAAAGTATCGATATCGAGGGCTGCTGTATCGATATATCGTATTGTTTAATGTGATGATAAAGTATCGATATCGAGGGCTGCTGTATCGATATATCGTATTGTTTAATGTGATGATAAAGTATCGATATCGAGGGCTGCTGTATCGATATATCGTATTGTTTAATGTGATGATAAAGTATCGATATCGAGGGCTGCTGTATCGATATATCGTATTGTTTAATGTGATGATAAAGTATCGATATCGAGGGCTGCTGTATCGATATATCGCCAAGAGTATTTTTTTGGTATATTCTGTTAAATCATTTAGTTTCAGTGCTACAGTTTTGTTGCTTGTTTTGCTTTTCGATGATTAAAGTGTTTGTGTTTCATATTCACTTTGCACAAAGACCAGCCACGATTTAGCCATTATTTTATATTGAACCGTATCGAAATTAGTTTAAATATATCGTATCGTATCGTGGCCTACGTATCGAGTTATATGGGTCAGTGACGTGACGCTTAAATTTTCTGTCCAGTTGCAGTTTCCTCAGTTAAAACGGTGCAAATTTCATCATAATTCAGCACATTTCTGTAGCACCTCTGACCTCCAGGGAACCAGATCTCTTTTTTTTTCATAAATCCTGAGTTTTTCTACAGGTTTTTTGTCCTTAAAGTGTTAAAATGTCATGTGGTGCGACCGTGCATCATGTGGTGCGACTAATAACAGCAGGAATTCTATGGCTGGAGTTTAATAACAGACAAAGTCGACTTGGGTGAACGGTTCTTTAGGCATTTTTCTTCATTTTTCTTCATTTTCCAGGACAGTAGTTTGTGCATTAAACACAAGCAGGTGAAGAAAATATCAATATGCGATCATAAAGAAGTTTCCAATACGATATATGGGTCAATGACGTATGAGGATTTTGAACAGGAACATTTTAAAATATAAAAAATATGAGTTTCTGTTGAACTTTTTCAAATATTCACAGTGTCAGGAGCATAAATCTGTGTTCAACATTTATATGACGCATTTTTAGTGTAAAATGTCATGTTAGGATTATGACTCTTTATTCCTTTGCCACAGCGTCATCTTGAAACGATCATAAACACTAAAGTTTTGTGCCTTCGTTATCATTACTTTTAGTTTGTACGACCATAAACAAATCCATTTTCATTGTGGTTTAATTTGTACGATCAGAAACGCTAAACTTTTGTCCCTTTATTGACATTATTATTAGTTTGTACAACCATAAACGGGGAAAAAAGTTTTTTATGTACATGAATTGGCAGTGACCTTAAATAATGTGGTGCGACCGAGAATAACCTTAAAATAGTTTTATTTTCTAAAACATGGCTGGGATATTAATCTAAGTTGTGAGTAATATGAAGTGTATAGAAACAAACTGTTGCATTTCCTTTGATTTTTAATGCCAGCCGTCGTCTTGTATTGCTTTAAGTTACACACTCGTGACCAGGCCAGTGAATATATTATCGTTGTTTTTTGTGGTGCTGTATCAGATGTCGCTCAGCCTCACATTGATTCGATGCATTATTAATACAGCAGATCTGTACATTTCTCTCTCCGTTACGTTCCATATCCTGGAATCGCCTCATTTCTGAACGCGAGGCTTGGATCAGGTGATGATTCTGCTCTGCTGCTCCGTGGAAAACCTCGTGTAATAACAAGTGTATTTGATGGACACGTGCTTTTTGTCGCCGCGCTTGATGTTTCCGATTGAACAGCTGGAGCTTTAATGTGGTCCGGGCTTTGTCTGGAGGGGATCTACTGGAACTGTGACTGTAGAGGAAGCTCTGTGTGAGGTTTGCCGTGTTACGCTTCAGTTGGTGCGATTTATCTTTTCATTTCATTATTCACACAACTATTTACAGAGATTAATGAAGGGGGAAAAGTCCACACTACATATTTTGAAGTGAGTTGTGGCCGTTACCTCCTTGACAATTCCCGAATGTTTTGGCTCTTGGAAGCTGAGCAGGGCCGGGCCTGGTTAGCACTTGGATTGGAGACCGTTGGGGATATCAGGTGCTGCTCAGGACTCTCACCTGCAAGCCACCACCTTCCAAACAGGAAGTCTCCATCGACTCTGGCTCCAGTTGACTTTACACTGAAGAATAGCCACCCTTCTCTCTTCTCTTCTTCTTCTTCATCTTAAAACGTTCATATTAACCCGCGCTACACGATCCTGGTGTTTTTATTTTGCTATTTTGTCTGTAAATAAATTCTTTCTCCTATGGTGGAACTTGCTCCAAATCCACTCCTATAACCGCTGGCCCCTGTGAGCTTCATTTGACTGGAGTAGACGTCACATTCCCTTAGTCCACTTCTTCATGCGGTCTATGAGCAGGGTCTAAAGTGGGGAAGCAGTGGCTCTTGTGTGGTTTTCTTCCTCATATCGATTGTTAATTTTGATGATAAATTAAACAGATTTCAGTACAATTTAACCCAAACAATTTAACCCAAACAATTTAACCCAAACAATAGTCGAATTTATTCCTCCAAAGTCCAAACTCTGCCTGAAACAGCGTTCTTTTACAGACGTAGTATTGTCTGTTTAAACTTAACCGGTAACCATTTGACCGGTAGTTGACCGAATCAAAAATGTCTGACCGTCGGTTAAATCGAGCCGTACGTGATGGTGCTCGAGCGCGGCCCGGGTCCACAGTCCGAGTGTGAGTCGCCCTAAATGATCATAGACTCAAGACGCGAGGTTCACATCGTCGATGACGTTTCACCCCAAAATGCGACACCCTCAAACCTCTTCTACAGGTGAGAAAAGCCAACCTAGCGTGCTAACTGTGCTAACCGTGCTAACTGTGCTAACCGTGCTAACTCTGCACCGCCGAGTGCTTTGTCTGTGTGTATGTTTCTCTCCACAGGCTTTAGTGCTGCTACGAGCTGCAGTTTGAGTTTCCACAGAAGTGCTTTTGTCGTGTAGGCGACTGTTGGATGTTTTGGATGTTTTCTACCGCAGGGTTTTGTGCGTATTAAACTAAAGTGTGTGTCCGTGTATAAATGCTTCATGTTTGGCATTGACAGACCTGCGCTCCTCAGTCTATAAGCGGCGTCTGAGCCACGGCGATGATTCAAATGAGCTTTTAACACTCGACTCACATGTTTATCTGCAGCGCTGTCACGTGTGAGAGGCGGCGGCAGGAGCGGCTTTAGTCCAAATGGCCGTGATTTCAAACAGCGATTAGGTTTAGAATAAATTTTAGAAACGATTTTAACCGGTTAACGAGGCTCAGTGGTCGGTCATGATTTATTTTTTTAAGTTTTCGTCATCTCTGGTTTGAACCGATTTGAAACACATGGATTTGTATTTGATCACTATTATTGCACGGACCTAATCAACGGAATTTTAAATGTAATTCCTAGTTTTTTTCTTTTGTGGTTACTTATCGGAGAGTTTGAAAGTGGAACAGCCTCTGATTCACTGGTTCGTGTCTCCCGAACTCCCTCTCTGACCTGAAAACACAACTTTACACATCTGTGCTCAGTCTGCGAATCGGACACTCGCTTTTACCAATGCGCTCAAAAGGAGGACAGGCGCTTTGGTGATGCAAAGACAATGGGAATAATTTAAAAGCAACAAGTTCAGATGGAAATCGATGGGGAGCGACGGTGCGACTAGTATGGACTGTATCTGCATCCTCGTGACCAAGGTAAGAGCCTGGGGTTCTGCTTCTGTCCAAATCAGGGTTCCTCCTCCTTTTAAAAACTTTTCCGTGACTTTTTCATGACCTAAAGTGAATTTTCCATGACTTTACGGCTCCCGCATGTGTAGAATTGAGCACTTTTAGGGCTAAATATGAAATGTGAACCCTTTCCACTCACCTTATGGTTTGGTATTAGAGTTTTTTAACATTCAAAATCCTGTCGATGCGTTTATTGTTGTCTCTTTTAAACAAAAAAGACCTTATTGTGTATTGTCCACCTTGTTGGAGATCCCTATATCCCTCAGAGTGTGTTTACCTGCACATCAGTGTCCCGGGCATGATCGGGTTTTTGAGTGTCCCGGTTTCATCCTGGTGCAGGTACACGCAGTGTCCCGGTTACTGCAACAGTCGAGTGCACATGAGTCCAGAAGACAAACACTTTTCAGTCTTTTCATCACAACAGGAGCCAAAATAAATAAAGTGACCGACAGAAATAAGGTGAAATGATGTTAAATAAAGAGCTGCACTAAACCTGCACACGTCTGATCTCTGAAAACATGAACATCTGCAACACGACACACAGAACAGACTCAGAACATCCTCTGTCACAGGGAGAACACTCATATTCCACTGAGTCGAGTCCTTTAGTCCAACAGAAGCCGAAGCATCAGCACAAGGAAAGAGCTGCTTTTTATGCAAATGAGTCATGTGGTTTTAAGTTTAGTTTCTGTAGAACATAAATAAATGTTTAAAGCTGCATTAAACACATTCTGATCTCACACTGATGAGGCTCTGGACTGATGATGGTTTATATGTTGTGAAGTTGAGTTTATTTATGCAGATTATAGTAATAATAATGATGATAATTTTAATATAAAAACATTAATGATTCATCGCTCATCCTTCATTATTTCTCCTGACGATCGATTACGAAAATGTAATAAATAGGATATAAGTGGCTCCTCTTGGTTTTGCTCCTCCAATTTGAATCTTGTGAAAAAAAACTAGTGATTCTCACTGTCTTAAGTGGATCAGTCTGAGTTTGAGTGCAAGAAGCCAAACTGTCCTGAGAGACGAGAATCTGGGTCAACACAGACAGGAGTCAGTGGTGAGAAGAAAGTCCCACTTTTTGTATTTTTGTGTCATTAATGGAGTGTTTTGCTTCAGGAGATCATGGCGGCCTTTCATAGTCTATACTTTAGACTTCGAATGTTATCAGAAATATTGAGGTAAGCGTTTTTGCAAGGTGCTGTATGGGCAATAAGTGACATTTATACGCCAAAATCTTGTAGTTCGTATCATAATTTAAATGCGGGTCGCTTATGCCGCCGTAGTGTTAATATAAACCTGTGGAAATGCTGACGTTTTCATTCTACCCGTCATGAAGTCCTGAGCCACTATGGGCCCATCCAGCTGCCATCAGACCTG
This sequence comes from Odontamblyopus rebecca, assembly GCA_030686955.1. NCBI lineage: Eukaryota > Metazoa > Chordata > Actinopteri > Gobiiformes > Gobiidae > Odontamblyopus > Odontamblyopus rebecca. The sequence goes on along the minus strand of CM060660.1, from coordinate 39,382,148 downwards.
CTCAGTTTTAATTGGCTTATAGGGGCACTCTGTAACTTTTCTGGTGGATGCCACTTGTCTCCATGGAGATGTGACTGCTTTACCTGTGCATGTTCTACCACAGTATTGTATTAAATGCATCTGTTTTGTGTTTATTTGATCACAGGGGGTGTTTACTGATGAAAACTACCTTCAAAACATGTATTAATATTCTCATTGGACTCGCTTCTCCACAGATCCGGCCTATATCTTGGCGATTTCTGTGTGTCTGCGTGGAGATGGAACATTCCAGACAAAGCAATAAGATCTCCATGGAAAACTGTATTTGGAGGGTTCATATTACTCTATTTTCTGATCTACAGTAGGTCGTTTCCTCATCAAAACAGACCTGGAGTTGCGTTTTGTTTCATTCGCACATGTTTAACACACAAACCTGCAGATTTAGGCCGATGTGGAGATTCAGGAAGTGCTCTGCTGTGTTTTTAAACTCCACACACCTTCACTAGAATAATTTGGATCATTTCAGCCCTGGAATATCCCACCTCCAGTGAACACTTGAAAACTACTGCTCCATGACGAGGTGGAACAGAGCATTTTGAGCTTTAGTGATGTAGACAGACGAGTCTCTCTCTCTGGCTCTTAGCGAAGGCGGAGGCATTTTTCTCCTCTCCTGTCCTGTCTTATCCTCCCTGCTTTGCCTCGCTGTCTCGTCTAGAATAGTGTCTATTGTTTTATACTCTGAGAGACGCTCTGCTCTGCTCTGCTCTCCAAACCCGATTAACCCCTGAAGACCTGAGGGCAGTTTTAGTACATTTCTCCTCACCTGGATTTTTTTCTTAATTTTGCTTTTAAAACTGCCCCTTTTACCCCTAATGAAGTGTTCTACCTCCTTTTGTTCAGTCCAACCTGTTATTTCACAATCTGCTGCTGTAGTTGTGTCATGAGGCTGTGATAAAAGCTACAGGACCAGAAATAGAGATGAAAAAAACAAAAAAAAAACTGAAAATCAAATTCCCACTCTTTTATACAAAACACACAGCAAACATGTAGAAACAACTTTTTGGACATAAAAAATGCTTAATTTAGGGCCTTAGCTACAAAAATGCAAAATCTCAAGTCTGTAAGTAAATTAAAAATCTCCTTATTGCCCTAAAAACAAAAAAAGTGCAGTGGCTCCATGACTTTCCTGGTCCAGTCCTGGAAACAGCTCCTGTCAGGTCCAGGGCCAGAGCCACAGCACTTCTGCATTTCCAGGGTGGAAATTACATTTGGATTTGTTCATTTGGACTGAAATAAACCTTTAAATAAAAATAGAAAGAGATGCACAATTACACACACCAAGATGTGTCATTTTCCATGTGTGTGAGAATTAACTCCACTTAGAGCGACTTTTTCCCTCGTTATAAACACACACAGTCAGAGGAGTCGACCATCTTGACTCACTTCACTCTTTGGCAAAGTTTGGCTCCATCAAAATGGACGGAGCGCATGAGTTTGGGGAAAACAAAGTTCCTATTGGACACTCGTTTTGCTCCCGTCATCACACAGCGTGAGTGTGACGTAGGATAAAGCCGCAGAAATGTACGGAAACCTCTATGTCTGCACTTTCAGAGGGGAAAAGGAAGTTTCTGTCTTTTACACTTACAAAGTTCTGCGGTTATAGAAAACATATTCCTCGGTATCATGTACGATAACATAGGTCTTCGAGGGTTAATCACTGTAAAGCGCGTTGTGTTGCATTTTTTGTATGAAAAGTGCTCTATGAATAAAGTTTGATTGATTGATAATAAACCACTTACTCAAACACGTGTGAATGAAACAAAACACAACTCTGGGTTTGTTTTTGCTGAGATAACCACATTATAACGCGGCTTAAAGCTCACAAGAGTCCATTTTGTGCAGTACGGGCCCTTTAATCCCTCACTTTTCCCCACTGTGAGCCCCGTTCCCGCCATATCCTGTTAAAGGGTTTAGTTTTGCCCCGACTTCGCCGCTCGTATTTTTGACCCGTTGTGCTGATCTGAGCTGAGGCGGGTGCGCAGGGGTCACGGCCTATGACCCCGCTGACCCCAATCAGACTCACCGCCCGAGTCCACAGAAGCGTTTACCGCACTGGGATCACGTTACGCCTGACAGACTGAACGATACAGTACAATACAAAACAATACATGCAGTTTTTCCTGCAGTAATAAAAGGAAAAGGCAGGTTTGTATATTTCGATAAAACTTCAAACTCAACAAGAAAAAGGCTCATTACTTGATACAATTTTTCTTTATTTTTTCTGTTAACTTTAAAGTTTTTGTGCTTTGTCCCTGATTAAGTAAAGAATAAATAATAATACAATAAATAATAATGATTAACCGCCCGATGGCCTCTTAGTTTAATCGTCTAAATGGCAAAATGACTAAAGATTTAGACAGTAGAACGTGATTTTCAACATCAAATTCCTTTTTGTCCTGTGAATGTGACTTTTTTAGAATCAATTCCTGCTCAAATGAGTATCTAGTTTTGACACCCAGTTTAGTCGTGATTAGAATCCGATTTTTGGTGCTTTTGACGACCTTTTTTTGGAAACATTATCACTTTATTTAACTAGAAGAAGTTTTCTAACGCTGTCCAAGATCCTCCTCTGCATAGACTCGGACTGAGACAAACTTTATTGATCCACACGTTTATTAAATTATTATTATTAAATTATTTGGAGACAGTAGCTCACACATTACAATATAACATAATAACAAAGAGCGACAGCATAAATACTAATAATAATGCATTCAGCCTAAGGAGCGAATAGCAAGAGACTGGGATCAAATAAGGCATAATCATATAAATGTAAATGTACAAGTAAAATTATAAATAAAACGAGTAAAAATACAGATAAAACTGTACTGTCCAGTGTCCCAAGTAATTTCCCTTGTGGATCAGTAAAGTTAGTAAAGTCTAAGTCTGTAAAAGCACTTGTTCTGATACAGCTCAAGATCATTTTGAGGTGAATTTCTGTCCTGTTAATGACTTTTTTAGTATCGAAGTATCAGTATCTAGTTTAGTATGGATTAGTATCTGATTAGCTGTCTAAAATTGTTCAGGTTTTCCTTTTTTCCAGCTCGGTGTGATCAGTCGCACCGCCGGAGGGTTTAGGTGCATGTTGCATTTTAATGAGGCACATGCCCGGCAGAATCTGACTCTTCCACAGTGAACCAGTTCATGTTTACGTGGCTCTGAGCAAACGGGTTCAAACACTGGGCCCCGACCCGAACCTGCGCACCTTAAAACTGATAGTCTGTCTAGTAGGCCTAGTATCTATAGTATGTAGCAGTAGTAATGCAGCAGGCCGTAGCATCTGCTGTACCTGCAGGCCTCGCGAACACGTGGTTTTGTTTGGATAATGTGTTAAAGTCACGTTTTGTTTTACTATTTACACTAAAGTGGACTGTTCAGGACCCGTTTGAAATGGCCGACACACTCATTGGACTTACTGCACATCGTTTTTTGACTAAAGACCCTGGATCATGGAGCGAGAAGCACCTGACGCAGTGTGTACAGTAGGTGCTCTGGATGTGTCCTGATGCAGTGTGTAGTGCTCTGGATGTGTCCTGATGCAGTGTGTAGTGCTCTGGATGTGTCCTGATGCAGTGTGTACAGTAGGTGCTCTGGATGTGTCCTGATGCAGTGTGTAGTGCTCTGGATGTGTCCTGATGCAGTGTGTAGTGCTCTGGATGTGTCCTGATGCAGTGTGTAGTGCTCTGGATGTGTCCTGATGCAGTGTGTAGTGCTCTGGATGTGTCCTGATGCAGTGTGTAGTGCTCTGGATGTGTCCTGATGCAGTGTGTAGTGCTCTGGATGTGTCCTGATGCAGTGTGTACAGTAGGTGCTCTGGATGTGTCCTGATGCAGTGTGTAGTGCTCTGGATGTGTCCTGATGCAGCGTGTAGTGCTCTGGATGTGTCCTGATGCAGTGTGTAGTGCTCTGGATGTGTCCTGATGCAGTGTGTAGTGCTCTGGATGTGTCCTGATGCAGTGTGTAGTGCTCTGGATGTGTCCTGATGCAGCGTGCAGTGCTCTGGATGTGTCCTGATGCAGCGTGTAGTGCTCTGGATGTGTCCTGATGCAGTGTGTAGTGCTCTGGATGTGTCCTGATGCAGTGTGTAGTGCTCTGGATGTGTCCTGATGCAGTGTGTAGTGCTCTGGATGTGTCCTGATGCAGTGTGTACAGTAGGTGCTCTGTATGTGTCCTGATGCAGTGTGTAGTGCTCTGGATGTGTCCTGATGCAGAGTGAAGTGCTCTGGATGTGTCCTGATGCAGTGTGTAGTGCTCTGGATGTGTTCTGATGCAGAGTGTAGTGCTCTGGATGTGTCCTGATGCAGTGTGTAGTGCTCTGGATGTGTCCTGATGCAGTGTGTAGTGCTCTGGATGTGTCCTGATGCAGTGTGTAGTGCTCTGGATGTGTCCTGATGCAGTGTGTAGTGCTCTGGATGTGTCCTGATGCAGTGTGTAGTGCTCTGGATGTGTCCTGATGCAGTGTGTACAGTAGGTGCTCTGGATGTGTCCTGATGCAGTGTGTAGTGCTCTGGATGTGTCCTGATGCAGCGTGCAGTGCTCTGGATGTGTCCTGATGCAGTGTGTAGTGCTCTGGATGTGTCCTGATGCAGTGTGTAGTGCTCTGGATGTGTCCTGATGCAGTGTGTAGTGCTCTGGATGTGTCCTGATGCAGTGTGTAGTGCTCTGGATGTGTCCTGATGCAGTGTGTAGTGCTCTGGATGTGTCCTGATGCAGTGTGTAGTGCTCTGGATGTGTCCTGATGCAGTGTGTAGTGCTCTGGATGTCTCGTCCAGGTGTGGAGTTTGTCTTTCTGCTGTGTTTGCCTGAATGATTCATGACATGTCTGGTTCACACTGGAGCATCGCTTGTGCAGTTTATATGTGTAGCTATAAAAAAAATTATTCATAACGTGTCTGCTCCGCACAGAACACCCTGCGCCTTTGTCTCGTGTCTCACTGATTTCATTTGGCGATAACTGCATAAGGACTAAAGTTGTTCCCTTCGTGCAGGTTATACATGCAAATACAAAAGTTACCAGTTAATCCACTTAAGGTTTGGTGAACAGTTTGGTCAGTAGTCACTGTGGCACTCCTCCAGGTCTAACTTGGGACATCCATTTAGATTCAGTGTATGCACAGTGCAGTTTTGCAGAAACACCAGATCCAATTCTAATAATGACCATGACTCACTGCTTTAAATAACAAAAAATACTTGTGCTATAAAATCTCTTTCAGAGCTCATTTATAGTCGTATGCACTGCTGTAAAATGGACAAAAAATCATTTATAACATTCTAACAAGACAAACTAAACTTTCACATGGTCGGTGGAGTATACAGATAATAGGCTCATGAAATTTAAGACCTTTGTGAAAAAAATAAGACCTGGACAACATAATTGAAGACTTTTTAAGGCCTTAATTTAGGAACATGAAGTTTAAGACCTTTTTAAGACTTACAGACCAGAGTCCTGCACCGGGTTTATTGGCCCGTAAATAGTGAAACAGGCGGGTTTTAACGTTGTGGAGTTTTCCGGGCGGTTTGCGGGGGTGGTGCTCACACACAGGCGGCTCAGGTGAATCGGTGCACAGGGTGTTGCTCTCAAACCTGCATCCAGCGCTGCCAGTGACACAGACTTTGCTGGAATTGTGATCCAAGAGCGCAGAACACAGCTGAAGCCTGGACAGAGGAGGATTTTGTGTTAAACTGACATCAGATGTTTTTTTTCCATTGTTTGTTTCATTGTTATTGAGCGATTTAGGGCTCAGGTGGAGCAAAGCTTAGCTTAGCGGCTCCTGCTGTCGCTGTTTGTTTGCTGTTGTTCGCTGAGACGCACATCGAAGAAAATAAGTCAGTTCGAATGCCTCTAGTTTGTGTGTGGTTTATCACGGGCGGGTAACGGGGGGAATATTAACAGGTCCGGGCGGGTGCGGGTTTAACTTTGATATAATCACGGGTTTACGGGTCTGGTGCTGGACTGTGTGGGCGAGTGTGGGTCTCCAAAAATGGACCCGTGCAGGACCCTGTTACAGACGTCCAGGCGCCCCCTGCAGGTGCATCTGTGCGGGTTTACTGTGGGTGTGGCTTCACGTGTTACTCACTCGAGGATCCTAATAATATAGTGTTGTGGATTTTTAAATCTGAGAAGAATAAAACTGGAGGAAAGTTGTCTTCAATCAAAGAGTCTGGATTTATTAAAGCAATTGTGCCACAATTACAAAAAAGAAATAGAAAACCAAAACCTTCTGTCCCTCACACGAGGTCCGTCTCTCCTAATCCTGCCTGAGGAAACAAAAACTCTTCTACAGTTTACAGATGTCATCATCAACATGAGACAGAACAGACGATAGTATTGATCTAAACAGTGTTCGGAAGGAGACAATTGTATCAGGGTTAAACTGGGGCATTGATAATGAACTCACGTGTACCAATAATTCAAAATGGGAATGAACAGGGCGGCAGTGGCTGAGTGGAAACACTCAGGCCTCACAGCAGGAAGGTTGCGGGTTCGATCCCCGGGTCGCCCAGGCCTTTCTGTGTGGAGTTTGCATGTTCTCCCCGTGTCTGGATGGGTTTCCTCCGGGCTCCGGTTTCCCCCATCAACTCAAAACATGCAGCACCTGAACTAACATCAAGGACCATGTTGTCCACCCTCCTGTGGGCTCCACCTGCAGAGGGGTTCATAGGGGGGGTCAGGTGCTGTGAGGATTGGGCAGCAAACTGCCCCCGTGACCCAGCCGGATTAAGTGGGAGAAGATGGATGGATGGATGGGAATGAACAGAACAACCACCTGTTGTTTTAACCCTGGTAGATAATGGCTGAACATAATGACCTGCCTTAAGAAGCCCAGACACAGCAGATCACACCACTGCCCGTGACCATGAATACAGAGATGCTTCAGCACTTTGTGAGTTACTAATTATCTAAACCCAAACAATACATTCTGTTAGCTTAACAAGGCCAGACATTTTCACAATATCCTCCTCACTCTGTAAAACTCCATGTGTCTGTGACTGAGGCCTGGCTGTGGTTTTCTTTAGATATTTTCCAAATACATCCCCAATGTACATGTATTATTTGGGCCTCTGTGCTGCACCACACACACCTCCATGTGCACATGAAGTTACGGCACGGGAAACTCTTAAACCGCGACAGCCCGGCTCGTGTCCCTGTATTGTCGTGAACCCTCTTCCCCCCTAAACCTAAACCCCGTCTCAGTGTGTGATTATTGTTACTTAGTGTCATGGCCTCTCGTGCTGCACACTGCAGGAGTCTCTGCCCTAAGAGGATTAGCTAAGGCTGCTAATAGATTTACAGCCCGTCACTATTTTGGGCCGCGCAACAAGCACAACCTGCGGAGAAATCAAAACCCAGAGAGGCCGGCCACGCACGAGCAGCTGAGCGGCCGGCGTTCTGATGTAACTGCAAATTAATCTGGGGGAAAAGACCGGAACGTGCGGGGAAACTGAAGAAGGATTAAGGGGAAACTGCGAAGAACCGCTGAGGCTGAGCTGCAGGCGATGTTGGGTCACTGCAGAAACCACGGCTGCTGGTAAAGAGGACTCGACATGCTCTGAGAGAAACTTCGAGGAAAAATGGATCGGCGTCACTCTGCGTCCTCCATACAGGTAATATATACATGGCTGCTATGCTCGTTTGTGTCTTAGTATTATTAGTGTTTAGTGTTTTATATTTTGCATCGTAGGTTAAGGTAGGTCTGCCACCGTAATTATTATAGTAACTTATCAAGTCAGTATTTATCCTGTGTACTTTTTCTGTGTAGTATTTGAATATTTTTGGTTATTTCTGTGTATTGTATGAACTTCTATGGCAGTCAAACCCAATACTAAAGAGGCCCATTCTGCTGTTTATTTAACGCAGCTCGTGACTTTTTTTAACAATATTAGAAAAGTTTTTGTGGTTTCTGATCTTGGGTTTTGCGTCAGTGGCATAAATTAGTTTCAGTATTACAGTTTATCGCTAAATTTGTTATCGTGACAGTTTTATACGAGTATAGAAGACTCGGACGGTCTTGGTTAGTCTGGCGAATGGGGCAGGATATACAGTAGGTTTTGGGTTAAGCGTCGAACTCACTGTATTAAGACTCATTTTGCACGTCTGAAATGAATCGTGCTTTTGTTTTAATACGTTATTTGCATTTGTATAGGTTGGATATTGGATATTGGTAGATGAAACTCCCATTATTATTGTTGTTTTTAGGATTATTAATGATGCGAACTACTATGCACCAACAAATCCTCTTTTTGTTAAGCGAAAAGTACATTTTTTGATCTTGTTGACCTGAGCACAGCCGTAGTGATGCACAAGGCCTAGAATCATTTGCTTCCTTTGTGTTTGCAGGAGTTATTTGAGCAGACGGAGTCAGTATAACCTTAGAGGAACAGGTATCTTTAAAAAAATAAAGATAAGAACGAAGAAAACGTGATTGTATTTCTGTTATACGGGGTTAGTTTATGCGACAACCAAAAAGTTGTTTATACATGTTTGCTGTGGGTTTTGTATAAAAGAGTGGGAATTTTCTTTTCTTTTCTTTTTTTTCATTTTTTTTTTCATCTCTATTTCTGGTCCTGTAGCTTTTCTCACAGCCTCATGACACAACTACAGCAGCAGATTGTGAAATAACAGGTTGGACTGAACAAAAGGAGGTAGAACACTTCATTAGGGGTAAAAGGGGCAGTTTTAAAAGCAACATTAAGAACAAAAAAATTCAGGTGAAGAGAAATGTACTAAAATTGCCCTTAGGTCTTCAGGGGTTAAGGAGCGCTCTTTCCGATACCGATCCAGTACTGATCCAATACCTTTTTTTTATAGCTCCAGTAGCGCCGTCTCTGTAATGTCGTGTAGGAAGTTCTACTTTAGCTCCAAAAAGTCCATTAGACGACGAAAGCCTCACCTCCCTTACCTCCCTTACCTCTCCTCCTCAGAGTTGCTGCTGTGGTTTTGCTCTTGTGAATCTCAAACTCGTCCGGATGATTCTTTTGTCAGTGATGAATCAGATTGTTCGTGGTAAAGTGGCTCTGCTGGTTCCTCCAGGAGAAACTGTTTGTTTGCGGCGTTTGCGTCGCTGTTTGACTCTCGTTTTGTTGTAGTGAAAAGTCCCACACACATAGAGCTATAATAAAAGTGTGTAATAATATAATAAAAGCTGGAACAAAAGCTCTTATTATAGATCCATTCCCACACAGTTCTGTTGTAGTGAAAAGTCCCACAGCGACATGGTGGCATTTTGACTTACAGCTGCCGTAAAGTGCGTCAATGCTGCAAAAACATGTGAAAGACAAGTGACTGAATCCAATTCTGTCCGATACTCATAAAGGAGCCGGATCAGGAGCCGATACCTGATACTGAATATCGGATCGGGACATCCCTAATCTCTAATACAAACAATTTAAGGCCAAAATGACGAGACTCACAGCAGCGGTTACAGAGAGAGGGCGACAAACTTTAATGTAGTTCAGTGGGAGTTAATGGAGCCTCTGGAACAGTTTGTATCTGGAAGGCGCCGGCCCCAGGGTCAGTTCTGCTCATTTATGTGGACGGTGTGTTTGAGAAGCACATCACAGACACACAGACTGCACCTGTGGGTAAACAGGTCGGCCTGGGCAGAGCTCTCACTAATTCAAACCTCTTAACCCGGGGCCAGAGGTGAAGGCTCTGACTGCACTGATAAACTTATTCACATACCTGCTCAACATGGCACAGATAATCTAATAATGACGTTTAATGACATTACAATGGGCAGGTGCACAGGGCACTGACAGGGTAGACGGTCCTCCACCTGCCTGTCTCCGTGGAGAGGTTTAATGTATTGACCAGAATGTTCCGCAGTGTGGCATTAAACCGACTACGTCCAGAAAGTCAGATCTGTGGAGAGCTGAGAAAGTGTCCGAATGTGCCACGGATGTGCCAGTCCCGGTTTTTCACTTCTGTAGCTTTAAGTATCTGGTTTTCTTTAGGTATTTGTTTTCAAAATTATCCAAAAGTGTAACGTACCAAAATAAATATTCCGATGTTTCTGAACCGACTCAGTGTTTCCCACTGGCCAAGTAGCATTTTTGGTAAAACAAAATAAATAGTAGGTGTAATGTAACAATTATATAAAACAAATGAAATACATAACTTACTGTCTTTAGACAAAGCCAACGAGGCGTCTAAATGACACAGTGACACAGCATGAGCCTGTTTGGTGCATTTGTCTTACAGAACTCCTCATTTTACGAGACTTTATGAAAAATGACTCCAGTGCCTGATCTTAAGGGACCTTCTTGGATTCTTAAGGGACTTTCTTGGATTCTGGTCCATTTATTGCGCAGGGGGCTCGGGCCAGGCCCCTGGACCCGCCGGGCTTCGTGTGGTTCTGATTGAGCAAACAGGCCGGTGTCCGCGCTTCGCCCTGCATGTCGCGGAGCTCGGACACCTCCAGATCGCACTTCGCAGACTCCGGCTCCGCTCGCGGCCCCGTCCACAGAGGTGTGGAAGCAGCAGTTTCCCGTCCAGTCCCGCGGTACCTCTGTCTCTGCGTGAGCGAGAACATCAGAAAAGCATTTTAGAAATACCCCAAAACAGCCAGAATTAATCTGTGGCGCTTGGTCATCAGTTTGTGGTGCAGCGCCACATAGTGGCCACTGTGTGGAAAACACTGCAACTGCAGCCAGTAAATAGTCTTAGATTTATATATGTTGTAATACTGGACATGAACTGGTATTTGAAAGCCTATATCAGGCGCATCCCGACACAGTACGTTTTATGGTTTCTCCAGACACTGTAGTTATGTCCAGAATAACTTAAATATCGTGGTATTTATTATTGTACAGATTAGTCTTAGGTCAAAGGATCAGGGATCTTTCTAAACATCAAAAGTTGGGTTTGCCATCATTACCAGGATATGCTTCTGTTTTTGTAGGTTTATTCACCTACAAAACATTTGGATGCTCAGATTGCTTTTTACTATTTAGACTAAATTAATTTTATTATATATCCATTTTTGTAATCTAGGTCTTTCTTAAAAGTCAAAGAAAACCAGAGAAAATAGCAAACGTAAGTAGCCTGGAAAAAGACATTTCAGAGCATTGATATTCTGCAGATTACAGTATGCAATAACATTTTATGGATTATTCATGTATTATTTAGGTTCCTGGACATCGATCTGCTACATTGTGAAGTGAAGTTTGTGTTCGTGTGTGTTCAGCCTCCTGTGTGGTGCTGTGTGAGATTAGTGTGTTTAAAGAGATTATCCGACCCTCTGCTGCTCAGACATGACATGCATGACAAAGGGCTCAGGCTCAGGGACGACACCGGAACCACAACACTCTGCACGAAAGTCTCATTTTACTGCTCAAATAATAAGAATAATAAGAATAATAATGATAATAACATCCTGTTTTACTCTGCATAAGAACTGCTGACTCTGCCCATATGTGTTTGAATACAATATTCAGACGATAGTTGAACATTGTTTTGAGTTTAAGAGAAAATCAGCAGGATTATTGTAATGTTGGATGTTTGTGAAGACAGGTTGAGTGAAATAAACCTTTAAATAATAATAGAAAGGGATGAGCAATTACACACACCAATGCCATTTATGTGAGAATTAACTCCACTTAGAGCGACTTTTTCCCTCGTTATAAACACACACAGTCAGAGGAGTCGACCATCTTGACTCACTTCACTCTTTGGCAAAGTTTGGCTCGATCAAAATGGACGGAGCGCATGAGTTTGGGGAAAACAAAGTTCCTGTTGGACACTCGTTTTGCTCCCGTCATCACACAGCGTGAGTGTGACGTAGGATAAAGCCGCAGAAATGTACGGAAACCTCTATGTCTGCACTTTCAGAGGGGAAAAGGACGTTTCTGTCTTTTACACTTACAAAGTTCTGCGTGGTTATAGAAACATATTCCTCTGTATCGTGTACGATGTCGTAGGTCTTCGAGGGTTAAAAAACTAGATTTATAGGAACCCTGTGTTTCCTGTTGGTTGTTTTCATCTGTCGTTTACACTTAAGAACTAAAAGAGACGAGTTTTGGATGAGGCGAATTCAGACCAATCAGATCTCGTCTCTGCACCGTTTCCCGCTCGTTACCAAATCAGATCGAATCACTTTGGATCGATTGCTTCTGTCTCGGCATTTTGGATCTTTGCTACAAATATTTTTTCCACTGCGAAATTTACACTCTGAATTTTGACGGTTGAATTTGAAGACGTGAAAATATTTTTGCAGAATATTTAAACGGCAGATGGATTTTTAAACGTTAGAAAATGCACACTTACAATTTCAGCAACTAGAATTCAGAATAAAATTATTTAAACATGCTTTTTAGAGTTCAAAATCTGATTAAACTAATTATCATCCACACTGGTGTTTTTATTTCACTATTTTGTCCGTAAAAAAGCTTCATTTGGGAAACAGAAAAGTAGAAAAGCAGATCTTGCTTGATGCTGTTTGTAGTGGATGAAGAACAGTCATAATCTCAGTAACAAAACCTTTACTTTTGTTTCTCGTCGATGTTAATTCCACCGTCTTTAATCTGCCGACTCCGGATAAACGTATCTGAGCCGTCGGACGAGTTTGAGGATCTAATGGATTTAATGAGCCGCGTGTTTCCAGTTCACAAAGCCACAGTTCGGCCCCGTTGCCTGTGTCACTCTCTACTACTGTGTAAAGAAGTGGACTGAGCGAGTGTGACGTCAGCCACAGTGTTTAACTCCAGCTAAATGAAGCTTATCGAGGGCGGCAGTTATAGCGGTGAATTTGGAGTAGGGACGGGCATTCGGTTACATTTTCTTAATCAAGTGTTGGGAGAATTAATGATTGATTTTTGATTAACCATTAACGTTTTTATACTAAAATGATCATCATTATTATTACTATTACTAATCTACATAAATTAAATCAACTTTACAACATATAAACCATCCTGACTCCAGAGCCACATCAGTGTGAGATCAGAATGTGTTTAAAGCAGCTTTGGCAGTTTTACAGGGGTTTTTGTTGCTTTTTTTTAATGGTTGGTTGGTTTTACAGAAACTAAACTTAAAACCACATGACTCATTTGCATAAAAAGCAGCTCTTTCCTTGTGATGCTTCAGCTTCTGTTGGACTAAAGGACTCGACTCAGTGGAATATGAGTGTTCTCTCTGTGACAGAGGATGTTCTGAGTCTGTTCTGTCGTGTTGCAGATGTTCATGTTTTCAGAGATCAGACGTGTGCAGGTTTAGTGCAGCTCTTTATTTAACATCATTTCACTTTATTTCTGTCGGTCACTTTATTTATTTTGGCTCCTGTTGTGATGAAAAGACTGAAAAGTGTTTGTCTTCTGGACTCATGTGCACTCGACTGTTGCAGTAACCGGGACACTGCGTGTACCTGCACCATGATGAAACCGGGACACTCAAAAACCCGATCATACCCGGGACACTGATGTGCAGGTAAACACACTGAGGGATATAGGGATCTCCAAGGAGCCAGAGCCAAGACGTGGGACTGTGAGGCTCCAGTGTTTGTGCTGTGAGACGCAGCCTCGACTCCTGACGCTACAGCAACCTACATTAGGACTAAAAATGAACGTGATCGACGAAATTCCTAATGACGAATTATCGATTAGCCGACTAATCGTGTCCATCTCTAATTTGGATCCATCCCGTATCTGGAGTTCTGACCACGAACATCAAAGCGATAAAAGAGCCAATCCGTCCTTTAGTTTTTTTATGTGGCTTTGGGGTGCAGCAGCAAACAAGTTAACATTGGCTTCCTGTCTCTTGTCCTGTTCATTTGACTTTTTCCGCATTAAATGTTTTACTTAAAAAAAACAGGATCATGACTCAAATTCCTTAGGATCAGCAGTGCTGTGTGGGGGTCCTACCACAAAGGGGCGCTGCTATATAATGTCCGCCGCCGCACCTCGTCCACACAGCTCCTCCTGTCACGGCTCCAATTTTACAACAATTCAACTGAAATCCGTTCACGCCGAAGGGAGTTTTTTACACTGGCCTCATTTTAACGTCGATTCTTCAGTGAACTTTGAACAGGATCCTGCCACGACTTCTATATTTATCCCAAACCGTGCGTCTCCAGTTGGTCGTTGGCTGCGTGGAGCGAGACTCACTGGAGCAGAAGGGACCTTACAGCTGTTCAGCCCCGACCACGTGACCCTCGCCTCTGAAAGCTCGTGCACGAAGCCCTTTATGGGAGTTTACTATGTGGAATAATGTGCGGGCCCCACAGCAGAGAGGGCCAGAGGGAGTCCACGAGGGAACCACCGAGTCACCGCGCCCGTCACACCGCGAGACGCACGATATTTTTAGACACGTAGAGTTGCTTTTAGCTGATAACATTGTGGAGCTTGAAGAATGGGGTAAATTAGAATTCCTATCTGTAGATTTTTAGCGTATTACGAGGACACATAAAGGATAACGGACCCTGTCAGTAGTAGAGAGATTTTCGTTTTAGATATTTTGACCTTTGAGAGTGCTCCACGTCACTGTCCGCGGGTTTCAGAATCATTGGTTAAAGGGACAGTTGGGAATTTTGGACGTAGGGATTCATTTCCGAGACGTGTGGAGACACTTGTTTAAATCTTCCTCCAGTCCTTGTATTTGCAGAGGTGCTGGTGCTGGGCTAGTGCAGGTCAATGGCCACAGTCGTCCTGCCACTAAAAACAGTCTGACCCACTCCACAGACCCGAGGAAAAACTATTACAGATCTGGGGAAAAAATAAGAGACCACAGCGTTTTTTTTTTCCTGAAATCAGCGTCTCTGCGTGTGTGACGGTCGTTTTATTCCAGCGTCCAACACAAACACACCTCGTTCTGCTTCACGAGGCTCTGATGAGGAGATCACCTGAACCGAACCTGATTTAAGGAGGAAAAGGAGAAAAACCACTGTGAAAACTCCGGCTTATTCCACCAAATATTGAATTCTGAACTCCTAAGTTAAAACATTAGTATTGTGTTGTGTTAAAATGAATATGAGCTATTTGAGGTCTGAAAACAGTTAATTTTTTTTGTTATTTTGACCATTTGTCATTTTCTGCAAATAAATGCTCTAAATGACAAGATTTTTTAAATTGGAATTTGGGAGAAACATTATCAGTGGTTTATAGAATGAAACAAAAATGTTCTTTATAAGTAGTAAAATCAGAGAAACTGATGACGCGAGGTCGGTTTTACTTCTCCTCGCAGAAAAAAACGCGATTTATTTTTGTGTTTTCATTGCGTTTTAATATATAAAAGTACAGAAATAATAACGATGATGATCTTAACATAAAAACGTTCATGATTGTAGTTGAAACTCGATCATTAATTCTCTTAAAAAAATTTTATCGAATGCCCGTCCCTAACTGTGACTGATTGTTCCTCTTGCTGTATTTATGAACAAAGTGACGCTATGACAAAGAAATAAAGGGTAAAGGCAGAATAAGATCAAGCTTCAGTGTGTTAAATATGAATAATGTCGGAATATACCCGTGTCCGAAATAAATAAACTAATCAATCAGTTGTTTTCTGAAGGCAATCGCTGGATTTCAGATGATTTCGCTAAATTCTAATACCCGATAATATTCAATACAGATGGGTTCAGGTAAAATGCTTTTCTGTTGTGACACTTCGAGTTCTTGGGTTCAACATTTGTGAATTTCCCTTTAGATATTTCCTGGTAAAGTACGACGTCATCACCGGAGAAAAGCCGCCTCTTCCCCACGTAATGAAAACCACCGAAGCCGCCGTGTTTGCAGAATATTTAAACCCCGAGGGTCTCGTTCTTCTCATGTCTGTAGTGCATTAGAGCTCCGTGTTGAATTAATCATGAATACATTTCTGTCATATGTTTATGGAGCTTGTTTTGACTTGAGACGGCCCCTGTTATAATCCACATGTTCACACCGTTGCTGGTGTGTTTTGGGCAGGAGGCCGACATTAAGACCCGGGCTGTATATTCGTCCCTGTGCAGAGCTGCAGCCGGAGCCGTGCAGCTCTCAGCGCTGCTCTGACACAGTTGTTGTGACGCTGGTTGACCTACAAACGCTCACATGCAGTGACACCCTGTGGGCCCATGAGCGAGCATCCTGCACATATCTCCTCCTTTGTGTTTCTGTTTCAGAATCAAAACAAATACGGCTGCTGCTGGGAAACAAATGAGGGGATAAATTAGGGATGTGCAAAAATATTGAAATATTGGTGGAATTTGGTGAGACAAGTGTCATTTTGGTATATTTTAGCATTTTTTGTGTGTGACCGCCATAGACTTTATAAAAGAAGTGGACTAAGTGAGCGTGACGTCACCCATAGTGTTTAGCGCCGCTCAAATGAGGCTCGCGATGCTAACGGCTACAGGAGCAAATCTGGAGGCTCTAGGTTATGAACAGGGTTTTTTGATGGACAAAACAGTGAAAAAAAACATTCAGGATCCTGTGTCGCAGGTTCATACGAACATTTTAAGACTAAAATGACGAGGCCACAGCAGCAGGCCCAGAGAGAGGAGCCAGAAGAGCTCAATGTGAGTCAATGGGGAAAAAGGGAGAGAAGGAGCCGGAAGAGCCTCCTGGAGCACTTCCTGTTTGGCACGTGGCGGCTAACGGGTTAGCTTAGTCCACTCATACTGTATGAGTGTTCTCTCTGTGACAGAGGATGTTCTGAGTCTGTTCTGTCGTGTTGCAGATGTTCATGTTTTCAGAGATCAGACGTGTGCAGGTTTAGTGCAGCTCTTTATTTAACATCATTTCACTTTATTTATGTTGGTCACTTTATTTCTTTTGGCTCCTGTTGTGATGAAAAGACTGAAAAGTGTTTGTTTTCTGGACTCATGTGCACTTGACTGTTGCAGTAACCGGGACACTGCGTGTACCTGCACCATGATGAAACCGGGACACTCACAAACCCGATCATACCCGGGACACTGATGTGCAGGTAAACACACTCTGAGGGATATAGGGATCTCCAAGGAGCCAGAGCTGAGACGTGGGACTGTGAGGCTGTAACTCCGGTGTTTGTGCTGTGAGACACAGCCTCGACTCCTGACGCTACAGCAACCTACATTAGGTTTGAACTCGTGTCCATCCCTAAAGCTAAAACAGCCCCTTTGTCCATGAACCCCTTAGAAAATGTTGTCGTCAGACTTTTTTCAGTTCTGTGCACTTAAGTGTTCAGCTAAAGCTTAACCTCAGATTTGTGAAGAAGTTCTGACTAAAGGAGAAACCAAAACTTTTAAGTGCGCAGAACAGTTTTCTCTTGCGACGCCGGTCACTTCCTGTCGTTGCAAACATTTGCCATATTAAAAATACATCAGATGGTGAACATTTGTTCCAGCTGAAACAGGAAATCAAGCTTGTGTCTCTCCCCGTTCTCTGTTTTCTCCAGTACATGTTCAGGCTGTAATGTGCGCGCTGAATTAAACATGGATGCATTAGGGCCTCTCCTCGCTCCCTCATAAGCAGGTTTTCTTAGGGTCTGGTCTCTCTGAGCTCAGAATAACCCGCTGTACATTATTTATCAGGCTGTCTACCTGCATCAGATCTGGACCTGTTCCTCAGTCCATGATCACAGTAACGTGAATCTCTCAGAAAAAACAAACCTCAGCGACAGAACCAGCACAGACAATAATGTGACCGTGGGGTTTGGGGGAAATACGCTCGGCAGAAACGCAAATCCAGCCAAGGGGACGTTTCGGTTTGGGGTCCGTCGCCTTCTTGTCGCAACGGAAATGTCACTCTTCTGCCTGGAATGTTCCACAGTGTGACTTTAACCCTCGAAGACCTACGTTATCCTACACGATAACGAGGAATATGTTTTCTGTAACCGCGCAGAACTTTGTAACGGTAAAAGACAGAAACTTCCTTTTCCCCTCTGAAAGTGCAGACATAGAGGGTCTGTATATATTTGAAAGGTTTATTTCAGTCCAAATGAACAAATCCAAATGTAATTTCCACCCTGGAAATGCAGAAGTGCTGTGGCTCTGGCCCTGGACCTGACAGGAGCTGTTTCCAGGACTGGACCAGGAAAGTCATGGAGCCACTGCACTTTTTTTGTTTTTAGGGCAATAAGGAGATTTTTAATTTACTTACAGACTTGAGATTTTGCATTTTTGTAGCTCAGGCCCTAAATTAAGCATTTTTATGTCCAAAAAGTTGTTTCTACATGTTTGCTGTGGGTTTTGTATAAAAGAGTGGGAATTTTATTTTCTGTTGTTTTTTTTTCATCTCTATTTCTGGTCCTGTAGCTTTTCTCACAGCCTCATGACACAACTACAGCAGCAGATTGTGAAATAACAGGTTGGACTGAACAAAAGGAGGTAGAACACTTCATTAGGGGTAAAAGGGGCAGTTTTAAAAGCAACATTAAGAAAAATATCCAGGCGAGAGAAATGTACTAAAACTGCCCTCAGGTCTTCAGGGGTTAAACACGCCAAAAAAGTAAAAATCACAGGAGGAAAAGTAGAGTTAAAAGCTTCTAACTTATGGTCGAAACATGTCGTCTTTGTCCTTCTAAATAAAGCCGTTTTAACTCTACTTTTCCTCCTGCGGTTTTTCCTCTCTCGGAGCCTGTCCCGGAGCAGCTCGGATGACGCTGGAGCCAAAGATCCAGGTCGATGTGGACGTCATGTGCAGTGTGTGCAACACTTTCACTTTGCAGACTTTGATTTTGGTTTAATTTTCTTTCCTTTTTTATTGTTGTGTTGTGAGTTGAACCGTATGATTCAGAGTTTGTTAAAATGCTCATTTGTTTAGTTTGTTGAATTTGTTAAGCAGTTAAAATTCTAAGTTTGATCAAAAGAAAGAAGAGCTCAGTGTTTTTAAGTGTCTGGAGCTCAGTGTCTTTAAAATGACTGAACAAACTTTGCATGTATCAGCTAAACGTCGACTAAAACGACTTGTGCTCGATTAGATTTATAACTGACCCTTTTTTACATCAGATAATTGAAAGTAACGAGATAACTTTTACTCACGTTATATTTTAAATGAACGGATTATAAGGTGCACTGTTGATTTTTGAGAAAATTCAGATTTAACAGGATTGTAACATATATTTAACATATTTTGTTTATATTTTTGGCCTTATAGACGGAAAAATACACGAGATTTTTAGATTTTTACTTTTACTTGAGTAGGAGCAAATAGATACTTTACCTAATTACAATTTTGCAGTACGTTTCCCACCTCTGTTTAAATCTAAGCAGAAGTTCGGACAGAGCGAAGTATCGGGTACAGTGTCATCAAAAAGGGAAAACTGTCTCTTGTTCGATATAATGACATTGCAGAACCTGAAAACCTCCAGTGAAAAGGTGCCCGGGCTGTGTCCTTGTGGCCCACTTTACTGCAGACAGGCCTAGTTTTTGGTGCCTTGTCCCGACTTCCCAAACGCACATCTGTAAAAACACTAAACCGACCCACTTCAGCACCACGTCCCCACTGGGGTTAAACAGAAAACGACAAAAAGTCACTCGTCTGATCATCTTTTGTCACGTTTTTAACATTTCAGTGATGGAGAGAAATCGCCAACCATCAAATTCATCGCAGATCATTAGTTTTCTCAGGTTTATTTAAAATGGCATCGTTATTTGTGACGTGTGGCCTGGTTTTTCAGTCTCGACACCTGATGATAAAGAGAAGACCTCACTAAATAAGGACGAGATTCATTCACAGGGCCCATTTTATGCTTCTTTTTTTCTGATCTACAGTTTGTTTTAATGACCTGGAGTTGTGTTTTGTTTCTTTCACACGTGTTAAACACACAAATCCTCCATATTTAGGCTGAGTTCTTCTGTTCCACCTTGTGATGTCATGTGGTAATACAGGAAATGCACTGAACTGTGTTTTTGAACTCCACACACCTTCACAAGAATCATTTCTGTGATTTCAGCTCTGGCAAACTCTACCGAACTAAAAGGTAAATGGAGCTGTGAACTTGAAACCTACAACTGCATGACATCACAAGGTGGAACAGAGCATTTGGAGCTTCACTTTGAAGATTGAACAGATTGAACTAAACCTCAGACTGTCCTCTCTCTTATGGACCTTCCTCTTCACAGCATTTTTAATGAACTTAAAGCTCCTTTAGTGGGCGAATGGTGATGCCCCGATGTTCTACAGAACGCCTCAGAAATTCATTTATTCCTGCAGCTGTGCACTTTTATAACAAGCACTTTATTTGAGACTGTGTGAATTTCAGAATCTGTATTTTATGACTAAGTTACAGTTGTTGCTGAGTCCTGTACGTTGTGCCACTGTCTGTCTTTCATCTGTCTTTGTCCATGTGCTGTAGTTTGTATGTAAGTCCATGGCATTTAAATTTCCCCTCTGGGGATGAATACAGCATCTATCTATCTATCTATCTATCTATCTGTCTATCTGTCTATCTGTCTATCTGTCTATCTGTCTATCCATCTATCCGTCTATCCGTCTATCCGTCTATCCGTCTATCCGTCTATCCGTCTATCCGTCTATCCGTCTATCTGTCTATCTGTCTATCTGTCTATCTGTCTATCTGTCTATCTATCTATCTATCTATCTATCTGTCTATCTGTCTATCTATCCATCTATCCATCTATCCATCTATCCATCCATCCATCCATCCATCTTCCTCTTCCTCCTCCTCTTCCTCCTCCTCCTCCTCCCCTCTTCTTTCTCTTTAGCTTCTCCATCCTCCTCTACCTCCTCCTCCTGTTCTTCCTCTTTATCTTCTCCATCCTCCTCCTCTTCCTCCTGTTCTTCCACTTTATCTTCTCCATCCTCCTCTTCCTCCTGTTCTTCCACTTTATCTTCTCCATCCTCCTCCTCCTCCTCTTCCTCCTGTTCTTCCACTTTATCTTCTCCATCCTCCTCTTCCTCCTGTTCTTCCTCTTTATCTTCTCCATCCTCCTCTTCCTCCTGTTCTTCCTCTTTATCTTCTCCATCCTCCTCCTCTTCCTCCTCCTCTTCCTCCTGTTCTTCCTCTTTATCTTCTTCCTCCTCCTCTTCCTCCTGTTCTTCCTCTTTATCTTCTCCATCCTCCTCTTCCTCCTGTTCTTCCTCTTTATCTTCTCCATCCTCCTCTTCCTCCTGTTCTTCCTCTTTATCTTCTCCCTCCTTGTCTCTTCCGTCCTCATAATCTTTTTCCTTATCTTCTTCCTTCTCCTCTTTTCCTTCCTCACCTTCTTCCTTCTTCTCTTCCTCTCCCTCCTCCTCTCCTTCCTCTTCCTCGACCCTCTCTTCTCCCTCCTACTTCTCTTCCTCCTACATTTTCTCCTCGTGTCCTGTCTCCTCTTCCTCCTCCTTCTCTCCATTAATTTACTCCTCTCCCTCCTCTACTTCTCCCTTTTAACCCTTTTTACTCCTCTGGTCTCTTCTTTCTCCTCCTCTTCCTCCTGCACTCCCTCCTCCTCCTCTCCTCTTCTTCTCCCTCTTTCTCCTTCTCTTCCTCCTCTCCTTCCTCTCCCTTCTCATCCTCCTCTTCTTCCTCCTTCTCTGCCTCTTCCTTTCCCTTCTCTTGCCCCACCTCTTTCTCTCCCTCCTCTCTCCTCCTCCTCTCCTTCTCCTCCTCTTCCTCTTTATCCTCTCCCTCCTCTCTCCTCCTCTTCTCCTCCTCTTCCTCTTTATCCTCCCCCTCCTCTCTCCTCCTCCTCTCCTCCTCTTCCTCTTTATCCTCTCCCTCCTCTCTCCTCCTCCTCTCCTCCTCCTCCTCTTCCTCTTTATCCTCTCCCTCCTATCTCCTCCTCCTCTCCTTCTCCTCCTCTTCCTCTTTATCCTCTCCCTCCTCTCTCCTCTTCCTCTCCTTCTCCTCCTCTTCCTCTTTATCCTCTCCCTCCTCTCTCCTCTTCCTCTCCTTCTCCTCCTCTTCCTCTTTATCCTCTCCCTCCTCTCTCTTTCTCTTCCTCCTCTCTCCTCCTCCTCCTCCTCTCCTTCTCCTCCTCTTCATCCTCTCCCTCCTTCTCCTCTTCCCCCTCGTCCTCCTCTTTATCCTCTCCCTCCTCCTGCTCTCGTCCTCTCTCCCCTTCCTCCTCCTTCTCTCCATTCTTCTACTCCTCTCCCCCTCCTCTTCTCTCTCTTTCTCCTTTTACTCCCCCCTGTCTCTTCTTTCTCCTCTTCATCCTGCAGTCCCTCCTCCTCTGTGTCCTCCTCTCCTCTTCTTCTCCCTCCTTCTCCTCTTCTTCCTCCTCTTCTTCCTCCTCTTTGTTCTCATCCCTCAGCAAGAAAAACTGTGACATGCCACATTTTCCATAGGGCAGGTGTAATATATTGGTTTTTTATTGTTAATCGCTATGGCAACCCCAGTATGGCTTCATTATCCTGGACCCGTGGATCTTAATACTCGCAGATTTCCCAGAGGTGTAAAAATGTTATTTTTGGCTTATTGAACGTGGCGTCATCTCAAACAAAGAAAGAAAATTCAACTTAAAATTAAACAGCTATTAAAGGCGCACTCTGTAACTTTCCTGAGCTTGTGTCACTGCGTCAAAATAAAATGAATCGTGCGTTTTTTTGTTGCTTAAACTCAGACCTTACAGATCGGGCACTCTTACTGTGAAGGGGTCCATATCCCCGCAGATCTGAGCTGTAACTTTACCTGATTTCCACACTTGTATAGTCGTGTTTAATGCCGTACTGTGGGACATTCCGGGCAAAACAAGCGGCTGACGTTACCCTTCACCAGAAAAGTGACACAGCGCGTCTTTTAAATCAAACTATATCCCAGAAATGTGTATTAAAGAAGAGTTTTGTATCTTATTCTGATAAATATGTGCCGAGTTTTCAACGATCGGTGAAAAGTAAGAGTCTGATTTGGACCCGGGCTGTACAGAAATAGTCCTGGTTGAAAATGAAGAGACAAGAAATATCAAATATTTAGAAATGGCTTCGGGGGCACGAGACCCGAGCGCAGGAGGAGGCTCCGCGTGGGCGACACGGACCAAATGTTATTAAAAACCAAAAATACATTTGGACGAACTTTTAATTCACTTCTAGCAGCTGCTGTTTTACACTCGGCGCCAGTCGCTTCACTCCACAGCGCGTTTTGTGACTTTTTCTGGTCACCCGGTTTCCTCCATTACTATTTTGCCTTGAATGCTCCACATTATAGCATTAAATTTAGTTTTAGATGTTCTTATTGCTAAAAAAAATGCCTTGGAAAACATGCATTCATGATACGTGTAGGCTCGCCTCTCCGTAGATCTGACCTTTAACTCGACCCGGTGGCTTTACCTGCTGGTTTCCATGGAAACGCTGTGGTTTATAATGTCAAAGCTTGAAACACCTGGAGAGAGTAGTTAGTTTAAAGGGAAATGTTACGCAAAATGGACTCGTGAGGTTTAAGCCACGTTTCACTGCTGTTACTTTACCGAAAACAGACCCGGATTTATGTTTTTTTCATCCACACGTTTGAATAATCCTTTATTATCCGTCTGTTTACGTCTCCAAAGCTCAAAACTGTAAAAGCTGCAGTTAGTTTTCAAGTTAACAGCTACTTTTACTTTTTGTTCCTTAGGGATCGGCAATTCCAGAGCTGAAATGATCCAAATAATTCTAGTTTTAAAACATGACATCACGACAGAGTGTTTTCTGTTTGAGAGAAGCACAAACATGTGTGAGTAAATAATCACTGAATCGTACGATAACTTTTAACGAGCTCAACAACTTTTCCGGCCGCTGTAGTTTGTACTTGCAGCTGCTCTGGTTTCCTCGTCTTTCCCTCTGAATGTCACGAAGCTTCTCTCACTCTCTCCTCTCGTTTCCTCAGCGTAATGACGCCTGAATGAACCGGCACAGCTGTACAGACCGTACACGTATATTTCTGTGCTATAGACGTATATTTCTGTGCTATAGACGTATATTTCTGTGCTATAGACGTATATTTCTGTGCTATAGACGTATATTTCTGTGCTATAGACGGATTATTTGTTCATCAGCACAGCGGATGTGCACAGCCCGAGTGTCTGTGTGACTAACATGAAGCTGCAGCGGCAAAACTCCACAGCACCAAAACAGTTCATCTGCGTGTAACAGAACAAGTCACAGTGACAGATGAACACGAGTGAGAGGGTGGGACACGCCTCAGCGGCCCACATGGGTCTCAGCGGCCCACATGGGTCTCAGCGGCCCACATGGGTCTCAGCGGCCCACATGGGTCTCAGCGGCCCACATGGGTCTCAGCGGCCCACATGGGTCTCAGTGGCCCACATGGGTCAAATGCAGCAAGCGCGCAAACAATGAGAAGCAAACGTCACCAACAGGGATCCAGAAGTACCTGTGGATGAACACAGTGACTCTGAGTCCACAGAGACTTCAGGCGGATCCAGGGACAGAAAAGTCACATTTCTGAGTCATGCAGTGGTTTTTGCACAGAAACAACCAACGTATTTACTGAGGATCAAAGCTTCATCTATGGATGCAGCACTGCCTGTACTGCACTACAGTATAGTACTACAGTACACTACAGTATAGTACTACACTGCACTACAGTATAGTACTACAGTACACTACAGTATAGTACTACACTGCACTACAGTATAGTACTACAGTACACTACAGTATAGTACTACAGTATAGTACTACAGTGCACTACAGTATAGTACTACACTGCACTACAGTATAGTACTACAGTATACTGCACTACAGTATAGTACTACAGTATAGTACTACAGTATACTGCACTACAGTATAGTACTACAGTATAGTACTACACTGCACTACAGTATAGTACTACACTGCACTACAGTATAGTACTACAGTACACTACAGTATAGTACTACACTGCACTACAGTATAGTACTACAGTACACTACAGTATAGTACTACACTGCACTACAGTATAGTACTACAGTACACTACAGTATAGTACTACACTGCACTACAGTATAGTACTACAGTACACTACAGTATAGTACTACAGTACACTACAGTATAGTACTACACTGCACTACAGTATAGTACTACAGTATAGTACTACACTGCACTACAGTATAGTACTACAGTACACTACAGTATAGTACTACAGTCCTGCACTACAGTATAGTACTACAGTACACTACAGTATAGTACTACAGTATAGTACAACAGTATACTGCACTACAGTATAGTACTACAGTACACTACAGTATAGTACTACAGTATAGTACTACACTGCACTACAGTATAGTACTACAGTACACTACAGTATAGTACTACACTGCACTACAGTATAGTACTACAGTACACTACAGTATAGTACTACACTGCACTACAGTATAGTACTACAGTACACTACAGTATAGTACTACAGGACACTGCACTACAGTATAGTACTACAGTACACTACAGTATAGTACTACACTGCACTACAGTATAGTACTACAGTACACTACAGTATAGTACTACAGTACACTACAGTATAGTACTACACTGCACTACAGTATAGTACTACAGTACACTACAGTATAGTACTACACTGCACTACAGTATAGTACTACAGTACACTACAGTATAGTACTACACTGCACTACAGTATAGTACTACAGTACACTACAGTATAGTACTACACTGCACTACAGTATAGTACTACACTGCACTACAGTATAGTACTACAGTACACTACAGTATAGTACTACACTGCACTACAGTATAGTACTACACTGCACTACAGTATAGTACTACAGTACACTACAGTATAGTACTACACTGCACTACAGTATAGTACTACAGTACACTACAGTATAGTACTACAGTACACTACAGTATAGTACTACAGTACACTACAGTATAGTACTACAGTACACTACAGTATAGTACTACAGTACACTACAGTATAGTACTACAGTACACTACAGTATAGTACACTACAGTACACTACAGTATAGTACACTGTACTGATCCGCAGTTACTTTTGGGACGTTTGCTTCTGTCCACATAATGTGACGACTGAAGTTATTTATGCAAATATCAGACGGCTTCAGTTTATCGTACGAATCCAGAAGCCACAGCGTTTGGCCCCTTTACACTACGTCTACGCTGAAGACGCCGCCTCTTCACAACTCTGCCCCATTTGGATCCAATATCTCAGTAAAATCCAAATAGTTTCTTGAAATACAACAAATCCTCTCAGAAAGATCTATAACCACCAACAGCCCTGTAGCCGACCACTTCCTGCTCTTCTTCCAGGAGGAATTTCCTTCAAATCCGTCTGATTCTCATAGAAACAAACCCGAACACCTGCAGTGTCGCTTCAGCGTACTGATGACAGTGATGTGCTAAAAGACACAGTATTTCCTTCTGTGCAAAACCCAGTTTAAAGTATAAATTCTCCATTCTCCATAACGCACCGGCCTAAACACACACTCAGAATACTGTGACTTTTATTCTCCTAATATGACTTTATTTTGATTACCACTTTATCCTCATACAATTACCACTTTATCCTCATACAATTACCACTTTATCCTCATACAATTACCACTTTATCCTCATACAATTACCACTTTATCCTCATACAATTACCACTTTATCCTCATACAATTACCACTTTATCCTCATACAATTACCACTTTATCCTCATACAATTACCACTTTATCCTCATACAATTACCACTTTATCCTCATACAATTACCACTTTATCCTCATGCAATTACCACTTTATCCTCATACAATTACCACTTTATCCTCTTACAATTACCACTTTATTCTTGTAAAATTATGATTTTATTCTCGAGAAATTAAGAGTTTTTTCTGGCTCTGACTATTCTGGTAATATTACGACTTTAATGTTGAAATGTTAGGACTTTATTCTTGTAGCGCCGGCGTTTATACTTTTAACTCTGAGCCTTATACTCCGTCATACAAACCAAATATCACATTAGGAGCAGATAGAAACATGTTTCCTGACTCTGTTCCTCCTGTGGTCCAATTCCTCCTCAAATATTGACACTCACATCATCACTGGAGTCACTCGTTTCCGCAGAGAAAATGAAAACAGGACGTGGCTCATTAGCATAATCCTACAATATGGGACAAGGTGGATGTCGTAGCAGTGTGTGTGTGTGTGTGTGTGTGTGTTTGTAGTGTGTGTGTGTTTGTAGTGTGTGTGTGTGTGTGTGTGTGTGTGTGTGTTTGTAGTGTGTGTGTTTGTGTGTTTGTAGTGTGTGTGTTTGCGTGTGTGTGTGTGTGTGTAGTGTGCACGTGTCTGTGTGTGTGTGTGTAGTGTGCACGTGTGTGTGTGTGTGTGTGTGTGTGTTTGTAGTGTGTGTGTGTGTGTGTGTGTTTGTAGTGTGTGTGTTTGTAGTGTGTGTGTGTGTGTGTTTGTAGTGTGTGTGTGTGTGTGTGTGTGTTTGTAGTGTGTGTGTGTGTGTGTGTGTTTGTAGTGTGTGTGTGTGTGTGTGTGTGTGTGTGTGTTTGTAGTGTGTGTGTGTGTGTGTGTGTGTTTGTGTGTGTGTGTGTGTGTGTGTGTGTGTGTTTGTAGTGTGTGTGTGTTTGTAGTGTGTGTGTGTGTGTTTGTAGTGTGTGTGTTTGTAGTGTGTGTGTGTTTGTAGTGTGTGTGTGTGTGTGTGTGTGTGTGTGTGTTTGTAGTGTGTGTGTGTGTGTGTGTTTGTAGTGTGTGTGTGTTTGTAGTGTGTGTGTGTGTGTGTGTTTGTAGTGTGTGTGTGTTTGTAGTGTTTGTAGTGTGTGTGTGTGTTTGTAGTGTGTGTGTGTGTGTGTGTGTGTGTGTGTGTGTGTTTGCAGTGTGTGTGTGTGTGTGTGTGTGTGTGTGTGTGTTTGTGTGTGTGTGCTTAGCGGAGCTCCCATTGATCGCGGCGCAGGAGGGGCGGGGCCTGAGGAGCAGTGGAGCGAAAGCGAGTGAGAGCGGAGGAGAGAGAGACGCACTGTCCCGAGCCATGTAAACTGCACAGAGGAGCATCATGGGAAACGCCACTCTCACCCAGAAGAAGAAGAAGAAGACGACGAAGACGACTGCCCCGGAGATGAAGAGGAGGAGGGAGCGTCCGAACAGTCCGACCTGCAGCTGAGGACGAGCGGAGCGCAGGAGGAGGAGGAGGAGGAGGAGGGGAGCTGGGGGCTGGATGTTTCGGGGGGGAAGGGAGAGGGGCGACGGGCGGATGGTCGTCGTGGATACCGGATGTTGTTGATCGGCCGTCGGAGGCGCGATGACCCCGGTCGGATGAGGATGCCCCCCCGACGCGGGACCTGCCCCAGCTAACGTTAGCCACATGTTGTGCCATTGCAAAGTAGCATGCGCCAACAACACCATCTCGCTCATGTTCGGGTGCAAGGTGAGTCGGGACGGAAGAGTCCGGAAAGTTCGGAACGGGTCCGAGCGGAAACTTAAAGCTCGTGAAAACCCGTAGTGACGGGACGAGATGGGACGAGACGGGACGAGACGGGACGGGACGGGACTGGGTTAAAGAGAACGAGATTTTAACATAATCCCGAAGTCCATGTGCCGTTTGTTCTTCTGAATTTCAATTAACAATGAAAAACAAAAAAATGGGAAACGGTTCACTACAAAAAAGGATTTTCTAACAGAGTTAAACAGCAGATTCATCTTAAAAAATCAATTTTAAGATTTTTTTACTTAATAAAATGAGATTTTTTTTACTTGTTTCAAGATATTTCATCCTGATTTATCTTATCTCGATATGACAACTTATTCTGAGCACTTTTTATCTTAACTCAGTCCAGGTTAAGCCTCTTTAACTTCCTCCTCAAACCAATAAGGGGAAAAATCTGTCCATAAATACTTGAAACTCGTGTTTTCTGCTCAGAACAAGATTCATATTTCGTCTTGTTTTAAGAAAACTCGGTAAGTGGAAATTTCTTGCTGCACTGGCAGAAAATTTCACTTAAAATAGGACATTTTTACCTCAAAATTGGTATTTGTTTCTTATTTTTTGATAGGCGTTTTTGCAGTGTTTTAGTGTCAAAGAAAAAAAAAAACAGATTTCAAACTCAATATTTTTAAAATGTGTGAAATCCTCGTCCAGGTCGAATCTTTGGCAAAGGGTCGAGTTTAATTCGTCAACTGGACCAGAGTTTCAGGCAGAAGACGTTTCGCTGCTGCTTCACTTCTAAAACTCACAAACTGAACTCTGCCCTTTGCCGCCAGTGTTTTTCAAGCTGATTTAAAATAACACCGATCCAAAAAAACAGTCCCGATTTTAACTTTGATGTTTTATTCTCTTGGGTTTATTCGCCCTGGAAGTTCTGTTGAATTCAGCATCAGCCGTGGATCCATCAGTCAGTCCATCAGACTTTATTTACAGAGCGCTTTTCATACAGAAAATGCAACACATTTCCAACATTTCCCCTCCATCCTTCACCCCACACAAAACTAAACTAAACATAACGATCTTTATTTACGACTAACTGAAGCAGGAAACTGTGAGATTTCTGCCTGCGACCGCGACCTTTCATAACTCTACCTGTAATAAATCTACAATAAAAACTATATTTATTACAGTTCGATGGTGTCAGCTGAACAGAGTTTATGGCCTCGCTGCTTCCTGTTCGGAGCTCAACATTTACTTTCTAAGACGCCAAAGTGAACTAATGAAAGAAGACGACATGTTTAGCCACGAAATTGCGATTACGATTTTTCAGGTGCGTCCTTCTCGTGGCAGAACGTCCGGGACAAATAAACCAAAATTAAACCGAGAAACTGTTTTTTGATCGGTGCCATTTGGAATAAACTTTAGATAAAATATTGGAAATCGAGGTCGAAATCTGTTTTTTTTTGTTTAACACTAAAACGGAACTGTTTCTTTATTTTTTTATTGAGACATTAACAGTGTCAGAATATCAAACATACAAGAAATGAATGAAAAGGGGCAGAAAGGAGAGTCGTCTTATGTTATCTGACACTTCAGCACCGATAACTGTCCTCACATTTTACTGTTTTTCGTTCTTAATTGAAATCCAAAAGAACCATTCGTACACTGACCTTCCTGACGCACTGTTTGGATTTCAGGATCCAGTTTCCAACTTTCCAACTCTGCAGTTTTTTAGTTATTTGAATCCGTATTTTTGTTTCTGTTCCAGCACTGCCTTTTGAAACTGTACGAGATAAAACGCACCGACACCTGACGCGTTTTCGTCCAGTTAAATGTGAACGTTTGGATCTTGAAATCTCTTTTTTTTTTCCTCGTGTGTTTCGCGAGAGTTTGTGATAATTTTGTTTGGCGAGATCTTGTCCCGTCCCGAGTGAACTGTGGCACTTTTCTCATGGGTCAGTCTCTTTCTTGGTTTAACTAGAATGTTCCACAGTATGGCTTAAAACCTCGCCTGTCTCCATGGAGACAGACGGGCGACGCCAACACTCCCAAGTCACAGGTCGGACAAGAATTATTTCACTGTTTAGTGAAGCGGGAGCCATTTTATACTGTTTAGATTGTATTAGAAACCACTGAGAGTTGGGCCTTTTTTATTTTATTATTATTATTTTTAATTTTAATTTTTTTTATTAACAATTTCAGTTTAGACCCACACAGCAACACCACACATACAATAACAATGAATATAAATTACATTTTGTATGACTTACATAACAAAACATGTGTAAATAGAGTAGTTCGATAATAATAACAACAACAACAATAATAATAATAATAATAATAATAATAATAATAATAGTAATAATAATAATAGTAATAATAATAATAATAACAATAATAATAATAACAATAATAATAATAACAATAATAATAATAGTAATAATAATAATAGTAATAATAATAATAATAATAAATAATAGTAATAATAATAATAATAATAATAATGATAATAATAGTAATAATAACAACAATAATTAATAATAATAATAAATAATAGTAATAATAATAATAATAATAATAATAATAATAATAATAATAATAATAGATACAAAATAAAAGATGTGAAAAATAGAGGGGAAAATAAATAAATTAATTAAAAAACACAAACACACCATGACGTATACATTTGTGAAGGGCTTTTGAGTGGAAAAATCAAGATAGACGGGTTTAAAGCCGCACTGTGGAACCTTCACGGTAAAGTAATTGCGTCTGCGTGGAGATAAGTGAACGTGTACGACGTCGTAGGTCAGGGGTGTCCAAACTTTTTTCATCAAGGGCCACATATTAAAACACAGAACAGCGTAAAGGCCGATTGAAGGTCATAGACTGGCTGTCAAAACAGTGAATAATTCAAATCTGTGCATTTATAACAAGTTTGAATGACCCTCCAGACCTTTGTCAGGCTTGGACCCTCAAAAGGACACACCAAATTTGCTTGATTAAGGGAGATTTCAAAAACATGCAGTAAAAAGTGATACTTGCAGGAGTATGGGCCAATTCACCTGGAATAGTGAGGGCCATAAGAATTTGGTCTGAGGGCCACATTTGGCCCCTGGGCCATAGTTTGGACATGCCTGTCGTAGGTCTCCGAGGGTTAATGAATGGACTCGATGCTCAATACACTTTCTGATTTCCCGATGATAAGACAACAGAATGTGATTTTCAACATTAAATCCGAGTACTTTCTTTAATGTTCCCGTGTGGCCTTATATCTGTGGTGTCCCTCAGTACTCGTCTGTCTGCTCTTATACTCGTTCTGATTTAGCTCCAGATCGTTCTGAAACTCTTCGGGGAAGGTTCATTTCTGTCAGAGTTTTTCAGTATCGACACCTGCTCAAAAGTGCGTCCACGACTGCCCTGTTCTGCACTTATGTGTACAGAATAATGAAGAGATTGTGGTTTGACTGATGTCGGTGTTTTGTGTTGCTTTAAGCGCTTTGTGTTGAGGTCTATAAAGAAAGTTTGATTGATTGACTGACGCTGCAGTGCTGCAACTTCACAATTGTTGCATTTCCTCTTTTTTTTTTTTAAGTTTTGCTTTTCTTTGAATGATTGATTTTTTTTTACATTTTTTATTTCGAGTTTGTGTGTTTGTCAAATTGGTTCAAATACTTAGTTTTTCTACCATTAAATGTGAAAAGGAGTGGACTAAGTGAGTGTGACGTCAGCCTCGGCGTTAGTCTCTAGTCAAATGAAGCTCACAGGCGCTAGCAGTTATATGAGCGAATTTAGAGGCAGGTCCATATTGGGAATAAGAAAGTATTTCACGAGCAAGGACCACGCCAACAACACGTGCGAAGAGAAAAGAGTTTATTACGTGCAGACGAGGCGGGTCGGCTGGGTCGAGCGAGGGTGGGGGTCCCGTCTCAATCTTCACCCCCTCGTAGGCATCTTATGTCTGGAAGACGAACAGATCGGTGGTTGGGAGGGTGGGGTTAGAGTTATTCGGGACAAACTGGGTCGCCGGGACAGGCTGCTACGAATAGGCTTCTGGGAAACTGAGGCGTGGTAGAAGTGAGCTGTGATTCGCTGGAGAGGAGGCGACGGCGGTTGAGGCGCGGTCCTGCACCTGAAGCTAATCACGTTAACAACATTTACGAACGAAATTGCGAAATAAACACACCGGGATCGTGTAGGTAGAGCGGGTTAATATGAACATTTTAACACCAAAGCATCAATTGGAGCCAGAGTCGATGGAGCCTGAAGCGCCCACATGAACACTTCTTATTTGGAACGTGGCGACAAGCAGCTTAGCTATGTCCCTTTATATAAACAGCCTGAGGTGTCTCTGTATCAGACTGTCGGGGTCTCTGGGGCCTGTGTGTTTTTCTGAATGGACGGAGATCGACTTTCAAGACTTTGCTGTTCTCTGCACTTTTCGCCGACAGCATCAGGGAGCTACAGTAACGCTTCATTCACTGCACGTACCACCTGGACAACGATGATTTCTCTCCTATATTCTAGTTAAATCTGCTTTTGCTCGTTTTAAACTGCTAATATGTCACTTTTTCCTGATCTACAGTTTATTATAATGTCATTTCCTCGTCACACGTCTTTTATCGCTTATGTTAAATGGCAAATATTAGGCTATTTTCTGATCTTTTGTTATGTTTCCTCATCGCAAACAGACCTGGAGTTGTGTTTTGTTTCATCCACACATGTTTAACACACAAATCCTGCATATTTAGAGTTCTTCTCTCAAATGGAAAACACTCCACTGCTCCTCTGTGTTCTTAAACTCCATGCGCATTCACTGGAGTCATTTCAAAACTAAAATTACTCCTGAATAATTTCTACTGAACGAAAGGTAAAAGGTAGATGTTAACACGAAAACTACTGCTTCATGACGTCACAAGGAGGAACAGAGCATTTTGAGCTTTGGAGTTGTAGACCAAGAGTGTCCGATACGTGGATCACCAAGGGAGTGTTGGTAGATTAGGAGGATCATAGTGATGTACTCCAGACCTTGGTCTTGTCTCAGACTCGGACTCGGTCTTGTCTCGGTCTTGAAGGGGCTTGGACTCGGTCTTGTCTCGGTCTTGAAGGCGCTTGGACTCGGTCTTGTCTCGGTCTTGAAGGGGCTTGGACTCGGTCTTGTCTCGGTCTTGAAGGGGCTTGGACTCGGTCTTGTCTCGATCTTGAAGGCGCTTGGACTCGGTCTTGTCTCGGTCTTGAAGGCGCTTGGACTTGGTCTTGTCTCGGTCTTGAAGGCGCTTGGACTCGGTCTTGTCTCGATCTTGAAGGCGCTTGGACTCGGTCTTGTCTCGGTCTTGAAGGCGCTTGGACTCGGTCTTGAAGGGGCTTGGACTCGGTCTTGTCTCGGTCTTGAAGGCGCTTGGACTCGATCTTGTCTCAGCCTTGAAGGGGCTTGGACTCAGTCTTGTCTCGGTCTTGAAGGTGTTTGGACTCGGTCTTGTCTCGGTCTTGGACTTGGTCTTGTCTCGGTCTTGAAGGTGTTTGGACTCGGTCTTGGATTCGGTCTTGCCTCGGTCTTGAAGGTGCTTGGATTCGGTATTGTCTCGGTCTTGAAGGGACTTGGACTCAGTTTTGTCTTGGTCTTGAAGGGACTTGGACTCTGTCTTGTCTCGGTCTTGAAGGCGCTTGGACTCGGTCTTGTCTCGGTCTTGAAGGCACTTGGACTCGGTCTTGTCTCGGACTCGAGGTCTGACACTGGACGGGTGTGATCATATTTCATTACGGCCGCTGTTGTTGCCAGTAAACTCACACTGCGCTGCTGTGGAGCGGCACCTCACACCCCCCAGTGTGTTTCTCGTGACAGGTTAAACTTTTTAAAAATCCTGTCCGTCCATCTGCCTCACGTCACCTCGACTTTTCACCTCCATCTCCTCCACATACAGAGCACACGGGTTCCCTCCCTGCGCTGATGAGAAGAGCAAGAAGAAACGTGAAGAAAAACTAATTTAGATTAATGTTACAGGGGCACAGAGCAGGTGTACAGCACAGAGCAGGTGTACAGCACAGAGCAGGTGTACAGCACAGAGCAGGTCTACAGCACAGAGCAGGTGTACAGCACAGAGCAGGTGTACAGCACAGAGCAGGTGTACAGCACAGAGCAGGTGTACAGCACAGAGCAGGTGTACAGCACAGAGCAGGACTACAGCACAGAGCAGGTGTACAGCACAGAGCAGGTAAAAGTGCAGAGGATAAACACCACTGCAAAACCAGTGAGACAAAGTGACTCCAGTGGAAATGGAAAAAACAGGTTTAAAAATCCTCCCCATTTACTTCAGTTTCTTCACAGTTTTGCACAAAGTGCCAGTGGAAGTTATTTCAAGAAGATGTTCTCAAACTGTGGGTGACCTAAGG
The DNA here is from genome assembly GCA_030686955.1 of Odontamblyopus rebecca. Lineage (NCBI taxonomy): Eukaryota > Metazoa > Chordata > Actinopteri > Gobiiformes > Gobiidae > Odontamblyopus > Odontamblyopus rebecca. Next base: position 39,347,528 of record CM060660.1, on the reverse strand, counting down.
GCAGTTTTAGTACATTTCTCTCGCCTGGATTTTTTTTCTTAATGTTGCTTTTAAAACTGCCCCTTTTACCCCTAATGAAGTGTTCTACCTCCTTTTGTTCAGTCCAACCTGTTATTTCACAATCTGCTGCTGTAGTTGTGTCATGAGGCTGTGATAAAAGCTACAGGACCAGAAATAGACATGAAAAAAAAAACAGAAAATAAAATTCCCACTCTTTTATACAAAACCCACAGCAAACATGTAGAAACAACTTTTTGGACATAAAAATGCTTAATTTAGGGCCTCAGCTACAAAAATGCAAAATCTCAAGTCTGTAAGTAAATTAAAAATCTCCTTATTGCCCTAAAAACAAAAAAGTGCAGTGGCTCCATGACTTTCCTGGTCCAGTCCTGGAAACAGCTCCTGTCAGGTCCAGGGCCAGAGCCACAGCACTTCTGCATTTCCAGGGTGGAAATTACATTTGGATTTGTTCATTTGGACTGAAATAAACCTTTAAATAAAAATAGAAAGAGATGCACAATTACACACACCAAGATGTGTCATTTTCCATGTGTGTGAGAATTAACTCCACTTAGAGCGACTTTTTCACTCGTTATAAACACACACAGTCAGAGGAGTCGACCATCTTGACTCACTTCACTCTTTGGCAAAGTTTGGCTCCATCAAAATGGACGGAGCGCATGAGTTTGGGGAAAACAAAGTTCCTATTGGACACTCGTTTTGCTCCCGTCATCACACAGCGTGAGTGTGACGTAGGATAAAGCCGCAGAAATGTACGGAAACCTCTATGTCTGCACTTTCAGAGGGGAAAAGGACGTTTCTGTCTTTTACACTTACAAAGTTCTGCTCGGTTATAGAAACATATTCCTCTGTATCGTGTACGATGTTGTAGGACTTCGAGGGTTAAGCTTAAATTAAAACATTTATCAGATAAAATGGAGATAAATCTATAAAAACGTATTTATGTGAATCAGCCTTTTCCCACATGAAGAGCATTAGGTTCAAACCCGTTCCACTGTGACTGATTCTCAATATAAATAAATACATGATTTGCATTTCTGTAGTCGGCAGATCATTTTGACTCGGTCGTTTTATACCTCACACGCTGAAGAAGTCTGGGCCCTCCTGTTATAGACAGACTCATAATAATAAAGGTTTACTCAAACATGTGTGAATGAAACTGAACACGGCTTTGTGCACTGTATCATGTGCCTGTCTCCACGGAGATGGTATTACTATGCCGGGAATGTTACACACTATAGCATTAATCTTTTTTTTTCATTACAGGTCTATTCATGTATTCTGTAGTTTATTTACGAGACGTGGACAGTGCACAGCATCAGGAGAATGAACAGGAGAGATGCATTGTGCCAGGTCATCGAGAAAACACACTGAAAACATGGATTCTTACTGTTACTGGAGCCGCCTCTTCACAGATCTGACCCGTGACTCGACCTGGTGCTTTACATTCGTGACTGTACAGTAGCTGCACAGAACAGCCCAAAGCAATAACGTCTCCGTGGATTAAGACACTGCCACTTACAGTTGTAGATTTTTTTTTATAATTCTCTTCGTTCTTCATGTTTGTTCTACCTGTGCTCCTGAGCTCTCGCCGCCTCTTTCCTCTGGACTTTATTCTCAATGTGGAGCCTGATCCAAGTATCGATCGAGCGTCTGTTGTAGTCGCGCACATCTGTTTGTACGTATTTATTCCCGGCTCCTCTCCGTAAGTGGAACCTGATCCGAGCTGCTTTGTGATGTACTGAGTCTGGGAGGAACTCTGATGGAACTTTGCTTTTACCTCGTCAAAATGAATTCATGTCATAAGAGCTGGTGTCATGATTAAAGAGGGTCGAAAGGGTCGGGTTTTTCCTTGCGTATTAGCTTCAGTAACTGTTTTTAATAAAAGTCCGTCTCATTAGAACGCGTTAAAATGACTTACTCACTGGTAACTTATGACAGATTTAAAGGTGCACTATGGAAAAGAGCTGAACACATTTATTAAACCACCAGAAAACATAAATAACTCCATAGTGAAAACAATTCCATTATTATTCATGAAGAAAATGACCAATTGGAATAACAAAATGTTCCTTGTCGACAAATAATAACTGTTATGGAAATCTTCACGTCATAACTGAGGGTTTGTTTGAGGACTTTTCAAAATGCAAAAGATCAATGAACGGGTATTTTTTCATACATAAGGCGGATTATAAAGTGCATTAAGTGAGGCTGGGACCTTCGCCCGAGCGTCCGCGATCCATCGGCAGATCGTGGCGTAATTCGCCCGGCGTCGCCTCCCTGTCTTGGTGAATCTGGGTTCACCTCCTGTCGTCGCAGCTGCAGTTTAACTTCGATCGACCTGTTGGCACCGAGATGTCGCGGTTGGAGTTCTTTGGTTAATCCCCTCAGAACGATGCCACTAAATCACACGTCTCTGTCTCTACATTGAGTAATAATGTGTTTAATGCATTTGTTTACAGAAACTGAACTCAAAACCGCACAGCTCATTTGCATAAACGCTGAAAAAAAACAGCTTGAGCGGCGTCGCCTCTCCGCAGATCTGACCTGTAACGTGGCGATCTTTGGTCTCCATGATGAGAGAAAGGTTTAATGCCGTACTGTGGAACATTCCAGACAAAGCAGTAACATGTCCACTGATAAAAATTTGAAGGACTCTCCACTGTTAGACTGTATCACAATCACAAAGTATCACAATACATGAAATTAACCACGCCGCGGTAATTAATGCTCTGCTAAATGCTGATAATTCACACCTCTATTCACAGCTCATTTCCATATCAGTGTGTGTCCAGTAACATATATACGGCCACTATAGTCACTTTACAGTCGCTAACAGAAGAGAAAACAGACTGTTTATGTGTGCGAGCTACAGCGGCTAATCGCTAACCAACGAGAAAGAACCAAAACGAGCTTCAAAACCGACACATTTCAACACTCAGCCTCACACAGGCTCCTCTCAGATCAGCACCAAGAACTGTCCTTTAATCCAGACTCAAACCGGCACAAATCTTCATTCTTTGGATTAAGTCTTGTGAAGGAATTTTTAGAGGAAAAAAGTCGCAGATTCACACACAAAATATTGCAGTAAATCTGGTACAGTGAGATGTTTATGGTGAAAATATCGTACAGAGAGATTTGGATTTCGTTCCGTCCCTAATGACAATAAACGTTGCACCAAATGACTGGGCAAAGTGTTGTATAATGTCAGTCAGAATATCGTAATATCGTGAGCCTCCCCACCATATCACAATACATATCGTACCACGAGGTTCAGACCGTGACGATATCGTATTGTGAGACTTGGATATCGTTACATTGGAAGTGCGCCGCTGTGTTTTTAAACTCCGTGCAGCTTTTTGAGCTTTGGCGATGTTAACAGACGAATAATAAAGTGTTACTCAAATGTGTGAATGAAACAAAACACAACTCCATACATATATGTTTGGTTCTAACGCGGCTTTAAAGCTCACGAAGAGTCAATTTCGCGTAATTCGGGACCTTTAAAAATCCACTTCCAAACTGAGAACTGTTCCACTGTTGTATTCCCAGCACCTCTGAGCGCTGAAACCAAATCAATTCTGTGTTTGCCCAAGCGGTGACTAAAGCAGTGTTTATCTGCTCGTACACTGGGGACTCGAGTGTTGTGCACCGGAGCTGCTGGAGCGCTTTGTCCCAAATAAACTCCGGGGACTTTCTCCGCTCTCTCACCAGGTCTGTGAGCGCCGGGCCGGGGCCATTACTCCAGCTTTAGTCCCATCAGCTGTGTCTGTGTCTGCTTAATTGGGCGTTTCACAGTTAGTAAGAAAAAAAACATGTGGTATGGAGCAGAGGTCAGACTTTGCATAGTGAAATCAGACTGTTTTGTGTGTTAAAGATGCACTGTGTGACTTTTTTTCCTGCCTGTCACTGTGGAAATCGTATTGCCTGACCCGGAATGTTTCATAGTATTAAACATTTAAGCACCGATCTTGCATTTATTCAATTTGGGACCTTATTGGACTAAAATCTAGGGGTGGGACTTGATAAAAACAAATTACAGGCTTTGTAATTAAGTAATCTCAGTTGATCGCATAAAATTATTACAATATTTGCCCCAAAAGCAACATTTATTTGACGTAAATGAATGTCAGTGGCCTCATTTTCTTCCCGAGAGCCGTCATCTGTTGGAGTTTGGGCGCTGACGCCTTTCGTTTGTCCTCACACCAGAGCAGCTCCAGCGTTTTCCGTGCTCGCTCTGACATGTTTTGCGTTTGTATATATGTTTCGTATAAAATAAGTCCGCTGTCTGCATCTAATTTGTACTTTGCAGCTATCGGCACCAGGGCCCGACCGATACGGATTTTGTTGCGGCCGATTTGATACCGATACAATGGGAGTTGGAGCTGCCGATATAATCGCTGATATGTTTAGTGACATAAACATTCACTGTAAATCTTCAGTTGTTTATGAAACTTAAGTTTGGCTCTGCTGGATTTTCAGTCGGGTTTATTTAGGCGACATTTCTTGTTCTTCTGCCTCTTTACGTCATATTTAAAGACAGTAGATCGGCCGAATGGTGTTTTTGTACGACATTCTAGCCAGTAAAGAAAGTAAAGTACATAAACTACCGCTATTAGCTAATTAATGATCTGCTAAATGCTGATAATTCACCCCTCTGTTCACAGCTCATTTCCATATCAGTGTGTGTCCAGTAACATATATACGGCCACTATAGTCACTTTACAGTCGCTAACAGAAGAGAAAACAGCCTGTTTATGTGTGCGAGCTACAGCAGCTAATCGCTAACCAATGAGAAAGAACCAAAACGAGCTTCAAAACCGACACATTTCAACACTCAGATCGAGGATCGATTGCACTTTTTTTTTGTTTTTAGGGCAATAAGGAGATTTTTTAATTTACAGACTTGATATTTTGCATTTTTGTAGCTAAGGCCCTAAATTAAGTATTTTTTATGTCCAAAAAGTTGTTTCTACATGTTTGCTGTGGGTTATGTATAAAAGTGTGAATTTTATTTTCTGTAGTTTTTTTTTTCCATCTCTATTTCTGGTCCTGTAGCTTTTCTCACAGCCTCATGACACAACTACAGCAGCAGATTGTGAAATAACAGGTTGGACTGAACAAAAGGAGGTAGAACACTTCATTAGGGGTAAAAGGGGCAGTTTTAAAAGCAACATTAAGAAAAAAATCCAGCTCTCCGTGCTAAGTCAACCCCCCTTCAGAGCGCGATCACAGCACAATCAGCGTCCAGCTAATGAAACTATTGCACTTTGCGTCAGGTTTGTGAAGTCAGAGCTTTGTTTATGTAGATTTATGGGTTTAGGATGGTCCAGTTATTACAGAGATATTACAATTATTGAGTTGGAATATGATTTAATTTTAAAGGTGCACTGTGTAACTTTTTCGTCGGGGGTCCGTCACCTGCTCGTTTCTCTGTCATTGTCATTGCTTTGCCTGGAATGTTCCACAGTGTGACATTAAACAGCTCCGTCTTACATTTACTCAATTACAGATGGTTTTACAGTTTTAAAAATACAGGAAAATCAGGCGTTCTGACTGTGAGCGGGGGTCGCCTCTCCACAGATCTGACCTGTGACGTGGTCTGGTTCGGTCTCCGTGAAGATGGAAAGGTTTAATGCCGTACTGCGGAACATTCCAGACAAAGCAATAACATCTCCATGGAGAAAAGCATTCGACGGACCCTCCGACAGAAAAGTCACACAAGGCACTTTAGCTTCTTTTTGCACTACGACGATCCGCCTTATTTAGACATCGCCATTGTGAGATTATCCAGTGTAGGGATCTGGCAAATCTCTGCATCTGTGAATTAAAAGTAGAGCAAACCGGGGGGAAAAAATATACAGGAAAATCTGGCTTCAGGGGAGACTTTGCAGATATTGGCAGCTCCGTCTGATACAGCTGTTCTCTGAAATGTCACTGCCTAAACTCAGCCTCCAGCACCACTACACAAACTGCTGCACCATATACGCATGTTATTAGCTTCTTTTTTCCCCGCCGAGAGTTCATTTTCATACCTGACAGTTTTGCCTGCTCACCAGCGGTCTTCTGCTCTTATATTTCTTTACAGGAACTTTAAAAACATCTTAGGCTACGTTCAGACCGCAGCCTGAAGTGACCCAAATCTGAGTTTTTCGCCCCTGGATCTGATCTTTTAACGACAGTCTGAACGACACGGATCCGATTTCTTCAAATGCGACCCAGGCCACTTGGATCTGTGCTCCTCAAACCGATGCATATCTTTTCCAAGTCGTATTCAACCGACCGACATCCGACCCACACGTCATCGACAAGCGAGAGTTTGGCTGTTGTGATGTAACGAGCTCCTGTTGTGAGCCAATCCAGCCCAACGCCGACACGTTTGCTGCTGAAACGGGCCGAAGACGTGTTTCCTCCTGCGAGACGTACGACAGCAACTTTAAAATCTCCAGGGGCTCAATGCAGCGTCCATGTTTAGGCGACTTCCCTAAACACCAGGGCCCGACCGATATGGATTTTGTTGCTGCTGATATGATCCCGATACAATGGGAGTTGGAGCTGCTGATTTAATCGCCGATATATTTGTGACGTAAAAATTCACTGTAAATCTTCAATTGTTTATAAAACTTAAGTTTGGCTCTATGGGATTTTCAATTGGGTTTATTTAGGCGACATTTATTGTTCTTCTGCCTCTTTGCGTCATATTTAAAGACAGTCGTTCGGCCTAATGGTGTTTTTGTACGATATTCTAGCCAGTAAAGAAAGTGCTGTAAGTAAACTACCGCTATTAGCTTTTAGCGGTAAATACGTGTGCGCCGCGGTAATTAATGATCTGCTAAATGCTGATAATTCACACTTCTATTCACAGCTCATTTCCATATCAGTGTGTGTCCAGTAACATATACACGGCCACTATAGTCACTTTACAGTCGCTAACAGAAGAGAAAACGGCCTGTTTATGTGTGCGAGCTACAGCGGCTAATCGCTAACCAATGAGAAAGAACCAAAACGAGCTTCAAACCGACACATTTCAACACTCAGCCTCACACAGGCTCCTCTCAGATCAGCACCAAGAACTGTCCTTTAATCCACACTCACACTATGGCTGCGGCTGTAAACAAATGCACACGGTGATGCGTTCAGGGGCGGGACGGACACAGACAAATGACTCCACAGATAAACACTGATATATCGGTGTTCCCTCGTAAACACTGAGCACGTTTGCTCCTTGTGACGTCGTCGTGTCTCCAGTGCTCACGTGGGACACTTTTGGGGTGTTTAAAGTTCACACTGGAGATCACGTACACGCCGCATGTAACTGGAAATGTGAACGACCTTGCCAAAAAAAAATCGTATTTCACAAAAAAATCTGATGTGTGTGTGTGTCCAGCCCCCCTCTCATTTCTACACAAACCACACCAACCGTAAATTACCTCCCGTGGCCAAAATTCACAAACATTTTAACAATCACGATCAAAATTTTTTAAACAAATCAGGTCGTATAATCTTCCTCAGACTTTGAAATCAGCCTGGCAATTTATTCCATCCAGATTTGGCTCAGAATTGATTAAATATTTGCAGAAGTTTTTTTATTTACCAGCGTTCCAGTTGCTGTTTTTATTATAATTCTAATAATCCTGCTCAAAGTGCCACAATTTAAAAGCGCCTCGAAGAAATGGCAAAAATAAAGCTAAAACACGTGTATTTCAGAACAGATTTGTGCACGTCTAAACAAGCTTAGGAGATTTTTCAGTCTTAAACTATTTTTTAAATGTGCGACAAAACGCGCAAACACCACAGACACAAGGAGAACCTTATGAGACTTAAAATCTCTGATCACAAACACTGCAGTGGGATCTGAGTGTGGAACACAGGATATAAAGCTGTGAGGCTGTGATGGCCTCAGCTGTTTCCTGTCCACAGTAAAACCACTCGCTCTGAGACTCTGCACTTCCTGTTTAGACACAAGTCCAAACTGTGTGATTATTATTTGTGAAATGTGGAGCAACACTTCAGATACAGGATTTTTAAAGCATAAAAGAGGAGATAAAGTCCACAGGAAGTAGAGTCACTGTGGCTGATCTGCAGCTTCACCTCACGATGTGTGAGTGTAAAACACACGAGGAAACACCGTCTTTTTACTTTCAAAGAACACCTCAAACTGGATTAACAGCGCAGTTTTATGGACTGGATGTGATTATATGCGGAGGACAATTTCTATGAATAATGTGAATGAGACGCAGCACTTTAAATGTTCCACTTTACATTAGGTGAGGAATAAAGTCTTTATTTTCGCTCTGTCCTGAGTTTGTTTGTTGCGTCTCTGTGTCCGTCGCTCCTCTGCCCCTGACTCTGTTTTATCGTCTGTTTCCGTCGTGTCGTTGATGTTCGGTGGTTCTGATCTGACACTGACTCCACACATGAGGAAATCGCACACGGAGACAAAAAGTCGGGTCACGTCATGAACTCGGGGAGAAGAAATCGCAGCCAAAATCGGGCTAATTCTCCTGTAGCGTGTGACGGCCTTAAGACGGCGCGTTTTGTTGTTTGTAGAGGAAATGGAGGCACTTTAACAAATGCTGCCTTTGCGATTTGCCAATTGTGATGGTCCTGATGTGGTGATTTTGCTTAACGTCGTCGCCCGATATTTCAAATCAATGTAATACAATCGAGCAGTGGGCAAATGTAGGGATTTTTAAGGCTCTTTTAGTGAAATAAAACAACAGATGGGCCCAAGTGTGAGGACTGTTATTTTTAAGCAAGGTGTGCGAGTGCAAACGTGGACTCTGCTCCTTTTCCTGTTAAATTAAGCATCTTCTGCCTATTCCATAAGGAGTGTTTTTATTACGCCAAAGACGTTCATTATGTCTTCTTATGTACTTTCACTTCTTATGTTCTTTTTTAAGACATGTCAACACTTGACACACTGTCTTAAAAAAGAACCTAAGATGTTAGAGTGTTTCTATTGCTCAAAAATACCTTGAAACCTGCGTTTGTCTCCATCACAATAGTTTTATGCTGTTTAATAATGTTGTTTCCTCATCACAAACAAACCTGGACTTGTATTTTGTTTCATTCACACATGTTTAACACACAAATGCTGCATGTTTAGGCCGAGTTCTTCTCTCAGACTGAAAACACTCCGCCTTTTGATGTCATGTGGTAATTAGGGGTGAGCGAAAATACTGAAATATCAATATATCAGATCGTTTAATGTGATGATACAGTATTGATATCATGGGCTGCTGTATCGAGAAATCACCAAGACTATTTTTTGGTGTATTTTACTTAGTTATTTTGTCACAGCTACAGTTTTGTTGCTTGTTTGGGGGAAGAAAACTCGTTTATGCGACACATTTGACACATGTTTAGACGATTAAAATGTTTCATATTCACTTTGCACAAGACGTGGTTTAACAAAGACTTTTAGTATCACAGCCACGATTTAGCCTTTGTTTTTACTGAACTGTATCGATTTGAAAGATATCGTCTTGAATCACAAGGTGGAACAGAGCATTTTGAGTCTTGGACATGTGGACGGACATAATAAAGTGTCACTCAAACATGTGAATGAAACAAACTCCAGGTTTGTTTTTGATGAGGTAACGACATAATAGCTTATCTTAAAGTTCACAAGAGTCAATTTTGTGTAATATACTGTAGGACCTTTAAATGTATTAACACAGCACACACTCATCTGATAATTATATAACATGGAGCAGCGGCTCTAATGCTGCTTCTCTATGACGTTTGTCTCTGCTCCTGTTTCTTAACCCCTGAAGACCTGAGGGCAGTTTTAGTACATTTCTCCTCGCCTGGATTTTTTTCTTAATGTTGCTTTTAAAACTGCCCCTTTTACCCCTAATGAAGTGTTCTACCTCCTTTTGTTCAGTCCAACCTGTTATTTCACAATCTGCTGCTGTAGTTGTGTCATGAGGCTGTGAGAAAAGCTACAGGACCAGAAATAGAGATGAAAAAATAAAATTCACACTCTTTTATACAAAACCCACAGCAAACATGTAGAAACAACTTTTTGGACATAAAAATGCTTAATTTAGGGCCTTAGCTACAAAAATGCAAAATCTCAAGTCTGTAAGTAAATTAAAAATCTCCTTATTGCCCTAAAAATAAAAAAGTGCAGTGGCTCCATTACTTTCCTGGTCCAGTCCTGGAAACAGCTCCTGTCAGGTCCAGGGCCAGAGCCACAGCACTTCTGCATTTCCAGGGTGGAAATTACATTTGGATTTGTTCATTTGGACTGAAATAAACCTTTAAATAAAAATAGAAAGAGATGCACAATTACACACACCAAGATGTGTCATTTTCCATGTGTGTGAGAATTAACTCCACTTAGAGCGACTTTTTCCCTCGTTATAAACACACACAGTCAGAGGAGTCGACCATCTTGACTCACTTCACTCTTTGGCAAAGTTTGGCTCCATCAAAATGGACGGAGCGCATGAGTTTGGGGAAAACAAAGTTCCTATTGGACACTCGTTTTGCTCCCGTCATCACACAGCGTGAGTGTGACGTAGGATAAAGCCGCAGAAATGTACGGAAACCTCTATGTCTGCACTTTCAGAGGGGAAAAGGACGTTTCTGTCTTTTACACTTACAAAGTTCTTCTCTTCGAGGGTTAATGTGGATCACGCCTTAAAGGGACTGTTCAAAATTTTGGACATAGGGCCTCATTTCCTTGTGATCCAGAGTGTTGGAGACGTGTGGAGACACTTGTTTAAATCTTCCTCCAGTCCTTGTATTTGCAGAGGTGCTGGTGCTGGGCTAGTGCAGGTCAATGGCCACAGTCGTCCTGCCACTAAAAACAGTCTGACCCACTCCACAGACCCGAGCAAAAACTATCAGAGCTCCAGACTGTCCCTGTGAACGTCTGTGTCACAGAATCACGTCTGAAATAAAACTAACTTTGCGTCGCCTGAATCGTCGCATGTTGAGGTTCTATTTTCTCATATATCAGTCGCCGCTGCCGAGCTTCTGTCAGGAAGAACGACTCACTGCTGCTCAGACAGATCCTTCAGATGTGAGGTTGGTCGTCCCTGGGCGTACATACTCGTCTATTTGCTCTTGTCCTTGTTCTGATACAACTCAAGATCCGTCTAAAGCGACTCCGAAAAGGTTCATTTCTGTCCCGTGAATGTGACTTTTTTCACTCTCGACCCTCGCTCAAGTATCGACTAGTATCTCCAATATTCATTTTCTTCGTTGTCGGGCGCTGAAATGTATTTAGGTCGATGCCAAATGTCCCAGCGCCTCGTGTGCTTCCTCCAGTCTCGTGTGTTTCTTCTCCAGTGCACCCGGAGAGTCTTAATTAAACCGCTCTCTCCCGAGACACAGTGAAACTTCACTTCTGTCCCGTCTTCTGCTGCTCTGCGACTGTCACTAAAGCTCATGTTTCACTGGCGACGGGAGCACACATCTGCCGCCAGTGAACGGAGCAGTTTGAGTTTAATTAATGTGCAGAAGGCTGAATGTGTATGAATGTAGTTTAATATGTGTGTTAGAAGTTTAATTGTGAGTTTTGGATGAGACGTTATGGCCAGTGTTGCAGATTCTGTCTAAAGAGTCTGTATTGCACTTCTCTTGGGTGTTAATTGTTGGCACATCACATATTTAGATCACCGTGATGCGTTTTATTAGTTTGAAAATGCTATATTAAGTAGGAGTCTCTCTTTTTGCTCTCTCTCCTGAGTCTCTCCCTTTTCAGAGCACTATCACAACACAATCGGCCTGTGTCCTGTTCATGAAACTACGGGACATCGCATCAGGTTTATCAAGTCGTGCCGGGCGAACACTGCGAGATATTTTCGATCGTTTCACTCAGCTTCAGCTCAAACTGTGCGACCAAATCACAGCTTTTAAAAGTTCACAGCTCAAGATTCATGTTCTCGCACTGTACGAACGACTTCAACAGCGCGAAACCGTCACGAGAGGCGACTGGACCTCAGACAGGTTTGATTTTCTTGCAACCAACGATTGCCGATTGGGAGGTGGTCGTGAGGTACGAATCGGTTCTCGTTACCCCGTGTTTACGCCTCAAAAAGGACCGAAAATGTCGTGTATGCCCAACTTTATAGTGTGTTGTTTTGCGTCACACGTTTATATGTTTATGGAGCATTGTCGTGTGGGAGCATGAGTGACGTGGGCTTGTTGGCTGAGTTTTGTACAGAATGGACTGCTAACCATAAGGGGGTTCAAATAGGACCCGGAGAGATCCCTAAATTACTCAAACATGTATGGATGACATACAGTTGTGCTCATAAGTGTCCATCCTCTGGCAGAATTTTTGATTTCTTGGTCCAGAAGCTGCACAGGGGACGTACTTGGATATTCAACATGATAATGATCCAAACACAAAGTGGAGCTGTCACTGGCTCCAGCAGAATAAAGTGAAGGTTCTGGAGTGTTCGTCTCTTCTGACCTCAGTATCACTGAGCCTCTGGGCAGATTCAAGCTGCAGTTCAGACAAGAGCCCAAGAATTTACAGGAACTGGAGCCTTTGGCCCAGAAGAATGAGCAGCTTTACCATCAGAGGAAATAACACATCCACAACTATCACAAAAGACTCCAGCTTCACTGGGTCATTTGTGTAGTTTCTGTGTCATTATGATTTAAAAAGAGGAAACACAGGAGTTTGATCATAAACGGCTTCACCCAAACACCAACCATGAGTGAAAGAAAAAGTTTTTGTGTTTTCATTCATATTCTCTGAAAAATGGACAAGAAATCAGTCAGATTCTGTCAGGACATGTAAACTTATGAGCACAACTGTACACAACCTCTTCAGGCCTGAGGGAGCGACATTATAACACGACGGCAAAAGGACAAACTGAATGTGTCAACTGGACAAAAGTTTAATTTGGTTGAATACATTTCCGAGCTGCTTCTTCAGTTCTGGTCAGAACACTGGAGGCAGATATAAGGCAGTGTCCTCCAGCGTTCTGATTTGGCAAATTACGCCCTCTTTAAATTCATTTTAATCCATTTGACTGATTTCCGTCTCCAGTTTCAGCGTCTGCCCCAGGAACAGTTCGATTAATCCGTACACTTGACTACAGCTCTGAGATGTAGATTACTATAAGTTTTGGAGTAAATAAATAATGCGATAAAAAGTGTTTCTGAGCGTCCATAAAGTTTTGTGTAAATCAAATGTAGTATTTGTTAACCTCTGTAATCTGTGTGTTTTATTTAATCCTGGTCAAATTGTGGACGTGTGAACTCCAGTCTGAAATTCCCAAACTGTCAATCAACCACTGACCATTACATTGTTTGAAATTGTGGGCGTTTTTTAGTCGGAGTAGCAGTTTATTCGGTGATTTTGCAGCAAAACAAAACAAAACATAGATGACAGCCCCCGTGGATCATGACCAGAAGCGTTCAGGCTGAAGTAAAAGTCCTCATGAAGCCAAAAACTATGAAACAATGACAGAATTCCAAGAAAGAAACGCAGCGTCTGAACAGCAAGTTTGCATTTACGATTTCACTTGCGACTTACTGTGTATATAAAGGACAAAATATACTTTAAAACCAACACAATTTAGAGCATAATTCATTCATTTCAGAGCTCTAGAGCTTTCAGAACCTCACCCTTTATCCTCTTTTTTTAAAGGCTTCTACATTGTTCGATGTTTTTAAACCATCACTCAGGTTGTTTCATATACTAACCCCTCGAACAACTGCTTAAATTACTGTTTTTTGTTTTGTTTTTTTTCTCGTTTATGGCTGTACAAACTCATAATGAGATTGTGAGTAGCTGAGTGCATTTTACTGTGACCTAAGACACCTCGGTTTAGAGTCACTGTAGCACTGAGCTAATAGTGCGTCCTAAAAATAGCGTGGGTCAGAAAACGAGTCCCCGCAGAGCTGGTCCCGGCAGATTGTACTGATCCAGTGCGTGCGAGGTCACGGGTCACATGACACACGGCCGACCCCTCCGTCCGACCCTGTGCAGATCTATAGTCAGTGCTGCAGGGTCTGTGTCTCTGTCTGTCCAATCAGAGCGTTTCTCTGTTTGTCCAATCAGAGCATTTCTCTGTCTTTGTTTGTCCAATCAGAGCGTTTCTCTGTCTCTGTCTGTCCAATCAGAGCGTTTCTCTGTCTCTGTCTGTCCAATCAGAGCGTTTCTCTGTCTCTGTCTGTCCAATCAGAGCGTTTCACTGTCTTTGTTTGTCCAATCAGAGCGTTTCTCTGTCTCTGTTTGTCCAATCAGAGCGTTTCTCTGTCTCTGTCTGTCCAATCAGAGCGTTTCTCTGTCTTTGTTTGTCCAATCAGAGCGTTTCTCTGTCTCTGTCTGTCCAATCAGAGCGTTTCACTGTCTTTGTTTGTCCAATCAGAGCGTTTCTCTGTCTCTGTCTGTCCAATCAGAGCGTTTCACTGTCTTTGTTTGTCCAATCAGAGCGTTTCTCTGTCTCTGTCTGTCCAATCAGAGCGTTTCTCTGTCTCTGTCTGTCCAATCAGAGCGTTTCACTGTCTTTGTTTGTCCAATCAGAGCGTTTCTCTGTCTCTGTTTGTCCAATCAGAGCGCACTTCCTCCTCACACCGATCACGTGACCTCTGCAGAGTCTGGGGGATACTCCAGGTTATGCCAGGTCACGTTCAGCTGTGTAGAATAATGTGTGTGTCCATTCGTACAGTTCAGCAAACACAGAGGCACTTTGCTTTGTACAGTTTAATGGTATTACTCGGTTTTCTTATTTTTCATTGTATTTTGTCTTCGTTTAAACAAGGACAGTGCACAGAAAGCATTGGACTCATAGAGAAAAGACGCCCTGTGCCAGATTTAGCTACGAGCTCCTTTCCATCTGCCGTCCTGGAGATTAAGAAATCTGTTTACACGTTGAAAATACCCAACTTCATAGTCCCCAACATCCTCCAAAATTCATCAGCATATTCCTCCTCCAAAATACAATCAATACAATGTTTGAAGAAGCCTGAGAATTTATGTTGTGTAGTTTCCTCATCATAAACAGACCTGGAGTTGTGTTTTGTTTCATTCACACACGTTTAACACAGAAATCCTGCATATTTAGGTTTAGTTTTTCTCTCAAACTGAAAACACTCTGTTCCATGTGGTAATACAGGAAGTGCTCCACTGGTTTTAAACTCCATACATCTTCACCATGGATCTATAATAAAATCTGGATGTCCGGCTCCTGACCAACTAGGGACAAAATTCTCCCACAATGCATTTTTTTGTGTGAATTCAAACTGCCTATGTTCGGCTGACGAGGCATCGACAACTTTCATAATCATTCATTATTTTTATTGCATTGACAAATGTAAAAAAAACAAAACAAAACTTTAGTCTGAGTGGCCTTGCATCTCCACAAACCTGATTTTATTTATTTAATTATTTATTTTTCACCCTGTGACAAATGTACAGTTAC
The DNA here is from genome assembly GCA_030686955.1 of Odontamblyopus rebecca. Taxonomy (NCBI): domain Eukaryota; kingdom Metazoa; phylum Chordata; class Actinopteri; order Gobiiformes; family Gobiidae; genus Odontamblyopus; species Odontamblyopus rebecca. The sequence goes on along the minus strand of CM060660.1, from coordinate 39,332,109 downwards.
AACATAACATACAACATTAGAAAATATGTACACACGTAATATAAGAACCACCACAACTACACTAATAATGATAATGATAATGATAATGATAATGATAATGATAATCATGATAATAATGATAATGATAATAATAACAACAACAAAAACCAGGTGAGGTGAGAACATTATAACACAATTTAAAGCTCACAAGAGACAATTGTGTGTAACATAGTACCTTTAGTTTGTAGTTAAAGTCACACTACGTAACATTTCTGGTGGGGGGTCTGTCACCTGCTTATCTCCATGTTGTTGCTTTGCTTGTAATCTCCCGCTGTGTTTCATTGAATGGATCTATCAAGCATTAGGTATCGTTATTTCTTGCCTATATACATGTACTTTTACCATGTTGTGGGGTAAGTTTAATGTGATACTGTGGAACATTCTACACAGAGCAGTAAAATCTCCATGGAGACAAACAGACCTGTGGCAGACTCTCCGCCAAAAGTGTTGCGGAGTTTGCAGAGGTCAAACTAAAATACTTTGCTGTTCACAGTTATTATTTTTAATCCCACTCCACATTGTTGCGGCAGGTGGGCTGTTTGCACTGAAATCAAGGCTGGACCAAGATTTATTTGTTTATTTTAGCTTTGTAAGTGTTACCGGGCAGAGTGTGTGTTTTGTTTTGCCTTTTCCGACCCTGATTTCTGATGACCGGAGACTTTACAGGTGTTTTGAGTCAGTCTCCATCGCTCGGTCGCACTTCTCCTTCTCGTTCTTTTGCTTTGGACCCATAGACTGTATATATAAGTGGACTAAGCTAACCCGTTAGCCGCCGCGTGCCAAACAGGAAGTGCTCAAGGAGGCTCTTCTGGCTCCTTCTCTCCCTTTTTCCCATCGACTTACATTGAGACTTTCTCGCTCCTCTCTCTGGACCTGCTGCTCTGAGCCTCGTCATTTTGGTCTTAAACTGTTCGTCCGAAGCCGCGACACAGGATCCTGAACTTTTCATTTCGCTGTTTTGTTCCTAAATCAAGATATGAACATAAATAACGGACCAATCAGACGCCTTCATTCCCCGAGGTCCCTCCCCCTAGCGTTAGCAACAGGTTTGATTGACAGCTCTTTTAGCTGCTAAGTAAGTTCCCTTCCCGCTTTCCCCCGAGTGACGATTTTTGAAATAAAATGACAAAATAAATCAAACAATTACAAAAGCCAACGTTACTAGAATCTTAACTAGCAGAATTTAACTAGCATAAAGTAAAGTGAATTTTGTTAAATTGCGACTCTATTGTTGTTCGCACGTAACAGAACATAGAACATAAATCAATGACTTAAACTTACTATTTAAAGTTTGATGATAGAAGCTAAAAGTTTCCTTATTATTCTGAAGAATCACTGAAATCCAGTGGTCTGTGCAGGTGCAGAGTATCACCGCTCTGAGGAGGGCGGCACATTTAACCTCCTCACTCCTGATTGGCTCTTGTGTTGCTATGATACTCGCGGTCGGATTTCCAAATATGGACCTGGCTCCAGATTCGCTCCTGTAACCGTGGCAACAGGAGCCTCATGTGAGCGACGCTGACGCTGTGGAGACGTCACACTCACTCAGTCCACTCAGATATACGGGATATGGTCTGGACCCCTCAGAATTTGCAGAAATTTTGGGCCCTGATGATATGAAATGGCTGCAGTTTCCTTTTTCTTACAGTTTTCACAAGTAGCTCATTTGTTTTGTGGTGCAGGTGAAGTGTGTGTGTGGTGTGTGTGTGTGTGTGTGTGTGTGTGTGCGATGTGTGTGTGTGTGTGTGTGTGTGTATCAGTCTGTTGATGTGGCAGCGCACGGGGAGGTCAAATTTTACTCACTGCACAAACTAAACGCTTGAATTAAGAAAGTTTTATGACGATTTGAGTAAATTGCACTTGACAAGCAAAATGATCTGCCAACGGATCAAGACTTTTTGTACTTAAAATATGAAAATGTGTCATTTTAAGACAAGAAAAACTCTCTGCACTTAAAATAAGAAACACAATTTAATGTTGCTTGAATTAAGAAAAACACTTATTTCATTAGCAGATCATTTTACTCGTCAAGTTGAATCTACTCAAATAAAGTAAAACGCTCTTAATTTACGTCATTCTAACTTAGTCAGATATTGCTCTTTGTAATGCTTCAGCGTTTTTACACTACATTCCGTACTTTCTAACATGTTCTCAGTCCTGGTTAGTACTTGGATGGGAAACCGCAGGGAAAATCAGGTGCCACAGGGGGGCGCCAGTGGAAAAACTAACATTGTGTCCTTAGGCAAGACACTTCACCCACATAATATGAAAGTGGTGTGAGTGTTGGTGGTGGTCGGAGGCCTCACTTCTGTCAGTCTAGTACCTGGTGGAGTGAATGAATGATGCACCAAACCTGGAAAACGACTGGAAAAGAGCGAATGCATTATTATTATTATTGTTTATTATTATTATTTTGACCGTAAATTAGCTACTGTGGAATATATTACCGTCACATCACTGCTATACATGTCATTTCTCATCCTCTCCGGCCGTGTCCTGTCTCCCTGATTTCAGAGGGAGTGATTGACAGGCGGATTAACCAATCAGAGAGACACATGCTCTGTTTGTGTCCGAAACAAGCAGCTGTTCACACACGTTAGCAGAGCGGCTAGCACTCATCCTTCACAGCAAGAAGGTTCCGCGTTTGACCCTCGGATCGCCTGGGCTTTTCTGCGTGCAGTTTGCATGTTCTCCCCGTGTCTGGGTCGCGGGTAAAATCCTCCAGCTGAGGTGGTCCTGACCGGGCCCCATGTGCTGCTCCTGAAAGGATCTGTGAAATGCAGTGGACGAAATCCCTACAGGGGTAATAAAGTGCTACAAAACAAAACTAAAACTTAAAAAAAACACAGAAAAAAGGAGAAAATCTACATAAAGTACAGACTCAACAATCGACGCACCAAATTCGTACTATTACAGGTAGAAGAAGTTATATATTTTCTTCAAGAATTTTCGAGAAATGTCTTCCGCATTTGAAACACTTGATATAAATGAGCAGGTCCCGGTCCCTTCTAGATTAAAACAGAATGTAGGAGAAACTGGCTGCTCAGGCGACAGTCAAATGAAGCTCATGAGGCTAGCAGTTATAGGGGCAAATTTGGAGCGAGGTGCTTATCGGGAACAGGAATTTATTTACGGACAAAATATTGAAATAAAAACACTAGGACCACGTAGAGCGGGTTAATACGAACACATTAAGACCAAAACGACGAGGCTCACAGCAATTTGGAGCCGGAAGTGCCCCTGTCTCTCTGCCCCTGTCTCTCTGCCCCTGTCTCTCTGCCCCTGTCTCTCTGCCCCCGTCTCTCTGCCCCCGTCTCTCTGCCCCCGTCTCTCTGCCCCCGTCTCTCTGCCCCCGTCTCTCTGCCCCTGTCTCTCTGCCCCTGTCTCTCTGCCCCTGTCTCTCTGCCCCCGTCTTTGTCTCTGTGAGGATGCTCCAAACGTGGTCCTCAGGAAACTATTAGCGTCCTGCGGATCGTCCACCTGGACCCGTTACGCAACACAGGCTAAAACGAGGCTCTGCACGGCTTCCTGCCCCCGGTGAATCCTGTGCAGTCAGGACGCATTTCTGTGAATAACAAACACACAGTAAATCCCTCTTTGCACCCGTATTCGGCCATTTTCTGACCGATATGTCGTTTTCTCATCGCAGACGGACCTGGAGTTGTGTTTTGTTTAATTCACACTCGTTTAACACACAAACCTGCGGATTCAGGAGTTCTCCGTGGAGCTTCTTATTGGTTGAATATACTCTCCAAAACTATATTTCAACGCTGTCCTAACATGAAATTATTTATCCGAAACTATTTCAAGTCCTGATTAATCTTCTGAATGTTTTGTTTCCCTCAATTTCCTTCATATTACAATATTTCAAAGTGCACGGTGTCACTTTTCTGGTGGAGGGTCCGTCAAATGCTTTTCAAATACGTGGAGATGTTATTATTGTGTCTGGAATGTTTCACAGTACGGCATTAAACATTTATATCATCTGAACAGACAGAGTTACGGGTCTGATCTGCGGAGAGGCGGCCCCGCTCGCAGTCAGAATGTCTGTTTTTCTAAGTATTTTTGAGCTGTAAAACCACCTGTAATTGAATAAATGTGAGGTGAAGCTGTTTAATGTCACACTGTGGAACATTTCAGGCAGAGCAATGACGTATCCATAGAAACAAGCAGGTGACGGACCCCCAACCAAAAAGTTTTGCAGTCCACCTTTAATAACTTGCGTAACATTTACAAAATCTATGTCTGTGCTTGAACTAATTTCTTCTTTCTTCTCTCTTTCTTCCCCTTCCTGTTCGTTCCATAATTCCTCATTGAACCTTTTCCGACATTTATCCTTTTCAATGACATTTTTCCACTGGATCCACATTGCCACATTCCCGTTCCCCAACCTTCCTCCCAATACTCCAGAAGTACCGGTACCACGAAGAGGACGGTACATCTCCGGGAGCTCCAAGACTTCACCCCCACCCCCAGCACCACCACCACCACCACCACACCTGCCCCCAGCACCCCATGGGCCTGCAGGCACTGGAGGACGGAGAGACCCTGGGGAGGGACGGATCCACCCCGGAACGCAGCCGGGATCTGCTCGGACGAGAGGGGGGGTCTCTGGGGCGAGACGGAAGCACTTTGAGAAGAAACGCCGGAGGAGTGGAGTGCATAGGCTGGGACGGAGGGACGCCGGGAAGGGAGGGCGGAGCCGGGAGCCTGGGGCGGGAGAGGGACCGGTGCTTGGGACGCGACGCTTCCCTGGGGAGGCACTGTGAGCTCAGGGGGGCGGAGCTGGTGCAGGTGGCCGAACGACAGCTGTCCCAGATTCAACATGTCCACGGATACGTCACCCGCGCCCATATCACTCCTGCACAGGTAAATATGCAAGGACACGCCCACTTTACTGTTGCCTAGGTGAATATCTGATAGACACGCCCACTTCACGGTTTCCTAGGAGAATATCTGATAGACACGCCCACTTTACTGTTGCCTAGGTGAATATCTTATAGACACGCCCACTTCACTGTTGCCTAGGTGAATATCTTATAGACACGCCCACTTCATGGTTTCCTAGGTGAATATCTTATAGACACGCCCACTTCATGGTTTCCTAGGTGAATATCTTATAGACACGCCCACTTCATGGTTTCCTAGGTGAATATCTTATAGACACGCCCACTTCACGGTTTCCTAGGTGAATATCTTATAGACACGCCCACTTCATGGTTTCCTAGGTGAATATCTTATAGACACGCCCACTTCATGGTTTCCTAGGTGAATATCTTATAGACACGCCCACTTCATGGTTTCCTAGGTGAATATCTGCTAGACACGCCCACTTCACAGTTTCCTAGGTGAATATCTTATAAATACAGCACATTACACCATCAAACCCAGGCCTTATCACACACAGGTCTGGGACTATTACTGCTGTTCTAATGCTTTTCTTCTTTTTTTATTTAAGAATTCCTTTGTTTTATTTAAATAACTGCAACATTCACAATCCCAAACGAAACCTTATTAGTTTAAGCCCTTTTCACACTGGCTGACATCGCTAGTGTTCCTCTTTCGCGATATATTTACGAACTGTTGACGATACTGTGCGACGCTCTGCGACGTCTTAACGGTGTCTCGACGAGGCGCCTGCGATGCAAAGATGTCGTTACTGAGATCTTATAGTGACGTCTTAACGAATATGAGCAAATACTGACGACTCTTGACGAACCACTGGCGACTGCAGACGGACTGTCGGCGAGGACTTGCGACGTGGATGTGATTCAGTGATGACCTCTTGGTAACTTGGCGACTGTTTGAGGCAGTACCGGCGACGTGTAGTCAAAGGACCTTCGGGTATAAATAAAGAGCTGCGGTTCCTTTAGTTTAACACGTTTAGTTTAGTTCAGTGCGTTTCTATCATTGTGTGGAGCATTTGTGAATCCTCACGTCTGCTTAGTTAAAATACTCGGGTTCTGACCCGTTTGCAGTGGAAATTCATTTTTCTTTTGTCACTGTTTTATGTGACTTGAGCTGTGTCACTCTCAGATATGCACAGCTCATTCATTTTCCTCATTATTTTCCTGACCATCTGTAAGTTAAACCTGCATTTTGACACAGTTTATTCTCTCGTGCTGAATCATGCCAGAGTTTTTTTCCCTGGACGTTTCAGCCGATGCAGTGAATTCCATTAAGGGATTATCAAATATGCAGAATTTACGCCGCCGGACTTATCTCTGCTCACCGGGGCCGTCCACCCGAAACTTCAGACGCGAAAGCACAGGATAAAGATGTGCTAGAAAAGTCTTCCCCTCATATAAATGCCAATCTGAGGCCTTCACTCATTAAAAGCGAAACATGTTCTGTTATTTATTTTGGTGCTGTTGAATTTAAAATAATTATTCTACTTTTATTACATTTGCCTAAACTTATGTCCATTTCCCTGACCGTGTCTGCACAGATTTGACAGTTTCTATGTCTCAGTCGCCTTTGTCTTCTTTGACATTAGGGTGTAGCTCCATCTTGTGGCATAATCCTAATTTTCCACTTCCAACAAAACTCAAAAATGCCTTTTCTTTTTTTTCTCTATATCTTTGTTTACTTATGTTTCCTATAAAGAGAGAACGGGACTTATATTTTATTGGCAGCCAAAGAGCGGCTGGAGGCGGAACATAGAAACTTTTATATATATAACGTTTATATTTATTTATATATATTTCATTATTAACTTTTTTTTTTTCGCTGAGGGCTGCGTGTTGAAACTGACACTGAGTGAAGAGCTGCAGATACATGAAAAGAATCATTCTGAATGTCGCATTTGACTGAACCTCTGCACTTTAAATAAGGCTTAGATCATTTATGTTCGGTCTGCGTCACATTAAAATGTTTGTTATCGTCATGGTAACGCTTTTTGCAATTTAGCAGGAAGTGTAAGAACTAAAAAAAAAATAGTTTTCCCTCCCTTGGTTTAGTCTGTTTTCATGGTTTTGGCACGAATAACCTTCAAATAAACATGACTGCAGCGGTTTTGATCAGTTATTATTGACCCTTTTAGGGCAGAAGTGATAAAAAAAAAGCTGCACGTTCATTTTGGCAACGGAAGTGTCATTGTTCCCCATTCATTCCGATTCATTCAGACCGAACACGGACAGAAGACGCAGGTCATGTCCACACGTAGCCGGGGATTTTTAAAACCGAACATTTCCCCCCCTCCGTTTATAAAAAAATGTTTTATCCACACCACCTCGTCTTCGAAAAAAACACCTTCCACACATAACCGAACATCTGCGTTTTCAACCACATTCATACACATTCCAGACCTGTAGATGGCGTTATTTCCATCACTTCACCGTCACTTCCGCCTCAACTAAAACAACAGAAAACATGGCGCCGAGCTCCTTCGTCTGGACAGACTCGGAGTCAGAATTGCTCCTAAACACAGTTTTGGAGGATAAACTTCAAAAGAAACGACTCCGGTCCATAGTCTGCTCTGGCTTTGGCTTTGGCTTTGGCTTTGGCTTTGGCTTTGGCTTTGGCTTTTGCAGTCGCCTAAACAAATGTCGCACGTTTGACGTCAGGGCAGATTCATATTTTTTGGCGCAGACAGTGACGTTTTAAAACACAAAACCCCAGTTATCTCTGTCCACACAAACAGGCATAAACGGAGTTTTCAAAGATCTTCACTTTGGCTGGAGTTTTCCCTGAATACTCGTTTCTGATGCGTGTTCGTGTGGACGACAGGTCAAAACGCAGCAGAACATCTTCGGTTTATCAGATACCGGATACGTGTGGACAAGGCCGCAGACAAACACATTTCCTGCACCAAAATGTCTGGTTGTTCTGTGTGTGTTTGTCAGAATCGATGTTCTACCAGCGGCAGTCATACGCAGTTTGTCAAAGTCGCTTGTTGAGGAAATATTCTCGATCTTTTGGCGATAATCCTTTGGCAGAGCTCGACAAACTGCTGAGTTCTGCCGTACTTCTGTTGCCAAAATACACAACCGAGCCCCCGTCACCACTGTTTACTCACACTAAAGAAGCCATAATTCCTCTCCTTCTTTAAATGTGACTAAACGGCTCGACTAAAATCCTCTTAACTGACCCGTGCTTTTTTTCCCCAACATTCCAGTTCGCGTATTTTTAGGCCCAGCTCTTCTAAAGTCCCGTTGCCAGTTCCCACATCGGTCCGTGTGGTGCTGTGAGTTATTTCGAGGCGCTGCTCCCCTCTCGGGCGTGTGGAGCGGCAGGTGCTCGGCTGGCGTCCTCCTCGGCCACAGATGGAGCGTCCGTCCTGTCCCCCCGCGTCCCTCTTCCCACGGTTTTGTCCCGTTTCCTCTTCACGCTCCTCCTGCCCCGTAAACGCCGGATGATTTCGCTCCACAAACCCACGTGCTGCGTTACAAAACCAGGAATATGTTGCATGTTAAGTGTCACTGCCGTGTGTGCGCCGTCCGTTTGGCACGTTTTTCTGCTGAGGAAGACGTTTGACCAAAAAATAAAATATATTGTTTAGAATTGTTAATTGCCGTGACAACTCTACTCATTTTGATCACTGCGAAACTATTAATATGGAAGTTGATGGTTGGGTCCTTGAAAGTGTTTCTGTACTTTTATATATGTATATTGGACATTATTATTGTTGATAAATCCGATTCACGTTACTGCACTTTCTTGCTCCGCTTCAAAAACAGCACAATGTTTGAAAAAAGGAAAAAAAGTTTCTCAAATAAAAAAAAAAGAGAGATTATGACCTGTACGATATGAAGAGTTGAGCGTTGAGGCGATGGATTTAATAAACGATGTGGTGCTGCAGAGCTCCTGTTACACTGAGCCGAATGAAAGGCTTTAAGAACCTGGAGGAGACGACTGTTTAGAATTAAAATCACCCTGCTGCTACTACTACTACTACTACTACTGCTACTACTACTACTACTACTGCTACCACTACTACTGTCTACTTAACAATACTAATGCTACTGCTACTGCTAATACTACTACTACTTGTATATATTGATTTTCAATGCTATAACCAATATATATAACTGCTGTAATATTCTGCTACTAACAATGCTGTAATATAATACTGCTAATACAACTGCTACTATGTGAAACAATAATAATAATAACAACTAATGATTAATAACAATATAATAATAATATACAATATGACAGTATAAAACAATAATAGCTCTATTTTAATAATAACCAACCAATATAATACAAAACAACAACAATAACAACAATAGCTGTAATAATGCTAATAATAACCAGTAATAATAATATGACAACAAATACTATATATATGCAACAATAAACAGCTCAACAACTGATAACAACAACAACATGAACAATAATAACTCAGCTCTTCAACAACAAGCCAATATGTGTAAAAACAATAAAACCAATAAACTAACCAACTGCTCAATAACAACATGTCAATAACAATAATAACAAGCTCAACAATAACAATAATAACCAATGAATAATAACAGCTCAATGACAGCAACAACAACAACAATAACAACAACACAACAACAATAATAACATAATAATAATAATGACCAACAACAATGACAACAACAACAATAATGATAATAGCAATACTTCAACAATGACAATAATAATAACAACAATGACAATAACCAATGATAATAACAACAACAACAGCAATATAACAATAAACATAACAACAGCCAACTGTAATACAACAATGACAACAACAACAACAATGAGCATAACAATGACAACAACAACTGAGCAACAATAATGACAACAACAATAGCTGCTGCTGCAACATAATAACAATGCTGCTGCTAACTAATAACCAACAACAACAATAATGACTGCAACAACAACAACAACTAAACAACAATTGTGACAACAGCTGCTGCTAACAACAAGCAACAACAGTAACAACAACAATGCTGCTGCTGACAACTAACAACAACTATGCTCAACAAACAATTTGGCCGTAGCAACAACAACAACCAACAACAACAACAGCAACCAATGCAACAACAACTCAGCAACAACAGCAACGAACTCGTTTGGACATAACAACAACAACAACTAACAGCTGACAACAATAACAACTGACCAGCTGACAATGCAACAACAACAATAACAATGACAACTGCAAGCTTTCAACTTGGCAGCTGACAGCTGACAACAACAAGCAGCAACAAGCAACAACAGCTTGGTGCGAACAACAACTACTACAACTACTGCTACTGCTGCTACTGAATTTCTAGCCAACAGCTATACTAACAACTAGCTGCTACTTCTACTGACTGAAGTAAATAAAAAGTGTTGCGTATTCAAACGTAGTAAAAGTGTTTAAAGTGCCGTCGGCGTCGCAGTCGCTGAGCCTGTGTGTGACCGTAGGTAGATTCTCCCGACGGACTTTTCGACGAGGAGGCGTGGCCGGGTCCGGACGGGGAGCGAATCGGCGACGTCCCCGCTCCACCTTTCTCCTCCCTCTATTCTCAAAGCCACGCCCACTTCCAGGTAACTCCGCCTTCCCGCTGGCATGCTGCATGTCTGTGTCTGGGCCGTTTGCATGGCATGTGCTCATGTTCTGTCCTTCTGAGGAACGTGTCGACCTTTTTTGTTGTTGCTTTTCATACTTTTTTATTTAAGTGAGGTTAAAGAAGGGTTTTCCTAAGGTTTGGAAGAAAGAAAGTGAGAAAATAGTTTTGTTCTGTAGAAATAAATACATATTGGTTCATTTATGCAGAAGCAAATTTACTTGCTCATACTTCACTTTGTTCACAACCTTCATATATTTTACATATTTTTAACTAAAAACAAACAAAAAAAGAAAATTACACTTCATAAACCCACCGTTTGATTCTTTTTTATAATAATTCTGATAGTAATAAAAAGTAAGAAGGTTTTTCCTAAGTTTTGGAGAAAAGTGTCAGCTGATATCTCCAGTTTTTCTCAAGGTATTAGCGAGAATAATTTCGTTTGTTTGTAGAAATACCAACTCGCTCATACTCGCCTCACAACCTTCACATATTTTACACATTTTGTAACTCGGTAGCAAAATAAATTAAAGAAAATTACACTTCATAAACCCACCGAGGAAGAACAGTAAATATTTAAACACGACCGCACCGTTCAAAACCCCAAACTGATTTGAGTTTTTTTCTGGAAACTCCATTTTTGAGATGATTCGTGGCCAATAAACAGATTTTACTGCCTGTAGTTACACGCTGTGACCTGCAGAGGGCAGCAGAGGCCAAGTGTAGACAGGACTGCCGTAGAGGAGCAGAGCCACACGGTCCTCTTAAAGATGTACTGTGTAACATTTCTGGCAAAGGGCCCTGCTTATCCGGTCGGTGATGTTTTTGCTTTGCCTAAAATGTTCCGCAGTAGAGCATTAAACTTGTCGACCTCCAGAGACAAATACAAACTCGTGTAAATCGAGTTGAAACGATGAAGCTTAACAGTTTATTTTTGGGATATTTTTTATATAAATAAGTATATTTATTTTATTTTTTCGATATAGCGATTGTAGAACAGCTGGATATTTACAGATCTGGAAAAAAAATAAGAGACCACTGCATTTTTTTTTCTGAAATCAGCATCTCTACATGTGTGACGGCCGCTCTCCTCAAGTTTAAACATTCGTGTTGTGTTTTAAAATGATATGATCTTGTTTTCTTCGCATTATTTGAGGTCTGAATTGTCTGATTTGTAATTTTCTGTAAATAAATGCTCTAAATAACAATATTTTTATTTGGAATTTGGGAGAAATGTTGTCAGTATTTGACAGAATGAAGCAAAAATGTTCATTTGACTTAAACACAAACCTATAAGCTATAAAATGATCATTTTGCACTGGTCTCTTATGTTTTTTCCACAGCTGTATAGTTTATTTTGGACACATTTATGCTTTTCTCTGCCTTATTTCATGTTCAAAGTAGATTTTATTCATTTTATGTTTTACACGTCGCAAAACCGCTCTCAGGTTCATATTTGTCGCCATATTTATTTCCAATTTGAAAGTTTTGCGTAAATTATCAGTAACAAAGTGTTTTTTTTAGAGAGAAATGCTGAATAAATGCATCGTGTAACTCAAAAATAATCGTTTGAATAATCGCGATTTCAATATTGACCCAAATAATCGTGATTTTTTTCCCCAAACTCTAGAGACTCCCCTGCAGAATGAAATGTGAACGTGCGGAATTGAACTGAAACCACAAAAAAAGTGTAAATCTGTACCATGAAACAGGAAGCGGACCCCAGCGGAAAAGTTACACACTGCATCTTTAAGCGTAACAGAATCTCCACACTGACGTTATGTTTTGTTGTCATTGCCTCGCTTGGATTTGTTCTTGTTTTGCATGTCACACACGGGATTATAGCTCCTCACACTGTGAAGTTCTGCAGCACTCAACAATATGGCTTTATTTTCTGACACTGATTATTGTATTGCACTTGATTTAGTTGTTCTTTTTTTTAATTATATTATGGTTTTATTTTGCACAGTTACTCCTGAGACGGTCTTGAGATGCCGTGATGTGATGGAGTTACGCGGTGTGTGAAATACCCGTCAGTATCTGGTCTCCATCTCCGAATTGTTGAGCAGAGTTGTGTGTTACAATGTGAGCAAACGAGTGAATAAATGTTCGGTATCGACACGAAGGTTTTCAAGACAATAACTGGGGACAGAACAGTCACATAAAGGTGAAATAATGAGCTGTGACCTGAGGTGGTTTTCGTGACTGAGGAACGTCCAGTGATCTGCAGTGAGTCTGTGTTTGTCGCCCCGACTCCTGCTGTACCCGGGGCCTCGCGCTGGGACTTTTGGGCCGTGCTCGGATGCGGTTCCCTGGAGTTCTGCGGTCAGGGCGTCGCTGTTTGCGGGTCGCGCGGCGGAGCTGTGGTTTTGTCGGGGAGGGTGGGTCCAGGGGCAGAGGTTGTGTATTGTGCGGTGGGGCGGGTGTGGGTCCTGCTGCTCCGTGTGTTTGTGGATGTGGTGGCGGCGCAGGGGGAGAGAAGTCGCTGTCCGCGGTCCTCGTTGTGGATTCGCCGAATGTTTCGAAGCGGACGTCTTTGTTTGGTGTTTTCGGGGGCCGCGCTTTGGTCCACCTCCTCCAAACGGGACGTCTCAGTTTCGTACAAATTGTTTTCCTTCCTGTTTACAACCAGATCGTGTCGTTTTTCTAATGTTACAGCCTAAAAATTCTGCTTTTTAGGGGGTGTGATGGGCTAATCGGGGAGTGGGGGTGGTGTTACATTTTAAAGTTGTAGAAGTTGTTTGCCGACGTCACTTACTCCCACAGTGTTGGATCTGTTCACTCAAACTCACGTTATTTATTATGAAAAAAAAGTCATTTTTTTTAAGGTGTCGTGAAAAAATCCAGCGCAAAATAAACTCTAATACTCTAAATATACTCTAATAAACCCTAATATGTTGGCTCAGTCCTTAAAGGTTGGAGGCCTCTTCACAGATCTGCCCTGTGACTTGTAACTATAATAAACAGTAGATGAGAAAATAACGTAATATGGCCAAGTTAAAGCTGAACTCCGGCACGTTTGAAGCTAAAGTCCGTTTCTAGAGGTGGTGGAATTCTGTCAGAAGCCAAAAAACGGCACAGATCAGTGTTTCCTCGGTGGAGATCTCACTGTGGCAGTGAGTCTGTCAAGGCAACAAACTAGTGTAGTGATGGGGGCAAGTTCTGAACTTCCACGTAAAACTGAAGAAGCTTAACTCCACTTTAACCCATCTGACAACAGCCACGAGTCTAACAAACAAAACGCTCTGCCTGGTTCACTCATTAGTGTCTGGAAACGTTAGAAAACAACTTTATAAGCACCTTAGCATTAGCTTTGTTGATTCTAATCGTTTCTAATCCCATTTATTTACGAGTGAATTATATGTTCTGATAAACGGTTTCAACAGCTTTCAGTTTCTCTTCTTCTTCTCCGTCAGTCGTCGATCTTCACTTGTTGCTTCTGGAGTCGACAGTCGAGTCTTTTGGGCTTTGGCCTGTGCACAGTTCACACGGTCCGGAAGGGTTCACAGCTCCTTTCACCTTTACTCCAGCAGAGATCGGCAATTCCAGAGCTGAAATTATCCGAGTGATTCTAGTGAAGGTGTGTGGAGTTTAAAAACACGGTGGAGCACTTCCTGTATCACCACATGACATCAGAGTCTGAGAGAGGAACTCAGCCTAAATACACAGGATTTGTGTGGCAATTTAAGACGTGAATGAAACAAAACACAGCTCCAGGTCCGTATTTGAGGAGGAAACAACATTATAACAGTAGAACAGAAAATAATAGTAAAATGGGCACTTTAAAAATCTACGAGTTTTTTGGATTATTCTCGTGTACAGTCGTGGCCAAAAGTTTTGAGAATGACACAAATATCACATTTTCACAGGTTCTGCTGCGTCACTGTTTTTCGCTGTTTTCTCACGTGTTTTTATGGTTTCCTGAAATACAGTTACGAGCGTTTCACGAATATCAAAAGATTTTATTGACGGTCACACTGAGTTCATGCAGCAAGTCGATATTTTGCAGCGTTGACGCTTCTTTTTCCAGACCTGTGGGATTCTCCCTGCAGCTTCAGTCGACTTCTGGACCAAATCCTGACTGACGGCTCCATTTTTACATAATCGACGCTCTGAATTTGTCAGAATCTGTGTGTTTTTTTTTGTCCACCGCCTCTTGACGACTGACCACACGTTTTCAATGAGGAGTTTCGTGGCCGTGGACCTAAAATCTTTATGTTTTGTTCCCCGAGACCTTTTAGTTATTACGTCGCTTTATGGGAAACTGCTCCTGGACGGTCGGGAGAAGCTGCTCTCGGACGACGTTCTGTTTCCAAAATTAATATTCGTGTCATTCTCAAAACTTTTGGCCGCGACCGTACGACTGCTCAAACCCGCGGGGTCTTGGGTCGTGTGTTTTTGAGCCGCAGCGCTCGACTCTGGTCTGCAAATAGCACGAATCTCATTTTCTTTAGTACGTCTGTCTCAAACGCAGCCTGGTCCATTTGACTAATTCCCCAGAGCAGAAGCGCAGACTGGACAGAAGCGGTGCCAGCGTCGATGAGTCTTAAATAAGCCTGTGTGTCTGAGTCTGTGTGTTTGTGTTTGCTCAGAGCCGCACAGGGCTCCGTCATTAGGCTAATGTGAGGAAGCCGCACAGACACAGGGGCCATGTTTGTTGTGTCCGTCTGCAGAGCCACTCCCACGCTCCCTGCAGGCACAGACTCCAGTGCAAACGGGTGCCACTGTCAAGCTGCTACCACCAACTGAACGTAGTTTAAAGGAAAATATCCATAAACTAGTTAAACATTTTAATAATCTTCGGAAAGAACCTTTACAAACTCGCCAAAGGTCCGTTCTGGCACATGGGGTTCACATTTCAGTTCACAAAAAGTGTTATTTTAACTCTTTGAAAGTTAAAAGGGGGTTTGAGTTGGGAATATATTCCAGAGTTCATGTGGTTAAAGTTAATTCAACTTCCCTTAGTGTTGATTTGGCACCTCCACCCACCACTTCAAACTCCCATAAGAGACCAGTTTGAACCAGTTTTGTTCATAATTTCATTTTAAATCCACTAAAATAAAGTGTAAAGATAAAACTCCTCTGTGTGTTGTTCAGCTAAATCAGGTTAACCCTACAAAGTGTTTCAAAACGTGAATTTAACTCTTGATTTCAGGGGTTAAACAGGAACTTTGGTCCAGTGTTACTTAATTAACATTTCCAAAAATGTTAAATTAACTCTAGAACAGATTGGACTCATATAAACTCTAAGAAAATGTTAAAATTGATTCTGTGAGAGTCCATTTTAACACTTTTTGCTGTCCACAGTCCCCCAGGTGCTGGTTTTGCAGTTTGGTCTGAAGCCAGAAGGAGCTCTGCCCACTCACACGTGTTAATTCTTTATTATTAAACCGGGCGAACACTGTGTGATTTTTGGCCCTTTTTGAGATGATTTTTCACTTGTTTTTGGGTTAATTGTGCGTCGCACTTTGTGTAGTACACTGTAAAAAAACAATATTTAGCTAAGTTAAAAAGACTTAAATTAAGCACATTTTACTTTATTTGAGTCGATTCAACTCGACAAGTAAAATTATCTCCACAGTTGGATTCTCACAGAATCCATTTTAACACTTCTCAGAGTTTATATGAGTCCAGTCTGAGTTAATTTAACCCCAAAAATCAAGAGTTATATTCACGTTTCGAGAGTAAACGGAGAACACTTATCCTGA
The DNA here is from genome assembly GCA_030686955.1 of Odontamblyopus rebecca. Taxonomy (NCBI): domain Eukaryota; kingdom Metazoa; phylum Chordata; class Actinopteri; order Gobiiformes; family Gobiidae; genus Odontamblyopus; species Odontamblyopus rebecca. Next base: position 39,315,848 of record CM060660.1, on the reverse strand, counting down.
TTTACCTAAACAACACACTTTTTTTTCCTTTTTATACTTTATTTTAGTGTAAAAAAAAAGCAGTTTAGTGTAGTTTTTAGTTTAAATAGTGTAATATGAACCGTACGTCACAGATCGCAGCTTTAACGCAGGTCAAAACGAGCCTCTGTTTGGACTCACGTGAAGCCTCAGCCTTTCGCACGGGCAGTGAAAGCTCCGGTGTTTTCTCTGAGTGGAGCTGCGATTCACTTAGGCCTGCGCGTCCGTCTCTGGGCTGTATTTATGAAGCGGTTCCAGTTGGTGCTTACCAGAACGAGCAGGTGTAATGGACGCTCTGGTGCGGGGCCAGAACTCTCCGGAAGCTCAGTATAGATCCGCCGTCTGCACTGCGCTTTATGGACTCGCTGTGAAGATCGGGTTACAGCCCGGTTCAAAACAAGTTATTAGTGTTTCCCTCTAGTATGTTACAGTCAGAAAGACACATTATAGTAAGAATGAACGGGAAGGATATTAAATCGTACGAACCATCGCTTTGGGTTTGACTATCCGAGTTTTACTTTACCTAAAACTGAATTTATTTCCCCGGGCAAAACATTAAGGACAGATTCTTATTCACAGTGTCGGCCCAGAACGATTTAAGGGAAAGAAGAAGAAAACAATAAACACATTCACACGTACAAGAAGCAATGAACGATCAGTCAGTGAAACGTTTACACGACTCCTCAAAAATGTCCTTCGATCTGTGTTTAAATGCAGAAAGTGAAAGTGTCCATGTGCAGAGGGTTTTCATGTGAGCTCCAAACATTTACAGCAGCAAAACGAAAAGACGTCAGGCCAAGTTTCAGTTTGACGAGTCGTGAGGATCGTTACGTCCTGAAGGAACTTCCTGTTGCAGTAACTGATGTGGATATGGAGGGTTTATAGAAATACATGAATGAAGTGAACTACATTACTCAGGTTTACTGCAGGTCGTATCTGCGGAGAGGCAACAGTGTTTTTCAAGGTATTTTTTAGCATAAAAAATAACACAAGATGATGGATTGATAAAAACCTGAGGTGGTGTCTCGCCCTCATCCTCATCCAGCTCGGCTCCTCCACCAGAATCCCGGGAGCTTGAGGGTTTTGCAGTGTCTGTGCCGTTTCCGTGCTGCACTTTTCCGGACCTGAGGCGCCTGGTGTTTTTCCTGGATCTGCTGTAGCTTCTCGTTCTCCTGCCTCGACTGCTCCCATGACCACGGGCACCGCTGATGCTTTCACCCTCCAGGTCTTCTCCAGCTTTTCTTCAGCCCCCGGGGTTAGTTCTCATGTTCCTTTTTCTTCTTCCTTACCTCCGCGGCTTTGTTCTCTCGCTTATCCAGCACCACTGTGTCTGGTTGGTTCATCACTGTTCTGTCAGTCTAGATCTGGACGTCCCACAGGATCTTGGCTCATTCTCCATGACCTTTGGAGGCGTTTCCCACCTTGATCCTGGGGTTTCCAGCCCGTCCTCTGCACAGATGTTTCTGTACACTGTGCCGCTACTTGGTTATGTCGCTTTTCCTGCCAGCATCTGACACCTGCAGTTATGTGCTGGACTGTCTCAGGGGCCTCTGTGCTCCAGGATGAGCCTCTGTGTCCTTCAGACCAGCCCTCTCCAGCCATTGGGAGGATTTCTTGATATCGGCCACTTCAGTTCTGTTCCGGTGGTTCGCCCCGTGTAGGGGTTTGTCCTCCATGATGGTCCCTCCAGCACCTCTTCCTCTGCCCCACTGTCTGAGACACTCTCTGAGCTCATCAGTCTGGGCCTTGTCACGTGTGGAGGATGTTTCATCCTGGACTCACTCGTCCTCGGCCTCCTTCCCTCCGGCTCGTGTCCAGTCTCAGCTGCTGGACTTGGGTCAGGAGCTTTTGTGTCTTAACCTCTGTGTCTGTATCTCCTCCTTTGGCCAGTGCAGAGTCCTGCTGAGTCTCACTGTTCACTGTAGTTATTTATATTGCCTGTCTACTAGAGATGTGCAAAAATATTGAAATCTCTATGTATATTGGAAATGTATCTTTTTTTGTGGCTGCACTACAGTTTTGTGGCTTATTTAGTGGAAGGAAACAATATTCACTGTTTTACGACAGCAGTATATCCCAGAGGATCATCACCATGTCGTGATCATATCTTATTATGAGCCATGTGTCGTATTAAATCATGTGGAACCCTGTGATTCCCAGGCCTACTATCTCTCCACCTCTATCATCTCTATCATCTCTATCATCTCTATCATCTCTCTCTGCTGTCAGTATGTAAAGAGTCACATTAGACTAAGTGCATGTTGTATGACCGTTGGACTTCCAGGAAACTCTCCATCTCCTGCACTGACTGCACATTTGTACCTGCCACAGAGAGAAAGGGCAAAGCCGCCTCCTCCATTAAAGATGCATGACGCCAGCTTTTATTTAATTGGTGCTGAAATATTAATGACCTCTGGCATTCACAAGCTGACATTTGACTGCAGACGGGGGGGGCGGGGCTACGGGGGAGACGGGCTTTTGTCATAGGTTCACACGTGAGGCCGTAACATCGGAAAAGTTTAAAGTTGAGGCGGAGGCTGGAGTTTCTTTAAAGGGCCCATGTTACACTATTACACTGTGTTATAATGTTGTTACCCCCTCAAAAACACACCTGGAGTCGTGTTTGGTTTCGTTCGCTCAGGTTTAACACACAAATCCTGCAAGTTTAGCTGAGTTTTTCTCTCAGTGCCTCTCGTGTGTTACCAGGACATGTGTTTTTAACCCTCACAGACCGATGGCAGTGCCCACGCTCCCAGTTTCCACCTGCGACTTCTCATTACCGTGTCTCCGGAGCTACAGGCGCTATCGAAAAAATTCCAACAGTTCCTGAAAGCCGAGAAGTTGCCCTTTCTAAACATAAAGGGTTAATATGGTACATTTCTGCAGCACCTGCCACAGAGCCTGTAGTGTCCAGTGCAGAGTGGAGATTTGGAGAGTGGGGCAGTAGTTTACAAGTGTTTTTTTTGTGCTTTTTCATTTTTTTTGGGTGTATTTTGGTGATTTTTGAACTGTTATTACACATTAATACACGTACAGTAATGTTGAACAACTGTCAGATATTGAAATCTGAACTCATCTTGGTAAAACGGGGACATTTTCTGAAGGCATTTTTTTTTTTTTTTGACGCATGGGCGAAAAGGGTTAAACTCCACACACCTTCAGTAGTGTCATTCGGATCATTTCAGCCCTGAAATTGCCCATCTCCACTGAAATAAAGGTAAAAGCAACGAGAAATAACATGAAAATTACCACTACATGAGTTTACAAGGCGGAACAGAGCATTTTGAGTTTTGAAGATGCAGAAATGTGTGTGCGTGTTTCACAAAACACAACTCCAGGTATGTTTTTGAGGAGGTAATGACATTATAACATAACTTAAAGCCGTAGACTGTATATATATATATGTATATATATAAATAAATTGGTTAACGCACTGGGCGCCACGTTCCATATCGGAAATTCTGGCTCCTTCTGGCTCCCATTGACTTGCAGAACTGTGCAAAAGTTTTCGGCAGGTGTGCAAAATGCTGTAAACGAAGAATGCTTTCAGAAATATAAATGTATTTATCTGTTTATGAGTTAATTTGATCAGGGACAGTGCACATTAACAAACATCTCTGTAAATGTGCCAGTATGAGCTGTACAGCGAGTTTCCAGCTGTGGTCCCTGGACGAGGTGTAAAATATACGATTAGTAAAAGATGGTAGAATAAAAGTTAATTAGTAGGTTATATAAAAGCACAGAGACACAATAGAAACAGTAAATATAATAAAAATGTACATAAACAGGTCGGCAGCAGCACAAAGCATCAACTCTGGTCACAGGTTTGATTCTCAAGTCACCGCGACTTTAACCTGTTCTTAAAGGTCCTGTGTGTCCGGCGTTGAGTATCTGAGCTGGATTTGTGCTCCAAAAGTGGAGCTCGCACTGGAAAAGCGGTTTGGCCGAATGCACTTTTCCTTAAAGGGACGACTAAATTATTAGAGGAGGCAGATCTGGAGTTTCTGCTAAACAAATGGAGAAAGGAGGTGGGGCCAGACCTGCGGGAGTTTAAAAACCAGAGCAGCATCCTGGACTTTGACCACATTTTCCCAATTTAGAAGTTTATGTTTAAACAGGAAACTGCAGCGGTGACGTCGAAAAGGTTTCACGTGCAGGACGTTCAGAGCCTGTTTATAGACTGAATTCATTGGTTTCAGTGTTGTTTTACAGCCCTGTGTCCAACTAGTGATCGAAATAATGGTGGTTTTTGATCAATTTACTAAATGCAAAGTGAGCGAACAAAAGAAGAAGTGATTCAGGACGATCTTCAGCGTAAAGAAGAAGCAGAAGTTGTGTCGGCGCTGGTCTGGAGCCCTGACCTCAGCATCAGGGAGTGAGTCTGGGATTAACATGAAGAGACAGGAGGATGTGAGGAAGCTCCATCCACACCAGATCTGAGCTCAGTTCTTCTACACGTTTGGAAACAGCGACCAGCCCAGGTCCTCCACAAACTGTCTGCAGGTAAAACCTAGAAGAACCGATGCTCTTCTGAAGGCAAAACTCACACCAAATACTGATCTGATTTAGATTTCTCTTTTGTTCATTCACTGCATTTTGTCGATCGATGAAAATAAATGATGAACACTTCCATTTTTTGAAGACGTTCCCAGTTTACAGCGTTTTTTCCACTTTTGCACAGTTCTGTACGTTGGAATATTTAAATTGGAATCGTTTTGGTCTTAATTTTCGGATTGACCCACATGATCCTATATTTTTTCCATTAAAACCCTATTAGACTTAGACAAACTTTATTGATCCACAAGGGAAATTATTTCTCTATATTCTCTATATTATTCACCCTGACTCCAGACTCGCTCCTGTAACCGTTCGCACCGCACGCTCCGTTCACTCACTCAGTCCATTTTTCTATCCAGTCTATGCTTAAAGCTCACAAGAGTCCATTTTGTGTAACGTAGGACCTTTAAGAGAGTAAATTTGCCCCTGGATGAAACCGCAGCTGTTAGTTTAATACCTCATAAATCAAACATAGGAAACCTGCCTGTCCCACAGCAGCATCCACACAGTTACATCAGGATTTTAAAAGCGCTCAGGAACGAGAAATAGTTCTGGTTCTATAGTTAATGAAATTTTAATGAGCCAATTTTGTTACTTAAAGATGCACTGCGGACGTTTTCAGGGTCTGTTGCCATGGAGATGCTGCTGCTCACTGCAAAAAACCAAATGTAGTCGAGGTAAAAGGACTTGGATTAAGAAAGTTTTACCGTGATTTGAGTCAGTTTCACTTGACAAGTAAAAAGATCCTCCAGTGCAGTGAGATTTTTGTACTTAAACTATGAAAATACATTTAATTATGCTTAAAATAAGAACTTTTTACACTTAAAATAAGAAATAAAATCAAATGTTGCTTGAATTAATTAATTAAAAACACTTATTCCACTGGCAGTTTTCACTTGTCAAGATGAATTTACTCAAATAAAGTAAAATGTTCTTAATTTAAGTCATTTTAACTTCTCTAGATATGTTTTTTCTAGTGCTTTGCCTGTAATGTTCCACAGTGTGGTTTTAATCATATTTAAGATACATTTATTCAGTTATGGGTGTTTTTATTGCTCAAAAATCCCATTAAAAACACTCCCTGACGGTGAGTGGGCGTCGCCTCTCCACAGATCTCACCTGTAACTTGGCCCGGTGTCACGTCCTGCTTGTTTCTATGGATATTTGGGAGTTTTAAAGCTTCACTTTGAATTATTGGAGGTCAAACAATAACATCTTCATGGAGAAAAGTGGACACAAAAGTGACAGAAAAGTGACAGAGTGCAGCTTTAAAGCAGTAAAATGTGGATTGACGGGGTTTTCCTGCCGGTTCAGTGATGAGTCGACTGAGCCAGAGTCTGGACCAGGGAAACGGAGGAAGAGAGGAGGAAGAGAGGAGGAAGAGAGGAGAGGAGATGGGAGGAGAGGAACGTGGTGAGAAATTAGGAGAGACGAGGAGAGGAAAGGGGTGGAGAGGGGAGGAGAGGAGGAGAAAGGAGAAAAAGGGAGGAGAGGAAACAGAAGAGGAGGAGAGGAAGTGGAGGAGAGGGATTGAGAGGGGAGGAAAGGGAAGAGGAGAGGGATTGAGAGGGGAGGAAAGGGAAGAGGAGAGGGGTGGAGAGGAAGAGAGGAGGAGAGGACAGATGAGAGGAGGGAAGAAAGGAGGAGAGAGGCAAGGAGAGGAAAGGGGCGGGGAGGAGGTGGAAGGAGAGGAGGAAAAGGGAGAGGAGAGAAGGGAGAGGAAAGGGAGGAGAGAATAGAGAGGAGAGGAAATGGAGGAGAGGAAAGGGGAGGAGAGGAGAGAAGAGAGGAGAGGAAAGGAGGAGAGATGAGGAGAGGGGAAGAGAGGGAAGGAGAAAGGAGGAGAGGCAATGAGAGACGAGGAGAGGGGAGAGAGAGAGGAGGAGAGGAGAGAAGCGTGGATGATGGGAAGGGAGGATGGGAGGAGAATAGAGGAGATGAGCAAGCACAACAGAAGAGAAGAGAGAGGAGGAGAGAAGAGGAGAGAAGAGGGGAGGAGAGGAGAGAGGAGGAGAGGAGAGGAGGAAGAGGAGAGGAGAGAGGGGAGAGGAGAGGCGAGGAGAGGGGAGAGGAGAGAGAGAAGAGGAGAGGAGGAGAGGGGAGGAGAGGGGAGGAGAGGATAGGAGAGAGGAGGAGAGGAGAGGAGAGAAGAGGAGAGAGGAGGAGAGGATAGGAGAGAGGAGGAGAGGGGAGAGGAGAGGAGAGGAAAGAGGAGAGGAGGAGAGGGGAGGAGAGGAGAGGGGAGGAGAGGAGGAGAGGAGAGAGGAGGAGAGGGGAGGAGAGATGAGGGGAGAGGAGGAGAGAAGAGGAGAGAGGAGGAGAGGAGGTGTTGGCACTAATGGTCGACAGACTCAGACGAGGACCCTCGGCTCAAACTGCCTGAGGTCGAGGAGACGACCAGAATATCTGGACCATAAAGACGAGTCTGAGGAACTTAAAACAGCATCTGGACCCATCAGCCCTCAGGACCTGTGCTCCTGCTGTAGGGAGTATTATACCTCTCAGGACACAGACATAACCAGACTGTGGCCTCAGTACAGAACAGCCAGAAGAGCTTCATTATTAACCCCTGAAGACCTGAGGGCAGTTTTAGTACATTTCTCTCGCCTGGATTTTTTTCTTAATTTTGCTTTTAAAACTGCCCCTTTTACCCCTAATGAAGTGTTCTACCTCCTTTTGTTCAGTCCAACCTGTTATTTCACAATCTGCTGCTGTAGTTGTGTCATGAGGCTGTGAGAAAAGCTACAGGACCAGAAATAGAGATGGAAAAAAAACAGAAAATAAAATTTTGTTTATACAAAACCCACAGCAAACATGTAGAAACAACTTTTTGGACATAAAAAAATGCTTAATTTAGGGCCTCAGCTACAAAAATGCAAAATCTCAAGTCTGTAAGTAAATTAAAAATCTCCTTATTGCCCTAAAAACAAAAAAAGTGCAGTGGCTCCATGACTTTCCTGGTCCAGTCCTGGAAACAGCTCCTGTCAGGTCCAGGGCCAGAGCCACAGCACTTCTGCATTTCCAGGGTGGAAATTACATTTGGATTTGTTCATTTGGACTGAAATAAACCTTTAAATAAAAATAGAAAGAGATGCACAATTACACACACCAAGATGTGTCATTTTCCATGTGTGAGAGAATTAACTCCACTTAGAGCGACTTTTTCCCTCGTTATAAACACACACAGTCAGAGGAGTCGACCATCTTGACTCACTTCACTCTTTGGCAAAGTTTGGCTCCATCAAAATGGACGGAGCGCATGAGTTTGGGGAAAACAAAGTTCCTGTTGGACACTCGTTTTGCTCCCGTCATCACACAGCGTGAGTGTGACGTAGGATAAAGCCGCAGAAATGTACGGAAACCTCTATGTCTGCACTTTCAGAGGGGAAAAGGACGTTTCTGTCTTTTACACTTACAAAGTTCTGCGGTTATAGAAACATATTCCTCTGAGTCGTAGATGATAACGTAGGTCTTCGAGGGTTAAACCAAAATGTCAAGAAGAAAAGAATAAACAAGTGTAATGTTCATCCATAATACACTTAAACATCAGACGATTAGAAATATTCTCTATCGGACCCTCCACTCCAGCAGAAAAGTTCCGCAATGCGCCTTTAAAGCTTGGATTGTCTGCTTGGGTTCTGCGGTGGTATTTCCCCCGGCGTGTGATGCCGTGATGTTCGGTTCCTAAAAAGTCTTGAGCAGACGGAGGGAAGAGACACATTAGTCAGAGCGCACGAGGTGTATTTCAGGACGTGGGAAGCTGTTGCCATGGCGACGGTTCCCGGGGAAACGCAGGAAGCAGCTCTGGCCAGTCCAGCGCCTCCTGTGGCCAGCGCCGGTATAACCACCACACAGTTATGAGCAATGTCCCCGAGGGTTCCCTAAACACCTCCGAATTCAACACAAATATGACGGTACTGCAGATTAAAGAGAAGATTATGGATACTGGAGCTTTTTATACCGTGTTACAGCACTGTCCTCTCAGCTCAAACATGCCTGAAGATTTATGTTATTTGTGCATGTCTGAGTAATTTAGCGATCTCTTCTGGGCCCTATTCAACCCCTCCTTACCATGGACGGGATTGATTATCAATTAGTCATTTATATAAAAATTATCATCATTATTAATACTATTACTAATCTGCATAAATAAACTCTACAACATGTAAACCGTCACCACCACAGAGCCTCATCAGTGTGAGGTCAGAATGTGTTTAACATTTGTGTTTTACACAAACTAAACTTAAAACCTCACGGCTCATTTGCATAAACTGTAAGAGCTGAAAAAAGCAGCTCTTTCCTTGTGCTGCTGCTTCAGTTTCTGTGGGACTAAAGGACTCGACTCAGTGAATATGAGTGTTCTCTCTGTGACGTTGGATGTTCTGCTGATGCTGAGTCTGTTCTGTGTGTATGTCGCGTTGGAGATGTTCATGTTTTTACAGATCATACGTGTGCAGGTCGTACGTGTGCAGATCAGACGTGTGCAGGTCGTACGTGTGCAGGTCGTACGTGTGCAGGTCGTACGTGTGCAGATCAGACGTGTGCAGGTCGTACGTGTGCAGGTCGTACGTGTGCAGATCAGACGTGTGCAGGTCGTACGTGTGTAGATTTAGCGCAGCTTTTTATTTAAAACTGTCGCACGGGTGAAAAATCAGCTCAAAAAGTTCCAGAAATTGCACAGTGTCCACCTGACTTCAGCTGTTATTGGCTGTTGGACAGTTAAGGCCTATTCATACTTCATAAGACATAAGAACTTTGTTCTTGCACTCAGTTCTTGCGGGTTGTTCTCGACACCTCAGCTGAGCAGAACTTTGTTCGGCAGTTCGGCAGCGCTGATTGGCTCTTTTTTTACTGGTTTATCTACTGGAGCCAATGGGCTCCGTGCAAAACAGGAGAAAAAACTTGACGCACGTCCTGTTCGTCAGCAGTGGTCTGTGAGTGTCATGTTTTCCTGACCCAGAGAGTGACTTTATCACATAAAACACATCAGCGGAGCCATGGCCCTGTGGAGCTCCGAGCCGCTGAGGTCCAAACCGCAGAGCCTCTGGTTCTCGGCTCCTATCGCTGCAAGAAATACTGCTCACTGTAAACCCTCCTGCAGCGGCTGGACTCATAAAACACAGGGAAACGTCCAACAATATGAATCTGCTTCAGGTTCGAACATCATTTTCTCTTCCTCCTCCTTCAATACTTCATAAAGTACTGCTGTAGTGTAGAGCGAGTGGGCGGGGCAGAGCGAGTGGGCGGGGCAGAGCGAGTGGGCGGGGCAGAGCGAGGGGGCGGGGCAGAGCGAGAGGCAGACGAGGGGCGGGGCAGAGCGAGAGGCAGAGCGAGGGGCGGGAAATAAGAAATTATTCAATTACAAAAAAATGTAATTTACAAAAAAGAGCTGTTATACTTAAACTCTGTGATTCCCAAAGCTGCACTTCTGAAACAGTGAACCTGTGTTTAGTGAAACTGACCAAACTGTCGCGTGAACCAGAAATCACAGCACAGATTTCTGACTGGACGCGTTCATTTCACACTGTTGTTGCATTTTGGTTGATTAGGGCCACAAGATCGAAAGAAAACGACATTTTCACATCGTCGATCATTAAAAAAATGTGTGATCCCACTTACGATTTTGGTCTGACATTTTCATATTTACCTTTTTTTGTAAGTATATTTCTACTTTTTGAAACCAGTTCTTAATTCCGTCTTTTTGTCGATTCTTCCGAGCGCCTTTAAAACCTGAACTTTGGACAGAATCGCAAATGTCCGAAAAATCACAATTTCTTATTTTCCTCGACTCCGTGGAAATGGTTGAATCATTTTTGCCGTACGTTAATTTTGGCGTCTTTACTCGTCTGTATGCTCCCTCCATCTTTGTTTCTCTCTCTTTTATCTCCTTTTCTCTCTTTCTTGTCTCTCTCCCCTCCCCCTTTCTCTTCTACCTCTTTCTCACTCTTACCTTTCTCTCGCTTTCCTTCCTTCATTCCTTCCCTCTCCCTTTGTATCTCTTCTATCTTTCTCCCTCTCTCTTTCTTTCCCCTTTTTCCTCCCACTCTGTCCCTCCTTTCCTCTCCCTCTTTCTTCTTCCCTCTCTTCTATCTCTCTTTCTCTTCCCCTTCTCTTTCCCGCCTCTCACTCCTTCCTTCCCTCTCCCTCTCTTCTGTCTCTCCCCCTCCTCTCTCTCTCCTTCCCTCTCTCTCTTCTATCTCTCTTTCTCTCCCCTCCTCACTCACCTCCTCTCCTTCCTTCCTTCCTTCCTTCCTTCCCTCGCTCTCATCTATATCTCTCTCTCCCTCTCTTTATCCCCCTCTCTTCTTCCAACCTCCTCGCTCACTCCCTCCTTTCCTCTCCCTCTTTCTCTTGTTTATCTCTCGCTATCTTCCTCTCTTCCATTCACCCTCCCTTTTTCCTCTCCCCTTCCTTCTCTCTCTCTCTCTCCCTTTCCCTCGCTCTCTCCTTATGTTTCTCTCTCTCTCCCCCTCTCCTTCTGATCTTCCCTCTCTTTCTTCTCTCTTTCCCTCCTTCCCTCTCTCTCCCCCTCTCCCTCTATCTCTCTCCTTCTTTCCTTCTCTCCCTCTCGCTCTCCTTCTCTCCCCCTCTCTCCTTCTCTCTCCTCTTCACCTCCCTCCTTTCCACCTTCCCTCTCTCTCTCCCTCTCTCTCCTTCCCTCTCTCTCCTTCCTTCTCTCTCTTCCCTCTCTCCCTTTCCCCTCTCCCTTTATCTCTCTCCTTCCCTCTGTCTCCCACCTTCTCTCTCCTTCCCTCCCTCCTTCCTTCTCTCCTTCCCTCTCCCTCCTTCCCTCTCCCACTTGTTCTCTTCTTCCCTCTCCCAACTTCTCTCTCCTTCCCTCTCCCTCCTTCTCTCCCCTTCCCTCCTTCCCTCTCACTCCTACTCTCTCCTTCCCTCCTTCCCTCCCACCTTCCCTCTCCCTCCTTCCTTCCCTTCTTCCTTCCCTCTCCCTTTATCTCTCTCCTTCCCTCTCCCTCCTTCCCTCCCCCCTCCCCTCTCCCACCCTCTCTCCGTCCCTCTCCCTCCTTCCTTCCCACCTTCCCTCTCTCACCTTCTCTCTCTCCTTCCCTCCCTCCCTCCCTCCCTCCCTCTCTTTTATCTCTCTCCGGTGCCAGGCAACAGCCTGTGGAGTCGTCGTTTCTCCTGCAGCGTGTGGGAGCTGCTGCTCCGCCTTCAGCAGCTCCACACACTCCCAGCCTCCTCTCCACAGATCCGCACCGGAGCGCCGACTCCCTCACGCCGGCTACTCCGATTTTTCCACCACATTTTCCTCACGCTCCCGTCGGATTGGCCGGTTTGCCCAAAGGGGGCGTGTCCCGGCGGCAGCAGTGATCTCTAACGGTGAGACAGAGACTCACTCACGGGGGGAGGCAGGAGAGTCGGGTTGCAGGTTGCAGGAGCTCGAATAAGACGGAGGAAATTGGCGTTTCACAGACGGGCGGCTTCAGCGGGACGCGGGAAGTCTCGTGCGTCTTGCGTTACGTGACGGGCTCGTGGGAGGTTTGGGAGAGGTGATTTTTTTTTCAGACATCAAACTCTCGCCACCTACTACTTTGTGCGTTGGGATTTGCCTCGCTCCAGCCCTGTTCCATGCCGTTTTCTGGAGCTCGCTGCGATAGAAAAGACCTACCGACGGGTGATTTACGAAGAATGGAGGGAGGATGACGAGACAGATTAAAGTCGCTTCTTAAGATCGTCACTTTCTACACGTCGGTGACTTCTGGACGGAATGTTGTAACCGTGGACGTCTCTCCCAAAAGACAAAATGGGATGATAAGACGGACAAGACTTGGTAGGTACTTGGAACTATTCTTGTGGGACTGCTTCCTACCACAAAACACCAGTTAATTCTGCAAAATGGATAAATGCTCAAGAGTTATTTTTGAGAAAGATAAATTACGTTATGGGACAATGGTGCTCTAAGCTCAGTAGGCACTTGGAACTATTCTCGGAGGACTGACACCTGCCTACAAAGTTAGTTATTGTCTTGGCGTTGTTGAATCTTGGACAAAATCTGAAAAATAATAGAAGACGGGAGTTATTTTGAACTTAATTCTGCAAAATTGATCATTATTCAATGGATATTTATGAGAAATTACATTATCGGACAATATAGAAAACTCGGTAGGTACTTAAAACTATTCTTGGAGGACTGACACCTGCCTACAAAGTTACTTATTGTCTTGGCGTTGTTAAATCTCGGACAAAATCTGAAAAATAAAAGAAGACTGGAGTTATTTTTAACTTGACTCTGCAAAATGGATCATTACTCAAGGGATATTCTCGATAAATTACATTATCAGACAATATGGAAACTTTTGTAGGTACTTGGAACTATTCTTGAGGGACCTGCCTACCTACTTAGCAAGTTATCATTGCCTTGTTTAATCCTGGACAAAATCTGGGGAAAAAAAACCAAGGTAAACTCAAGTTAACATCTTAATTCTGCAAAATGGATCATTACTCAAGGGATATTTACGAGAAATTACATTATCGGACAATATAGAAACCTTGGTAGGCACTGGGAACTATTCTCGGAGGACTGCTGCCTGCCTACAAAGTTAGTTATTGTCTTGGTATTGTTAAATCTTGGACAAAATCTGAAAAGCAAAAGAAGACCCAGGTTATTTTTAACGTAATTCTGCAAAAATGGACCATTACCCCACAGTTATTTTTGAGAAAGACGAATTACATTATCGGACAGTGGTACCGTGAGCTCGGTAGCTACTTGGAACTATTATTAGGAGACTGTTGCCTGCCCACACAGCGTCTTGAATTGTCATATCTCGGACAAAATCTGAAAAACAAAACAAGAAACAACTTATCATCATCATAATCCATCAAAATGGATGATGGCTCGAGGGTTATTTTTGAAAAAGACACTTTATATTGTCGGTCAGTGGCGGCGTAATCGATAACATGGCTTCAACAAGTGCACTTTGCGATCTAATTTTACACCGCTTGGACCAGAGCATTGAACCGTCAACCTGAGGATATGGAACGGACAAGGATCTGAGCTTTTTCCAACGCAGCCAGTCAAGAAAAGGTTCCAGCTCATGTTAGATTAAACCAAGGAATTCAAACGTAACTACGCGTGAGAATATTACGTCTTCTAATACATGAAACACAAACTGCGGAGGATTTAAGCGTTGCCGCGAACCCAAATGGAACCGGAGAAATAGAAGCGAGAACGTTGGATTCCTACCGTCGCCATGAACTACATTTTCGGGAATAATACGCTCTACCCGCGCAGTGGTCGCGTGGGCGGGTCGTCCGGAGGTCAGGCCACGGGTCCGGGGGTCAAGCAGAAGTTAGGGCCCAAACGGGGCTCGTCGGAGGAACTGGGGCCGCCTCCTCACACCTCGTCGCCCTCCACCTCTTCCCCGGCGTCGTCCATCCCCTCCACCTCCTCGGCGTCCAGATGGCAGCAGCTTCTCATGTTCTTCTCGAGGAGGAGCGCCTTCACGGACTGCATCAACGCCAGCCAGGTAACAAGAGCGAAATCGTCCGTGTCGCTAGAACGGGATGGTGCAAGATCTCGTGAGATGTTTTTTTTTCCCGTCTGTTTACATTGTATTGGACAAAAAAAGGGGTTACGTACGTCGATTACAGCTCCAAAAAGCAGTACTAGAACGAAAACAAAACTATGAAATCAATAAATACAAAAAAATGTGAGGCCAAAATTGGAAACTGAACCCTGTTGCACCTTGTGATGTCATGTGTAGGGTGACCAGACGTCCCCATTTCCCCCGGGACAGTCCCAGTTTTGAGCCCTGTGTCCCCTGTCCCAGCAGATTTACCCAAAACCACTGATTTGTCCCAGTTCTCTACAAGAATTGTCCCTATTTTTGACCAATTTCAAACCTGCCAACAGTAAAGAGAGGCAGAAATTGTCATCTGTTTAGGTCAAATACAGAAAAGCTGCTCAAAATGACCAAAAACGTGCAAAGAAATCGTGGCCACACTGACTCCGTTCTGCTCTGCGTGAACTGTGAAACTCGTATATTAGGAATTATCGTAAAAAAAATAAAAATCTCGTCTTGTCTCATTCTCGCGGCCCCGGTCTCGTATCTCGTCCCGTCTCGGAAAGTGGGACGTCCCTAGTGGAAGATGGCGATAATTTGCAGTGACATCGCGCTGGGGGGTGTTCTACATGTGTGTCTATGCAGTGGAATGTTCTGCCGTTACCATGGAGACACAACGCGCCCATCACCGAACACAGTCAAAGTTTTTCGAATACTTTTTTTTTTTTTTTTTCCTGAAGTATTATGTTTATATTTGCAAATTACAAAATAAGTGAACAGTTCTGAATGATCTTGAGCTGTGTCAGAACAAATATAAAAGCACATAAACCAGGAGTCTCCAGCTCGGGAACTACTGGTCGCTTTCCACCCCCTTCCAAGTCGCTCGCCAAGGGATTTCTTTCTCTATTTTTTTGATTTTTTAGAAGACAAAAAGTATAAATCAAACCCAGGGATTTCTGAATTACATTTATATTGCGATGAATAAGTGATTATTGATTAACTAAATGCCTATCACCATTCAGCATGTATCAGTCTGACGCTTAACTCGGTGCTGAACTATGGATAACGGTTTGTGTTTTATGGACATCTGACTGGACCGTGTCCTGGCTCTTTATATTTACTCAGTTTCTCGTGACAGCCAAAACTAAAACTCTGGCGTTTTTGTTTTGTAAAAGTCGCTCACCGGAGTAAAAAGGCTGAACACCCCTGACGCAGACACAGATGGGAATAAAAACGAAAATACGAGGATTTAATGTTGAAAATCACATTCTATTGTCTAAAGAAAGTGTTGTTTTTTTTTAATTATCATTGTGGTACCACAGTTGGTGAAGAGTATTGAGTCTAATTCTTACATTTTAGCTTCCTAACAACACCATTGTCTTGTGAAAAAGCAGCACATTGCAGCTGAACAGCTTTATCACATTTCCATATCAGCAGACTTATACGAGAGGTGATCATTTACTGTTTACTTTAATGACCGCTAAAGTTGCTCCCCGGGCTATTACATTCCCGTTAATGGTTAAAGATGTGCTATGTACTTTTTCTCCTTGGACATGTCAGTGCCTTTCCTAAAATATTCCACAGAATGACTCAAATTAATTTATTTTATCTAAAAAAAAATGACCAGTGTGTGGAGAGGAGACCACGCTCGGCCTTCACTGTTATTCCTGTGGCACTAAAACACCTGTGAGTGAATAAATGCAGAACAGAACGGACCATTTTAATGCTATACTGTGGGACATCTCCACGGAAACAAGCCCCGAGAGCCTGTCAGGAGCAGTGGGCCGTCTCCAGAAGTTGAGCTCCGGTGTCTGAAGGATTTACGATATTTTGCAGGTTTTATGGCGGGAAAAACAGGAGGAAACGGGGAGAAGAGGCAAAGACAATACTTGGGTTTCAGAACGATGGAAAGTTAGGACTGTTACCATAGCGATTACTAATTCAAAACAAAATATTATATCTTCTGAATGGTCGGGAGTCGTCACAGTGGGACGATGTAACAGGAACTGAACAATACACTATAAGACAGAACAGAGAGAGACAGAAGCTGAAGCGTTAAAGGGCCCATTTTACACTGTTTCCTGATCTCTGTTATATTGTTGTTTTCTCACCACAAACGGACCTGGAGCTGTGTTTTTTTTTGTTTCATTCACACATGTTTAACACCCAAAACACCCTGCAGATTTAGGCCGAGTTCGTCTCTCAAATCGAAAATACTTTGTTCCGCTGAGAATCGTTTGGATAATTTCAGCCCTGGGATAAGCCCATCTCCACTAAAACACAAACTCAACAGGGCATTTTAAGCTCGGGAGATGAAGATAATAATATTAAAGAATGGCTCATAGACGTGCGATGAAACAAAACACATCTCCAGGTATGTTTTTTTGTTTTTTTTATTACAACATTCTAACGTGGCGTCAAGCTCACGAGAGTCAATTCTGTGTCTTATAGCGTCTTTAAACTGCATTTCCGCTTCTAATTCTTACCCGGTAACCTCCAGGATCGATACAGTGGGAGGGGCCAAAAGATTTAAGCGTCTGTCAGTCATGCTCATCCCGTGCACGAGGCCGGTGCTCAGACTGTACTCTAAAAATCAATGCGAAGTCTCTATCGTGATGTACAGCTCGAGCCAAGGCCATGTCAACAGCCTATTCCCCATTGTCTTGTATTGTCCTTTTGCACTGTAGCGTTTTCAGAGGCTCGCAGACGGGCAGTCCAGTGACATAATGTGGTTTTTCAGAATAAAATGGAAGTAAACGTTCAAAAAATCGACTTTATTTTGGTACGGGTTTGGGCGTCCGTAAATTATAATGTTGTCTCCTCGTCAAAAACAGACCTGGAGCTGTGTTTCGTTTCACTCACACACGTCTCACACAAATCCCGCGTATTTAGGCCGTGTTCATCTCCCAAACTGAAAACGCCCTGTTGCACCTTGTGATGTCATGCGTACTGTGACCACACGTCCCTGTTTCCCCGGGACAGTCCCACCGTTGAGCCCCGTGTCCCCTGTCCCAGCAGATTTACCCAAAACCAGTGATTTGTCCCAGTTTTCTACAAGAATTGTCCCAAGTGTCCTTATTTTTGACAAATTTCAAACCTGTCAACAGTAAAGAGAGGCAGAAATTATCATCTGTTTGGGTAAAATACAGAAAAGCTGCTCAAAATGACCAAAAACGTGGCTACACTGACTCGCGTGTTAGTCCTGAATGGGCCGAGTGCAGAACAGTTTACCTTAATTTCGCACTCATTTCACAAGTTTCACCATAAACGGGGAGTGTCCAAATTTATTATTTTGAAAATCTGGAGTCTGAAGTCGTGCGACGATACAGGAAAGGCTCCACTGTGTTTTTAAACAACACTTTCCCTAGAATAATTTGGACGATTTCAACCCCAGAATTGCCGTTCTCTACTGAACTAAAGGTAAAAGACGTCCGATCACTGGAAAACTACCGCTTCATGACATCACGAGGTGGAACGGAGCGTTTGGAGCTTTGGAGATGTGGACAGACGAATAATAAAGGATTAATCAAACATTTGTGAATGAAATGAAACAAAACACCAGCATGTAGAGAGTAGAGGTGTAACGATATCCAAGTCTCACGATACGATATCAACGGTACGATATTACGATATTCTACAGAATAACTGACATTATAAAACGCTTTGTCCAGTCATTTGGTGCAACATTTTTGTCATTAGGGATGGAACGAAATCCAAATCTCTCTGTACGATATTTTCACCGTAAACATCTCACCGTACGATATTTTTTTTAATGATATAAACTGTGAATCGGCGACTTTTTCCTCTAAAAATGCCTTTACAAGACTTAATCCAAAGAATGAAGATGTAAAAGTGCTGAGAACAGTTATTTCTTCATGTCGTCTGCACTGAAACGGAGCAAAGGATCATGGTCTATGTAGTTCCCTCTGTTTTTTTAGCTATTTCTGCATCAGAACTGTTCATTTAAGCAAAGAGACTTGGGATTCGATATATCGTGATGCTCCACGATATTATTGTGAGACCTTTGACGATACGATATCACCAGATTTCAGTTCTTGTCACATCCTTAGTAGAGACACTAATAATATAGAGTTACCCCAACACGTGTGAATTAAACAAAACACGACTCCAGGTCTGTTTTTGATGAGGAAACAGCATTTTAACCTAAACCCACCAGAGTCTGTTTCGTTTAATGTGCTGTAGGACCTTTAGCTCACCCGTTTTGACTCACTGTTATAGGCTAATCTATCGTTTTAATTTCCAATACGCTCCAGTTTTGCTTTCACGGTGAAGTATTTCGCATTAAAGGATCATCATTATGCTTAAACGACCTTTAAGAGCTCTCACCCACGCCGTAATATATTCCCTCATAATTGCTTCAAAAATAAATAAAAATGTGCTGCTCGCGTCGATGAAACGCCGCTGTGAAGAGGCAGTACAGTCAGTTCTGCAGTTTTGAACGTGAACTTCAAGGCGCTGTAGCTGTAGCTGTAGCCGCCTTTTACCATTTTAAAAAGTGAAAAACAGAACTGGCTCATTATAAAAAAAAACGTTTGCAGTCGTCCAAAGTTATTCCTCACTCACCTTTTGTATTCGGAGCGTCCTAATTATTCGCCTAGCTGAGTTTATGAGAGCTTTTCCCAGCCTTTGCATCGCGATAAAGCAAAAAACCACTAGCATGCTAACGTGCACTTCCTAATTATTGGACAGTTAAACGCTTGGGATGCAGAAAGTACACGACAGACCTCAAGAGCAGCTTTTACAATATATCTGTGGCACTTTCTCCTCAAATACATGGGAAATAATGACCTTTAATGGACTTGTTCATGTTATCGATTAGTTTTAAGTCACTGTTGCCGTTTACATGCGACAAAATGTAAACTTGTGATCTACACGTGTCATTGTTTAGTACAACTTTCGATTACATTAAAGAAAATTATGTCTTTATTGCATTTTTTGTACTCGCTGTGAACTCCTTATCTCTCTATAAAACTGGATTCGTATAAAGCAGAGGTGGAAAAAGTACCGTATTTTCCGGATGATAAGTCGCTCTGGAGTATAAGTCGCACCCAAAATGGCCAAAAAATGCATAATGAAGAAGAAAAATAACATATATAAGTCACATTTTTGGGGGAGGGAAATTTATTTTATACAACCAAAGACCAAGAACAGACATTTCAACACCTCAAACTGTCGACCTCGGCGTCTGCAGCAGTTTTTGGGACGTCGTCGTTCGTGCTCGGATAGAAACGGTTGCGTTACGTGAAGCGGTAACAGCTTGTTTTGTTTTCTTCGTTGCAGTTCGAGTTTCCTCCTTCCTTTTCACCAGTCTCTTACAAGTTTCTCGCTCACTCCAAACTTTCTTTTTGCTGCTCGATTACGGTTTTCAGCTGCAGATTTCACCGCTCGCCGCTTGTAATCTGCAGAATCGGATTTTCTTTTTGGAGACATTTGTGTTCAGTCTTTCTCAGTTGTCTTTATAAATTGATGTTTAAACTTTAGATTAGTAGCAGATACTGGCACACAAGCCTAGAGCGCCCCCTCGTGGCTGTCAGTGTGAAAATAACAAACATGTGAAACTATAGATTTTAATACATAAGTCGCATCTGAGTATAAGTCGCACCCAAACCGTGAAAAATACGGTACTCAGTTTTGTTATTTAACTAAAAGCACAGAGACCAAAGAAAAGCAAAGAAATACTCAGGTAAAACTAAAAGTATCACATGAAAAAATCTGCTGAAGTAAAAGTATTAAAGTACCTGTTTAAAAATGTACTGAAAGAGCAGAAAGTAAAAAAAGTATTTCGAGATCTAATGTAGCTTCAAATGTTGGGATTTTGATACAGATTTGTGTTGAATCTAGATACATTTTTGTTTTTTTTTCTCAAATTATGAGCATGTTCTAAATAAACCCTCAGCCTTTTCAGCAGGTCTCAAACTATAATAGAAAATACTTTTACTTTTTCAGTCCTGGTCTGAAGTGTAGTGGAGCAGAAAGTACAAATACCTGCTCTCAAATGTAGTGAAGTAAAAGAAATGTTAAAAGTTACACAATGCACCTTTATCAAGTAAAGTACAGGTACCTAAAGTGTATCCTGAAGCCCAGTACTTCACTACTTTTACTTGTTTCCCTCCACCTCTGGTACACAGCCCGTGTATTGTGTGCGAAGGGGCAGGTCCAGGTGGGGAGGGTGTCGTGTGTCTTCGCTTTTGTCCGTCCGTCTGAGTGTTCCGGCTCCAGTTTCAGTTTCACCGCCAAAAACACAGAGTCAGTGGAGGCAGCAGGTGGATTCAAATGCACAGATCACGGCGTTAAATAATGAGAGCGAGTTTGGCGAGTTTGGCAGTTCCGTGGCTGCTAAAACTGCGCTCATTATGTTGCCGTTAAAGGTTCATTGTGTAGCTTTTCTAGCGGAGGATACACCGTCTGCTTGTCTCCATGGAGATGTCACTGCTGTCCCTGTAATGTTCCACTGTATGGCATTAAATACGCACACTGCAAGAAACAAAATCTAGGCAAGTTAAGCTGAGTTGAATGAAGAAAGTTCATTTCACTTGACAAGTAAAATGATCTGGTCAGGCTGGCGCCCCCTAGTGTTTCATTCCTCTCCACACTGCAAAGACCCCCTCCTGAAAACTAGAAAAATACACTTGTTTTAAGTTAAACTGCACGAGAAACAAGTGAAATGTTCTGCCAGTGCAGTGAGTGAAATCTTAAAATAAGAAAATATATGTAGGTCTTCAGAAACCTCAAAATAAGATCAAATCACTTATTCTGAGCAATAATCTTGTCTTTAAGTCTCAAGTGATGTAAAATAAAGCGTAAAACACTAATTCTGAGAATAAATTAAGATGAAAAATCTTAAAACTAGAATGTAAAGGTTCTTATTGACTTTTATTCTCGATTTCTTTATTTTTTCCTTATTTTAAGACTAATTACCTCTTGGTAACTGACTGACAAATTGCAGAACTCTCCTCAAACTTTTAAATCGTTCTATAAACATCAGGTCTGGTCACAGTATATACAAAGAGGGTTCTAAAGTGTATCTGTAATCAGTCTTATCAGTGTTACCTGTGCTTGATGTTTCCTTACCATTGTTGGCATTCTGTCTGTTACCATTGCTGATATATAGATAGAAAATTCTGTCATTCTGATGTAACCTGTCATTTGTGGTTGCACCACCATGTAATGTGACACTTAACACCTCTCAGTGTCACTACTGATGAGGAATGGGGGTGGGATTAAATAAGTTTTCTTCTTCCCACTCCCTTTCAGGTAGAACTGGCATGTTGTGCAGTATGTTGATATTTTGTTGTTTTGTGATTGCTGCTGCCTGAAATGAATGAATTAAAAAAAAAAATCTTTTATTCTTTCCCTCTGACAAACGGAAGGTACAGAGATACTGAACGATTTCAGTCCAAGACGTCTTAAACA
Organism: Odontamblyopus rebecca; assembly: GCA_030686955.1. NCBI lineage: Eukaryota > Metazoa > Chordata > Actinopteri > Gobiiformes > Gobiidae > Odontamblyopus > Odontamblyopus rebecca. Next base: position 39,294,315 of record CM060660.1, on the reverse strand, counting down.
CCATCTTTACACTTGTTTTGCTGTTTTGTTTGCATTAGTTTACAGATATAAAAACTAAATAAGAAAAAAAAACATGATGTATTTTCTTGAAATAAGATAAAAAATCGTCCATATTTAGCCGTCGTTTAGTTTATATCCCTTAAAACAAGATACATATGGTTATTTTTGTCTAGATTTAAGAGAATAAATCTTGGTTAGTTTCATGACATGTGCAGTGCAGCCGTGAGATCAGGAATCAGAATTCACTCGGCGTTTTGCAAGAACCTCAGAAGTCGTAGTCGGTGCAGCGGCCGATCAGTGAGACGGTGTTGAACCAGCCCGAGGAGCGAGATCACACTGCAGATGCTGTTCTGCTTTGGACTTCATCAAATAATAACTTTGCATTTTTTAATCGTACCGTTAATTCTCAAGTTCACCTCAGAAACGACAGACGTGTTCACTCTGCTTTACATACAGTTAAGAAGTGGGACAGTATTTAATTGATTGATTGTATTTATATTCCTCCTGGAGGCCTTGTACGTAGCACGTTTTGGGTTATATGGACGTAATATGGAGCTGTAAGCAGCTCTGAACATTTACAGTCCTCACAGAGACATTGTCATAAGCTGCATTTGTGGAGAAAGGGCCTGAATCTGAGTCCCGTGTTTGACAGCGACGGTTCTGTGAGTGATTCAGCGTCGCCTCCGTGTGCCGTCCTCTCCTAACGCGCCGAGAGCTGCAGATGGTTCTGCGCTCCGGCGTCTGGGGTGTCAGGTAAAGTGACGATGACAATGAAAAATATTGTTCACGTTTAGAATTGGCTCTAACACAAAGCGGCGCAGGCAGCACAGCCGACAGCAGAGGAGCAGCGTGGCCACAGTGCTGAAATAATACTCACCCTCGAAGAAGTACGGCGTCGAATACGATACAGAGGAATATGTTTCTATAACCGCAGAACTTTGTAAGTGTAAAAGACAGAAACGTCCTTTTCCCCTCTGAAAGTGCAGACATAGAGGTTTCCGTACATTTCTGCGGCTTTATCCTACGTCACACTCACGCTGTGTGATGACGGGAGCAAAACGAGTGTCCAACAGGAACTTTGTTTTCCCCAAACTCATGCGCTCCGTCCATTTTGATGGAGCCAAACTTTGCCAAAGAGTGAAGTGAGTCAAGATGGTCGACTCCTCTGACTGTGTGTGTTTATAACGAGGGAAAAAGTCGCTCTAAGTGGAGTTAATTCTCACACACATGGAAAATGACACATGTTGGTGTGTGTAATTGTGCATCTCTTTCTATTTTTATTTAAAGGTTTATTTCAGTCCAAATGAACAAATCCAAATGTAATTTCCACCCTGGAAATGCAGAAGTGCTGTGGCTCTGGCCCTGGACCTGACAGGAGCTGTTTCCAGGACTGGACCAGGAAAGTCATGGAGCCACTGCACTTTTTTTGTTTTTAGGGCAATAAGGAGATTTTTAATTTACTTACAGACTTGAGATTTTGCATTTTTGTAGCTAAGGTCCTAAATACTACTACATATATACTATACACTACTGACAGTGAAGAACAATAGAAACTGAAAGTTGTTGAAAGAAAATGTTTTGGGAATGTATTTTTTATCACTTTTAAAAAATATAATTAACTAAATAAATGGGATTAGAAACGATGCCGGCGATCGAGTCTTTTGGCCTTTCACATGTGCAGTGGGAAATCAACAGAGGGAAGTGTGAGGTGCTTATAAAGTTGTTTTCTAATGTTTCCAGACACTAATGAGTGAACCAGGCAGAGCGTTTGGTTTGTTAGACTCGTGGCTGTTGTCAGATGGGTTAAAGTGGTGTTAAGCTTCTTCAGTCTGAAGCAATTTGGTGTTTTACGTGGAAGTTCAGAATTTTCCCCCATCACTGCACTAGTTTGTTGCCTTGACAGACTCACTGCCACAGTGAGATCTCCACCGAGGAAACACTGATCTGTGCCGTTTTTTGGCTTCTGACAGAATTCCACCTCCTCTAGAAACGGACTTTAGCTTCAAACGTGCCGGAGTTCAGCTTTAATACTGAAATCCAGTATCTGATATTTGACCCTTCACTGGAGTAAGAATCGTGCCGTCTGTATCCACCTTAATCCACTTTATTTGATTCCAGTCGAGCTCCTGCAACACGTGTCTAAATCTGACAGGGACGCCATGTCGGCAGTGGTGGATTTTGGGTAATGAATGTCGCGGTTGGAGTTGTTTTTTTTGTAAATTGGACGTCAGTGCCCCTTACCTGGCACGGGTGGGATTTTAAAGTATAACACCGGTGTAATGGTGACACAAAGCACAGATGAGCAGAGAAATTGTCTTTAAAAGTGCACGTCTTCAGGAGCCTGTGATCAATACGAACGTTCATGCTCCTGTTAAAGTGTTTGATTTGATTGAAGGTGGAAGTAAAAACTGTAAAAACTGGCGGCTAATGCTCACTATCCTGCGACTGTAATGTTATTTGAGACTTGTTTAACAGCGCAGATCAGATCAGGTTGTAGTTCTTTGTGGTCAGATTGTGTAAAATAAAACTCAGATTAAAGCCTAACGAGCCCCAGACAGAGTAGTACTTACAGTTAGCATCACACCCCCGGGTTAGTTGAGGTTAGTAGTGATTAAACTGTGAAACAGGCCTGTAATAAAGTTCTATTCACAAACCAGGAAGACGTTTGAAAAGACACAATTATGGCTTCAGCAGAAAGGAAATCTGTGTATCATTTGTTCATTTGTTTTTCAATGTAAAACCAACAATAAGAAAACGGAAAAAAACAAACAAAACTCTTTTCTTCATTATTTGTCCCCAAAAACAAAATGAAAGAACAGATAACGATTTGTTTTTTCAGTTTTTGGATAACGACCGTTTCCCATTTCCCGAACCAAACTCCTGGTCCTAAAATCCAGGACGTCTATATCCGCCATATCATTAGAGATCGACAGGACTAGACCAGGACTAAACCAGGACTAGACCAGGACTAAACAGGTCTAAACCAGGTGTTTCCTGCAGAAAATCTGCTGGTCAAGGCGATGACCGGGGAGAGGTGGCGGAAATACCGGGACTGTGAAAGTGAGGACCTGGTTTGGACCTGGTTTAGACCTGGTTTGGACCTGGTTTGGACCTGGTTTGGACCTGGTTTAGACCTGGTTTAGACCTGGATTAGAGCTGGTTTAGACCTGGTTTGGACCTGGTTTAGTCCTGGTTTAGAGCTGGTTTAGACCTGGTTTGGACCTGGTTTAGTCCTGGTTTAGTCCCGGTTTAGACCTGGTTTAGACCTGGTTTAGTCCTGGTTTAGACCTGGTTTAGACCTGGTTTAGACCTGGTTTAGACCTGGTTTAGACCTGGTTTAGTCCTGGTTTAGACATGGTTTAGACCTGGTTTAGACCTGGTTTAGACCTGGTTTAGACCTGGTTTGGACCTGGTTTAGACCCGGTTTAGTCCTGGTTTAGACCTGGTTTAGACCTGGATTAGAGCTGGTTTAGACCTGGTTTGGACCTGGATTAGAGCTGGTTTAGACCTGGTTTGGACCTGGTTTAGACCTGGTTTAGACCTGGTTTAGACCTGGTTTAGACCTGGTTTAGACCTGGATTAGACCTGGTTTAGACCTGGTTTGGACCTGGTTTAGTCCTGGTTTAGTCCCGGTTTAGACCAGGTTTAGACCTGGTTTAGACCCGGTTTAGACCTGGATTAGAGCTGGTTTAGACCTGGTTTAGACCTGGTTTAGACCTGGTTTAGACCTGGTTTAGACCTGGTCCTCTAATGCCACAGCTGCTCTACTGAATATCAGGACCAGGAGTTTCGGGAAACAGTCGTTTTCCCTTTTTTCCGTTATTCATTTAAACACAAAATCGAAAAAGGGAAAAAACAACAAATCGTTTTTCGCTTTTTCATTTTGGTGTCAGAGACAAATAATGAAGAAAAGTTGTTTGTTTGTCGTTTCATTTTGTTTTATTTACACAGATTTAAATATCGCATCTTTCCCAACATGTGACGTGAGTAGAGCCTATTAAAGAAAAGAGTCGGTGTTGTTTACTTAAACAAAACCCTAAAACAAACAAAAAAAGACAATGTTTGTCTCTCTTTACAGTTGGCGTGGATCAGATTGGTCAAAAATAGGGATAAATCACTGGTTTTGGATAAATCCGCTGGGGTAAAAGGGGTAAAAGGGGCGTCTGGTCACCCTACATCACACCCCATGGGAATACTGCTGTCTCCCTTTCCCTCTGTCTCCCTCTTTCGTTTACTGTAGTTTCACAAAGTCCCGAGTCTAAAAACACCTCCGGAAACATGTTTACAAAGTTCTGAAAACCGATTAGCGCTCGTCCGTCCCCCTCTAACGAGCCCGTCCTGCACCGGGAGCGCTCCGGTTTCACTTTCCGAGCCGTGGAGGCGCAGGTGGGACGGAGCCAGCGCCGCCTCGCCGTCCGTGGAGCAGATTTCTGATAACGTTGTCATGGAAATGCGCCTTGGCATCGAGCAGCGGCTGGGGCGAGCTGTTGCCATGGCGAAGGCAACGTGGTCCGGAGCCAACGCGAGTTCACCAGGCCTGTTTTCCAGATTATTTGTTATTCCCGGTGATGGGGTTTAAGTAAATATAGGAGCAATAAAAGGATTTGGAGCCAAAGTTCATATTTTAAACACGACCTGAAGACCTGAGGGCAGTTTTAGTACATTTCTTCTCGTCTGGATTTTTTTTCTTAATTTTGCTTTTAAAACTGCCCCTTTTACCCCTAATGAAGTGTTCTACCTCCTTTTGTTCAGTCCAACCTGTTATTTCACAATCTGCTGCTGTAGTTGTGTCATGAGGCTGTGATAAAAGCTACAGGACCAGAAATAGAGATGAAAAAAAAACAGAAAATAAAATTCCCACTCTTTTATACAAAACCCACAGCAAACATGTAGAAACAACTTTTTGGACATAAAAATGCTTAATTTAGGGCCTTAGCTACAAAAATGCAAAATCTCAAGTCTGTAAGTAAATTAAAAATCTCCTTATTGCCCTAAAAACAAAAAAAAAAGTGCAGTGGCTCCATGACTTTCCTGGTCCAGTCCTGGAAACAGCTCCTGTCAGGACCACGGCCAGAGCCACAGCACTTCTGCATTTCCAGGGTGGAAATTACATTTGGATTTGTTCATTTGGACTGAAATAAACCTTTAAATAAAAATAGAAAGAGATGCACAATTACACACACCAAGATGTGTCATTTTCCATGTGTGTGAGAATTAACTCCACTTAGAGCGACTTTTTCCCTCGTTATAAACACACACAGTCAGAGGAGTCGACCATCTTGACTCACTTCACTCTTTGGCAAAGTTTGGCTCGATCAAAATGGACGGAGCGCATGAGTTTGGGGAAAACAAAGTTCCTATTGGACACTCGTTTTGCTCCCGTCATCACACAGCGTGAGTGTGACGTAGGATAAAGCCGCAGAAATGTACGGAAACCTCTATGTCTGCACTTTCAGAGGGGAAAAGGACGTTTCTGTCTTTTACACTTACAAAGTTCTGCGGTTATAGAAAACATATTTGTAGCTCTTCGAGGGTTAAACATCGATTTTCCTTTTCTCGCCCTTTTGCCACAACTTTCCTCTTACGATGACACTGCTGCTTCCTCCGAACTGCCAAACTGAAGTAATTTTCCCCCGAGTTTTCCCTCTGCCATTTTACCACAGAAAGTTTAAATGTTAAGTCGTATTTTTTAATTTTTTCGCCGCACCAGAGCCATGAACGTATCTCAGCCCCAAAATGTTCTTTCTTCTAAAACTCGCCAATCCGTCATCACTGAAACACAATGACTTTGCGTTAGTTGTTCTGTCGTGCCGCCCCTTGTACAGCCTCTCACCCCGTGGCCTCTTGACTCCATCTCCCATAATCCTCAGCGGCAGCAGCAGACTGTCGGGAGGCCTGTCACTTTTCACTATTATCACAATTACACGTTCATTATTTGTCATTATTGTCGAGGGCTGCGGGTTGATGACACTCGAGAGCTCGGCACATGTGGCTTTGGATCAGCCCCGTTCACAAACACTGAGGCTTTTGCACAGACGACTCTTTCTATAAATAACCAAAGATGGAACGATAACCAAAATATCGTGATATCGTCTCACCAAAAGTCTCTCGGTCACATCGTGGGCCGTCACCGTGCATCAAATGACACGTTTCTTTGCTTAAAGTCACTGTGATGATGCAGCAATAGATAAAAGAAACGGAGAGAACTACAGATCCCAGAATCCTTTGCTTTGTTTCAGTCCAATTTACACGATGAAATAAGTTATTCAGCACGTTTAAACCTGAACTCTTGAAGATTGTGATAGAACGAAGGGCATTTTAAAGGAAAACCATATTCACAAATCACAATTGAATTAACCTCTACCGACTATTGCAATATGTGTGTTAAATCTCACAGCTCATGTGGGATAAAACTGCAGAACACTCGGCTCCTCGTCGTTTAAGGCATATTTATTAGTCCAGATTAGAGCCCGACCGATATGGATTTTGTTGCGGCCGATGTGATACCGATACAATGGGAGTTGGAGCTGCCGATATGATCACCGATATATTTAGTGACGTAAAAATTCACTGTAAATCTTCAATTGTTTATAAAACTTAAGTTTGGCTCTACTGGATTTTCAGTCAGGTTTATTTAGGCGACATTTCCTGTTCTTCTGCCTCTTTACGTCATATTTAAAGAGTCGCTCGGCCTAATGGTGTTTTTGTACGATATTCTCGCCAGTAAAGAAAGTGCTGTAAATAAACTACCGCTATTAGCCTCTAGCGGTAAATGCTTGTGCGCCGCGGTAATTAATGATCTGCTAAATGCCGATAATTCACACCTCTATTCACAGCTCATTTCCATATCAGTGCGTGTCCAGTAACATATATACGGCCACTATAGTCACTTTACAGTCGCTAACAGAAGAGAAAACAGCCTGTTTATGTGTGCGAGCTACAGCGGCTAATCGCTAACCAATGAGAAAGAACCAAAACGAGCTTCAAAACCGACACATTTCCACACTCAGCCTCACACAGGCTCCTCTCAGATCAGCACTAAGAACTGTCCTTTAATCCAGACTCACACTGAGCGTGTTGAGCTTTAGAACAAGGTAAAACATCCATGTGGAATATCGGCCCATATCTGCAAGATTTTGGCCGATATGTTTCCAAGAGCCAATATTGGCTGATAATATCGGCCAACCGATATATCGGTCGGGCCCTAGTCCAGATTAGGGCAGTGGTGGATGAAGTACTCAGTTTTGCTGGATTCTGGAGCAAAAAGTTACTCAAGTAAAATTTATCACATGAAAAAATCTCTTGAAGTAACAGTATTAAAGTATCTGTTTAAAAATGTATTTAAAGAGTACAAAGTATTTGAGTATTTTGCAGAGATTTTTAGAACGATTAAAGGATGAAATGTAGTGATTTTGATAAAGAATGGAGCTGATTTTAAGCAAATCAACTGATTTCTTCATTTTTCCAGCTGTTTTTGTGTCTTTCTTTGCTCAAATTTGATACGGAAACTCAACTTAAATGTGATAAAAAATAAACTCGGCCGTTTCAGCAGATCCCAAACCAGAAAGAAAAGTACTTTTTCAGTAGAAAGTTCAGATACACGTTCTCACATGTAGTGAAGTAAATCGTATCCACTGTAAAATGTACTCGAGTAAAGCAGAGACACCTAAACTTTGTACTTGTACTTGTACTTTTGTACTTCATTTCTTTCCTGATGTTTTCTGGTTCAGCTCAAGTGAAGCAGAAGATTTAGCGTCTGCAGAAATAATGTTGTTTTTTCTCAGTTTCGGTGACAAATGCAGTAATGTGGCTCTTAGGCCTGAGTGTCATCGATCTGTGTCTGTGCTTTTACTCCCTCCCTCCTCTGTCTCCCCCTCTCTCCCTCCTTCACTCTCTCCTCCTCTCTCTCCCTCCTTCACTCTCTCCTCCTCTCTCCCTCACTCCTCTGTCTCCCCCTCTCTCCCTCACTCCTCTGTCTCCCCCTCTCTCCCTCACTCCTCTGTCTCCTCCTCTCTCCCTCACTCCTCTGTCTCCCCCTCTCTCCCTCACTCCTCTGTCTCCCCCTCTCTCCCTCACTCCTCTGTCTCCTCCTCTCTCCCTCACTCCTCTGTCTCCCCCTCTCTCCTCACTCCTCTGTCTCCTCCTCTCTCCCTCACTCCTCTGTCTCCTCCTCTCTCCCTCACTCCTCTGTCTCCTCCTCTCTCCCTCACTCCTCTGTCTCCCCCTCTCTCTTCTTCTCTCTCCCCCACTTCCCCTCCCTCCTTACTTCCTTCTCTATCTCTCCTCTCTCCCTGTCTCCCATTTCTCCCTCTCCTATCTCTCCCTCCTTCTCCTATCGGTGTCCCTCTTCTATCCTTCTCTCCCTCTCTCTTTTCTCACTCCCCCCTCTCTCTCTCTCTTACACTCTCTTTTTGTCTCTCTCTTGTCCCCCACTCTCCCTTCCTCTCTCCCTCTCTCTGTCTCCATTTCTCTCCTCTTTCCCTCTTTCTCTCCTTCCTTCTCTCTCCCTCCCTCTCCCCTTTCTTCTCTCTCTACCTCTTCATCTCGCCCTCCCTCTCCTATCTTTCTCTACTTTTTCCCTCTCCTATCCCTCCCTCCTTCCCTCTCTGCCTCTTCCATCTCTCCCTGCTTCTCTCCTTCCTTCTCTCTCTCTCCCTCTTCGATCTTTCCCTCCTTCTCCTATCCCTCCCTCTCCCATCTCGCCCTCCTTCTCTCCTTCCTTCCTTCTCTCTCCCTCCCTCTCCTTTCTCTCCCTGCCTCTCCTATCCTTCCGTCCTTCTCACTCCCTTCCTCTATCTCTCCCTCCCACTCATATCTTCCTCTACTCTCTCTATCTGCTATCCCTCCCTCCTTCCCCCTCTCCCTCCCTCTTCTATCTCTCCCCCTTCCCTCTCTCCTCTCCTCCCCCCTCTCCTCCTCTCCTCCTGCAGTAATCACATTGTCCTGTTGAGGTGGGCTCTCTCCGCCCCCTCTCCCCCTCTCTTCTCCCCCCTCTCCTCCACCTCTCCTCCTCTCCTCCCTCTCTCCCTCTCTCCTCTCTTCCTGCAGTAATCACATTGTCCTGTAGGTTTGGCCTCTTCCTCCTCTTCCTGCAGCACTCACCGTGTGGCTGATGGGCCTTTGGTGTTTGGAGCCTTTGGTGTTTGGAGCCTTCACAGCCGCGGCTCCAAACACCAAAACAAATCTACAGACGATTCTCCGCACGTCACGGAGACACAACCCGGATCCTTCAGGAAACACGTGACCGCAATTAGTCACAGCCGTCGACTGCATCTGTAAATAACCAAAGCCACGTTACACATAGGAAGTGTTAATAAGAGCGCTTCCGGCTCCATCGCCTCTGCTCCAATTCACTTTGCATTGAAAAATCGTCGCCCCCTCATTCTGTAGCTGCTCTGAAACATCGTCTTAAAGCTGAACTCCGGCACGTCTGAAGCTAAAGTCCATTTCTAGAGGAGGTGGAATTCTGTCAGAAGCCAAAAAAACGGCACAGATCAGTGTTTCCTCGGTGGAGATCTCACTGTGGCAGTGAGTCTGTCAAGACAACAAACTAGTGCAGTGATGGGGGCAAGTTCTGAACTTCCATTTAAAACTGAAGAAGCTTAACTCCACTTTAACCCATCTGACAACAGCCACGAGTCTAACAAACCAAACGCTCTGCCTGGTTCACTCATTAGTGTCTGGAAACGTTAGAAAACAACTTTATAATCAGCCTCACACTTCCCTCTGCTGATTTCCCACTGCACAGGCCAAAGCCCAAAAGACTCGATCGCCGATGTCGTTTCTAATCCCCTTTATTTACGAGTGAATTATATTTTTTGAAAAACGCTAAAAAAAATACATTTCCGAACCATTTTCTTTCAACAATTTCAGTTTCTATCGTTCTTCACCGTCAGTGGTCGAACGCATTTAATTGGAAATGTGAACTTGCAAAAAAAAATCACATTTGACAAAAAAAAAAATCCAAATTGAGCCGCGCGAGTCTGAACGGAGCCCATAACTGTAGCCGCGATGAGCTTCATTTGACTGAGCAGAGCATTATGGGCGACTCCCTTAGTCCACTTCTTTATACGAGCCGCAGCTGAATGAAAACGGATTTGCCGCGTACATTTGACATATCTGTACTTTTTCATGAGCACATAAGTATCTGTAGTTTCTCCACTGTGTTTCCGAACACGACTCAAAATTTAAAGTGTATTTTATTATCGCGTGAGTCCTGCTGAAAAGGCCGAGGGGTTTACAGTATTTTTAACACGTTTGTAGTTTGAGCAAACAAAAATATACAAATACAAGCGGCTCGGAAAAACCTACACTGCAAAAAAACAAAATCCAGTCCAGCTAAAAATGACTTAGAATAAGAAAGTTTGACGATGATTTAAGTAAATGTCACTTCGATCTGACAGTGGAACAAGACCTTTTGTACTTTAAATATGAAAATACATCTCGGTACATTTAAAATAAGAAAAACAACAACTTTTCCCACTTAAAACAAAAAATTAAATCAAATGCTGCTTGAATTAAGAAAAAAAAAACACTATAATTTCACTGGTCGGGATGAATCGACTCTAATAAAGTAAAATGTTTTTAATTTACGGCGTTTTAACTCACCGAGATACTGCTCTTTTTCCCCAGTGTGTAAATACAGTTGTTTCTTGAAAATCACTGCATTTGAAGCTTTGTAAGACTTAAAAATCGACACGAATGATTTTACTTTTTACTCGTTCAGTTCATTTTAAGCAGGTGCTTTAAGACTTTTACGTAAGTAGGTTTTTTTCATGTGATACTTTGACTTCACTCGTGTATTTTCCTGCCGCCGTCTCTCTACTTTCGTCCTGGTTCTTCCACTTCCTCTTAAGCGCTGACCTGACCCGATCACTCATGCACTTTAAAGTCCTTCAAAGAGACAGAGCTGATGGACACCGGAAATGGACGGAGTAAAGGGAGAGAAAGGGAGAGGCTGGAGATGAACAGAGCGGCAAAGAGAGAGAGGCAAGGAAGAGAGATACTGGGGGAGGGAGAAGAGAGGAAGAGAATCGTCTCTCCTCTTGGATCTCTCGCCCTTTTTGTGGATCGGTTTCCATGTAGAGGCCGTGAGGCTGTTATAATTTGCCCCTAAAAAGCTCAAAACTGCAAATCAGAATTTCTACCGCAGCCTCCGTTACTCAAGATGGTAAGAAAGATATAAAAGGTGCGCAGTATATAGAGAAAAGACCTCGGAAATAAAAGGAATAGACAGAAAAGACGCTGAGAGGCAGATTTGCAGGGGACGAGTATCATCGCCGGACGTCTGTGTTTGGTGAAATATCGTAGGTAATTTGCGGCGGAATTTTTACTTTGCAAATTACAGATGTGGAGCATTCGCATTAAGATCTCAGACGTCCTCCACGATTATTACAAATCACCAAAGGTCCACAGGTAAAACTGATCCCGTGTTGAACAGGGCTTTAGACTTAAGGCCGCGGCGCACCACGGGATTTTTAAACGATTTTTAAACTTGCGACAAAACGCGCAAACGCCACAGACACGAGGAGAAAGTTATGAGACTAAAAATCTCGGATCGCAAAGACTTCAGCGTAAAACAGGATCTAAAGCTGTGAGCGCGATGGCCTCAGCTGTTTCCTGTCTGCAGTAAAACCACTCGCTCTGAGACTCTGAAGTGTTCAAAGATCAGACTCTGCACTTCCAGTTTAGACACAAGTCCAAACTGTGTTATTATTATGTGTGAAATATGGAGCGATACTTCAGATACAGGATTTTTAAAGCAGAAAAGAGGAGATAAAGTCCACAGGAAGTAGAGTCACTGTGGCTGATCTGCAGCTTTACGCTCTGTGGACGTAAACAAACACACGCGAGGAACAACTTTCACTTTTTTACTTTTAAAGAACACTTCAAACTGGATTAACAGCGCCGTTTTGTGGACGGGAGTCGTTATTTGCGGAGGAGAAATTCTATAGATAATGTGGATCAGACGCAGCACTTTAAATTCACCACTTTACATTCGGTGAGTTATGAAGTTTATTTTCGCTCTATTCGCTGTAGTTTGTTTGTTGCGTCTCTGTGTCCGTCGCTCCTCTGCCCCCGACTCTGTTTTATCGTCTGTTTCCGTCGCGTCGTTGATGTTCGGTGGTTCTGATCTGACACTGACTCCACCTCAACATCGCACACGGAGACACAAAGTCGGGTCACGTCTCCTGAACTCGGGGAGAAGAAATCGCAGCCAAAATCGGGCAAATTCTCCCGTAGCGTGTGACGGCCTTTAGACGAACTTTATTGATCCACAAGGGAAATGATTTGCACCCAGTAGCTCACACGTCACAATACAATAACAAAGAGAAAAGAAAAAGAAAGGTAATAATAATATCTAAATAAACAGTAAAAACAGGTGTTGTTCTTGTTTTGATTCAGACGGACCGTGCGTGTCCCTGATTGGCTAATCCACCTGTCAATCATCACCGGTGACCAGACTCGCATCTTCGTAAAAAGTAATTGTGCGTTTTATGGATTCCAGGCAACAAAGCTCCTCTTTCCTAACATTCCTAGCGTCCTAATTATTCACCAGTGAGTTCATAAGCGCTTTTCACAACGAACCGGCCTCGTTTCGACCGGAATTCAGCAGAGTTGCGGAGTTATTTTGTGTGATCCGGAAGTGCGCCGACCGTAAACCTTTATGACAAGACCAATTTCAGCCGTAAACCGAAGAGCCAATGGGAGCAGGACCTTCGATCATGTGATTCAGGTCAAGGCCCGATTCCTGCACAGACACGTCAGCGCTGTGGCCACTGAAATAAACCACACGGTGTCAGATATAATGAGAGTCCCTGAAGCTATCGCCGCCGCTGCAGTTCAGACCATTTCTCCACTGTCAGGACCACTGCAGACGTGATGGAGCGTTCAGGAGCGTTCAGGAGCGTTCAGGAGCGTGTTGTCTGGGAAAGTTTCATGTTTTGTTTTGGATTTTTTTGAACATATGGTCTTTTTTTTTTGGGTCTGTTTTTCTTTACCGATATCTGAAATTCCGGCTGTGTCCAATAGGCTGTAGTCACGCTTCCCGGAAGACGTTCGGAAAACATGCGGATGACGACTTCCGGTGTAGTTACACTGGGGAAATAGTAAAACTGTGGATGCAGCGGCTTCACAACCTGCCAAAGCATTTACATTTACATACATTTTTTAATTTTAATACACAAATAAATGGACCATTTAGAAAAGGACAAAAAGAAAGAATTCAGTGACATCCAGATGAAGAAAATTGGGCCTTTTTTAAGTTTTTCCAGATTTTGTTGAGTTTCTATCGCCAACAGAGACCAAAAGAAGTCGTAATCCGAATGTTTCAAACGTGAACCGAGCCCATAACCACTAATAATATGTTGATACCAATGTCACGATTTTAAAATCCATAGTAACCCTGCATTTGTGGCCAATACCGACTCGGCAAAGCCGGATCGCGTCAGACCTCAGAAGCTCAGCAGGGCCGGGTTAGGATGGGGTGTGAGACCACTGGGAAAATCAGGTGCCACAGAGGGGCGCCAGTCGCAAAAACTGTCGTTGTGTCCTCAGGCAAGACACTTCACCCACGTTGCCGAGTGTGAAAGTGGAGAGTGAGTGTTGGTGGCGGGCGGAGGGGCCGGTGGTGCCTGCAGTGAATGAATAATGCTCTGTAAAGCTTCTCCGAGTGTCCAGAAAAGTGCTGTATAAAACTGATGCATTATTATTATTCTATTGAATGTTGGTAGTCGATGAATCCAAGTCAGTTCTCCTGACATCCGTTGTAAATGCGTTCCGTTGCAACAGTCGGGGAAAATATGGAAGCCAAAGAGAGTTTAATGTAACGTGTCGATCTCCTGCTCATAAATAGAGTCTCTTAGGTAACGTTAGCTGTCGGTGACTCAATTATGACAGTTTGACGATTACATGTTGAGAAGAAAACTTGCGTCTGCTGTCAAACGATGTGAAAGAAAGTCTAAATGTCACTACAGAGTTTTCTAGAAGACACACGTACACAACTTAGCACATCAAAATGACAAAAAGAGAGTTCTTCCTGTTTACTGCTGTGACGTAAATCCAATCGACCAAACTCGCCCGAGTTTGTGTTTCAGAAACCTGATTTGGTTGGCCGAGTCTGCAGCATGAAACCCACAAATTTAATTTCTCTCAAAAACACTACACGTTTATCTGGAATATAAAATAATTTGTTGCATGATTGATAAAAGTGAGAAAAGCTACAGGACCAGAAATAGAGATGAAAAAAAAAACAGAAAATAAAATTCACACTCTTTTATACAAAACACACAGCAAACATGTAGAAACAACTTTTTGGACATAAAAATGCTTAATTTAGGGCCTTAGCTACAAAAATGCAAAATCTCAAGTCTGTAAGTAAATTAAAAATCTCCTTATTGCCCTAAAAACAAAAAAAGTGCAGTGGCTCCATGACTTTCCTGGTCCAGTCCTGGAAACAGCTCCTGTCAGGTCCAGGGCCAGAGCCACAGCACTTCTGCATTTCCAGGGTGGAAATTACATTTGGATTTGTTCATTTGGACTGAAATAAACCTTTAAATAAAAATAGAAAGAGATGCACAATTACACACACCAAGATGTGTCATTTTCCATGTGTGTGAGAATTAACTCCACTTAGAGCGACTTTTTCCCTCGTTATAAACACACACAGTCAGAGGAGTCGACCATCTTGACTCACTTCACTCTTTGGCAAAGTTTGGCTCCATCAAAATGGACGGAGCGCATGAGTTTGGGGAAAACAAAGTTCCTGTTGGACACTCGTTTTGCTCCCGTCATCACACAGCGTGAGTGTGACGTAGGATAAAGCCGCAGAAATGTACGGAAACCTCTATGTCTGCACTTTCAGAGGGGAAAAGGACGTTTCTGTCTTTTACACTTACAAAGTTCTGCGGTTATAGAAACATATTCCTCTGTATCATGTACGATGTCGTAGGTCTTCGAGGGTTAAGTAGATTTTTTCCATGCAATACTTGTACTTGAGTAACTTTTTACCTCTGTATCTGTACTTTTACTTAAGTAACAAAACAGACTTCATCCCCACTGTTTCATATCAATATCAGTAGTTCACTTCTAATGGAAAAAGCTCTTGTGTGAATCTGCTGCACTAAACCTCATCTCCGCATCTCCGTGAAAGTTTCCAGGCAGCTCCTCTGGGACAGTCCACATTTAACACATCCGCTCCTTTGCCTCTCAAGACTCAGAGGCACGTCCCCGGGGCCCCGTCCACCTGTGTGTGGGGCCCAACACCACGAGCTTCATAAAGATCATTAATGGTGAATGATTAGAGAATTTTGATCACAAATTTTCCAGGCTTCGTCCCTCAAAATAGCAGCATGAGCCACCCGGGAACTTCGGACACGTCATTTGTGCTTGTAAAAAGTTGAAAATGTTGTAATTTTAATCATAAAAATATATGCTACAAGTCAAAAGTTTAAACGCACCATCGCAGTGAGTGTTTTATATTTTTTTTTCCTGTCTGGAGTTGTGTTTTGTTTCATTCACACACGTTTAACACACAGATCCTGCATATTTAGGCTGAGTTCTTCTCTCAAACTGAAAATCTGGTAATACAGGAAGTGCTCCACTGTGTTTTTAAACTCCAGACACCTTCACTAGAATCACGTGGGTAACTTCAGCCCTGGAATTGCTGATCTTTAGTGAATAAACGGTAAAAAAGCTACAGCTGTTTATGTGGTTGGGCGGTAATACAGTAATACAGTAAACCGAGGTATCAAAAAGCAGCAGCGGTTTCAGTTTCATTACCGTCATTAAAAAAATCTGCAGCGCATCAGGACCTGATATAATATTAGGAGCGTTTTGGCTTCAGGGGAGAGACACAAATGTTGAGGAGCTACGACCCTGCGTCAGGCCAGAGATCCCACCACAGTCGCTTCAGACACGAGGAACAGCTCCGACTTCCTCCCTCCGCTCTCCCTCCTCTTCAAATGTGGTTCCGCTCGGAGATTTCCATCCACACGCAGCGAGGAAGAAGAAAAAAACCCAACTGACGCTTCGTGTGCGACGTTGAGCCCAAAAGTTTGTGACGGAGACGTTTTATTGAAGCCGAGAGTCGAGAGGGGACGAGGTGCTGAAGAGGAGAAAGTTCCCGAGGGCGAAGTCAGACTTTCACGGAGGAGACGGGAACTTCTCCTCCTGGCGAGAGCGCAGGTCTGTCAGATACAACATGCTGCAGTGGAAATATCACAGGCCCTGGACTGTCGCCTTTTACTTTTTACTCTGAATCTGCCTCTTCTGCACTTTTCTGGTCTCGGCGAGTCCCAGATCATTAAATGGAGGGAGAAACGCGCTGGTGAAGTTTGGTTTGATCAGAACTTGTGCCTCATCTTCAAATATAAACCTGCGACTCTGTTTCTGAAGGTTTAGGTGCAGCTACAAAATAATTCATAATTAGTCACAGTAAAACCGTAAACCCCAGAAAAATGCTGAGAAGGTATTTAAAAAAAAAACAGTATCAAAATTTGCATACTGCCCAACCCTAGTTTACTTGAAAACTCCCGTGGAACAGAGCATTTTGAGCTTTGGAGACGCAGACAGACGAATAATAAAGCGTTACTCAAACATGTGAATGAAACAAAACACAACTCCGGGTCTGTTTTCGATGGTAACCACATTAGGACAATGTCTCGACGCTCACAAGAGCTGATTTTCGCATTGTACAATCGCACAAACCCGTGGTGCTGCATTCGTTTATTTGTTTATTTGTTTATTTCAGGATCCCCATTAGTCTCTACAGAAGCAGAGACTCGTCTTCCTGGGGTCCAATCTCAAATACAAGACATTTTAAGCACCATCAAAACACTAAGTTTGAGTTACATCATCAAAACACACACCAAACACTCAAAATCTGTTACATTCAACTATTAGTCTTTTCAAAAAGCAATTTCTTAAAACATTTTTTAAAAACCGCATAATTTTGTATAAGCCTTATATGTTGTGGCAGAACATTCCAATGAGAAACGGCTCTGTAGAAAAATGTTGCTTTCAGTGCATTAGTTCTTGGTTTTGACAAAGTGAAAGTTGTGCTTGAGGCTTGTCTTGTATTAAACCTGTGCCTGCTACAGATGAGCTGTAACTGTGAGAACATGTGCACAGGTCTGTGTGTGAGGACATGTGCACAGGTCTGTGTGTGAGGACATGTGCACAGGTCTGTGTGTGAGGACATGTGCACAGGTCTGTGTGTGAGAACATGTGCAAAGGTCTGTGTGTGAGGACATGTGCACAGGTCTGTGTGTGAGGACATGTGCACAGGTCTGTGTGTGAGGACATGTGCAAAGGTCTGTGTGTCTTCCACACTTTATGCAAAGACAAAACTAAACTACAGGCCAGTCTGTCCTTGACTTTCAGCCACCAAAGTTCCTCATGCACAGCACTGATATTAGCCCTAAAAGAGCAGTTCAGAGCAGCTCGATTCTGAACTATCTGGAGATTGTCTAAATCTTTGTTTGCAGCACCACACATTAGGACAATAGTCCATCTGAGATAAAACAAGCGAGGCAATTACCAGTTTTCTTGTTTCCATTGGCATAAAATAAGCATTCCTTCTCATTATTGCAATATTCCCACTCATTTTGGTAACAATATTATTTATATGAGTTGTCCATGTCATAGTTTGGTCTAAAATGACACCCAAAAGTTTAATTTCTGTGACTTGTTCCAATGGTTGTTTATTGAGAGAAATGTTTAGCTGCATTCGTTTTGTTTCTAATCCACATATCGAACTCGCCGCGTCCGTCTCTTTCGTCTCTTGCGCCTCTCGCATACGGTCTGTAAATTGCAGCACAGGGGTGGATCTGGATTCTGTATCTTCACACCGTTCGGCACAGTCTCCACACCTCCCACGCCGCACACTCAAACTACATACCAGCCGCTACATACGAACCGGCCCAAAACTCCGAGCTGGTCCGAGGCCTGTCACCGGGATTCCTGTCACCGGGATTCCTGTCACCGGGATTCCTGTCACCGGGATTCCTGTCACCGGGATTCCTGTCACCGGGATTCCTGCACCGATTTATCCGTCAGCAGATGAAAACTGGAAGGAAACGTTCAGGGGATCAGTGTTTGTCGAACATTTCTTTGCACAAGTACCGGAAATGTTTGTATTTTTTTTCATTTTTCTTTGTGTCATGAGGTCATATTTGAGCAGCAGACGGTTGAATCTGCAACTTCGGTGGAGAATTATTGGTTCATTTTGCTGTTTATTCGCTGCAGCTCGAGGATTTTAATGATTCTGTCTGTTTTAAAAGGGTTTAATGGGAATATTCTGCTTTGTGTCAGTGGCTTAAAGTCGTGTCAGTATTTTAATTTATTGCAACATTTCTCTATATCGCTAAACCAGAACTAAACCAGAACTAAACCAGGACTAAAACCAGGACTAAAACCAGGACTAAAACCGGGACTAAACCAGAACTAAAAGCAGGATTAAACCAGGACTAAAACCAGGACTAAACCAGGACTAAGCCAGAACTAAAACCAGAACTAAAACCAGGTCTAAAACCAGGTCTAAAACCAGGACTAAACCAGGTATAAACCAGGTCTAAAACCAGGACTAAACCAGGTATAAACCAGGTCTAAACGAGGGGTAAAACCAGGACTAAAGCAGGATTTATCCAGGACTAAACTAGAACTAAACCAGAACTAAAACCAGGTCTAAAACCAGGACTAAACCAGGTCTAAAACCAGGACTAAACCAGGTATAAAACCAGAATTAAAGCAGGATTAAACCAGGACTAAACCAGAAATAAAACCAGGTCTAAAACCAGGACTAAACCAGGACTAAACCAGGACTAAACCAGGACTAAACCAGGAATAAACCGGGTATAAACCAGGTCTAAAACCAGGACTAAAGCAGGATTTATCCAGAACTAAACCAGAACTAAACCAGAACTAAACCATGCCATGAGGTCTGCATTTTTTTTTACGCCGCGCTGTTTGTCAATAACTGTGGAACATTTTAGAAAAAGTAATAACATTTCTATGGAGACAAGCAGTTGCCAGACCCTCCACTGGAAATGTTCCGCAGTGCAGCTTTAAAACTATCAGCAAAGCTCCACTCTGGCCTCAGAAAGTTGTGAAACGCTCTTATAAACTCATCGTGGTGAATAATCCGGACGCTCAGAGCTCAGAGGGTCAGCGGAAAACCTTTTAACGTAGTTTTAGTTGTGTTTTTTACGTTTCTAAGGCAGTAAAAATGCAGGTGTGATGGACATTTCTCACTTTGTCGAGCTAAATAATGTACTGTTTGGGTTTAGATGCTAGTAACTCCCAAAGTGCTAAAGTATCTCTGTGTCATGGTCACTGCAGAGGTGAGACCTGCTGTGTCGGGGCTTCTTCAGACAGGACATTATGTTCAGTCCTTTTCTACCAGGGTTAAAACATCAGGTCGTTGTTTTATTCATTCTCATCATTTAGAATTATTGGTACTGTTCATTTCATCGATGCCCCAGTTTAACCCAGATAAATCGTCTCCTTTTGAGAACAGTTCAGATACTGCAGTGTGTTCTGCCTCGTGTTGATGTTGTGACGTTTGTTTTGCTGTGGGTTCAGATCAGGGAGAGACGGAGGGACAGAAGGTTTCGTTTTCATTTTCTCTGTAATTGTGGCACAGTCGCTTTAATAAATCCAGACTCTTTGATTGAAGCCAACTTCTCTCCAGTTTTTATTCTTCTCAGATTTAAAAAAACAGCAGGTTACGGCTCCTTTACGTGCATTTTCCTCTGCTGTAGCCTCTGATTGGCAGTGACAGATCATGTTAGCGATAATGAATGAGAAGAGCCATGTTGCCCACTCTGGTCTAATCGCATGGACTCGCTGTGTGTGGCTCCTGGAGGACGGCGCTGCTGTCTCCCCCTCACCTGCTCCACTGAAGCAGCTCCAGGCAGGACCAGGCCTGCCCCGGAGCCCAGGGACCAGGATGTGAGGACGTCACCGCGTACGTCAGTGGGGCTTATACAGAGACTGGGCCTTTTCCCGCTTAGAACCAGGAGGAGTGCGTTTTTTTAAAACCCCTTTTACATTTTAGGTTTGGTGGACCTGGGGTGACGCTTCTGCCAAATAGTCGCCGGGACGTTTATTTGTTTCGATCGCTTCACAGACCAGGTGGAAATTTGGGGCGATTAATTCCTTCCTTACGAAAATCTTGGGAAATCTGGTGTGACTATAGTTCAGGCGACTTTCTACACAGACGTAGGCGAGTTAATCTGGAAATGTGACAACAAAATATCTACGGAGCGGCTCCTGAATTACAGAAAGTCGTTAAAACCCTCCGCAAGACTTTCCTCAAATGCATGTCAAGAAGCAGGAACAGGAACTTTATACTGTGTGTAACATAAGAAATGTGTGAGTTTGATTTGCGGTGGACAAAAAAGTCTGTAGAAATGGCATTAGAAATATGAATTTAATTAACTTTTACTTGTCTTAGATGTCAAAATTAACTCAATACAAAGATTATTCTGTAGATTTAACCCCGTAAAACCTCCAACCATCCAAACATGTCTAGAAATGGCTTTAGAAATATGAATTTAATACATTTTTATTTATCTTAGAAGCCAAAATTAACTTAACAGACGTATAATTTTATAGACTTGACCCTGTAAAACCCACAACCGTCCAAACACGTCTCAAAATGCGTTTAGAAATATGAATAAAATCAATTTTTATTTATTTTAGAATAATAAATTAACTCAACACAAAGATTATTCTGTAGATTTAACCCTGCAAAACCCTCAACAATCCAAACACGTCTCAAAATGTGTTTAGAAATATGAATTGAATCAGCTTTTATTTATCTTAGAAGTCAAAATGAACTTAATAGAAACCCTGCAAAACCCTCAACCATCCAAACACGTCTTCAATCGTCTGTAGAAATGTGAATATTGTGTAATTTTTTCATATATATTTGAAAATCAGAAGCTCAGGTCGTAGATTCTGTGGACTAACGTGCACCAGAGCTCCTCACCTCCTCCGCCGGATCCCACGGCTCGTACGGGGACCGTCGGTGTGTGTGTGAATGTTTACGATCCGCGCCGCCGTCGCCCCCGGCAACCAGTCAGGCGGCATCTCCTGTTGCCGTGGCGACTGCGCCGAGGCGACGACGGCGAGAGGGGTTGTGGTGTTTGCCAGAGGACGAGGGGAAAACTATTGGGATTTATTTATAGCCGCTCGAAACAGGCCGGAGATCCTTCAGCGGTTTAACGTCGCCGTGGTTACGTTAAAGGGGCACCGCGTAACTTTTCGTGTAGGGGGGCTGACGTCCTGTTTGCGTCGTCACGGAGACGTTTCCGCACTGTCTGGAGCGTGGCATTAAAATGACCCATCATACGTTTAAAATGACTTAATGTGGGTCGGTTTAATAATGACAACGGGGCTTATTTTAAAGTTAATCCTGAATTGTTGTTGTGTCAATAATTTCCTTCATATAATTTGTACATAATAATAATAATAATAATAATAATAATAATGATGATGATGATAATAATGATAATAATGATGATAATGATGATAATGATGATGATGATAATAATGATAATAATAATAATGATGATGATGATGATACTAATGATGATGATACTAATGATGATGATACTAATGATGATGATGATAATAATGATAATAATAATAATGATGATGATGATGATAATGATGATGATAATGATGATAATAATAATGATGATGATGATGATGATGATACTAATGATGATAATAATAATGATGATGATGATAATAATGATGATGATGATGATAATGATGATGATAATAATGATAATAATAATAATAATAATGATGATGATAATAATGATAATAATAATAATAATAATAATGATGATGATAATAATGATAATAATAATAATATCGCCTCACAACAACATAAACAAATTAAATACGATTAAAACAAACAGTTTTTAGTTTGTGTTCAGTGTTGTGTTTTGGATTTAGTTTGTGTTTAGTTTGTGTTTGTGTTTAGTTTGTGTTTAGTGTTGTGTTTGTGTTTAGTTTGTGTTTGTGTTTAGTTTGTGTTTGTGTTTAGTTTGTGTTTGTGTTTAGTTTGTGTTTAGTTTGTGTTTAGTGTTGTGTTTGTGTTTAGTTTGTGTTTAGTGTTGTGTTTGTGTTTAGTTTGTGTTTGTGTTTAGTTTGTGTTTGTGTTTAGTTTGTGTTTAGTTTGTGTTTAGTTTGTGTTTGTGTTTAGTTTGTGTTTAGTGTTGTGTTTGTGTTTAGTTTGTGTTTGTGTTTAGTTTGTGTTTGTGTTTAGTTTGTGTTTGTGTTTAGTTTGTGTTTAGTTTGTGTTTAGTTTGTGTTTGTGTTTAGTTTGTGTTTAGTGTTGTGTTTGTGTTTAGTTTGTGTTTGTGTTTAGTTTGTGTTTGTGTTTAGTTTGTGTTTGTGTTTAGTTTGTGTTTAGTTTGTGTTCAGTGTTGTGTTTTGGATTTAGTTTGTGTTTAGTTTGTGTTTGTGTTTAGTTTGTGTTTGTGTTTAGTTTGTGTTTGTGTTTAGTTTGTGTTTAGTTTGTGTTTAGTTTGTGTTTGTGTTTAGTTTGTGTTCAGTGTTGTGTTTTCTTAGTGTTTCGTATGTCCTCATGTATTAGACAGTGTTTGAATTGCTCGATTATATAATTAGTTATCAGCTGTTTTGGGCTGGTTTTCGGTGCTCTGTCCTTGTTTTAAATAAATGAATAAATCATTTGTACAATTGTCTTTGCTGCTCAAAAAACATTGTTCTCCAGGTTTGCCTCTCCGCAGATCTGACCTGTACTTTGGCCCGGGTGTGTTAAGTTCACGCTCGTCTCCATGAAGTTAGGTTTAAGGTCCTGTGTTACGCAAAATCGACTCTTGTGAGCTTTAAGTTACGTTTTAAAGTTGTTACCTCCTCAAAAACATACACAGAGTTGGTGTCGTCCACCCTGTGATGTCATGAAGTGGACGATTCCAGGGCTGAAATGATCCAAAGCGAGAATTAAATATGCAGGATTTGTATGTGAACCGTGTGTTTGCTGTTGTGGATTTCTAAATCTGAGGAGAATAAACTGGAGAAAAGTCGTCTTGAATCAGAGTCTGGATTTAGTAAAACAATCGTGCAAAGAGTTACAGAGAAATAATGAAAACAAAACCTTCTGTCCATCACGCGAGGTCCATTCAGAATATAGAACAGAAGAAAATATCTTTATTTGTCATTGTGACAAATACAATGAAATGAAGTGCAAAGGTAATAAAATACAATAGTAAAAAGACACAAATATACAGACACTATGTACAGTAAATAAAAAGTGCCTCACACACTCACACATGTCCCAGTCACACTTCCACTTTCACACTCACACATGTCCCAGTCACACTTCCACTTTCACACTCACACATGTCCCAGTCACACTTCCTCTTTCATAAATGTAAAAACTACAGTCGCACCATTTAGTGACTAATGTCTGTTGGGTAAAAACTCTTCTGTCGTCTGTTTGTCCTGTTTTTATGGACCTGAATCTCCACTGCCAAAAAGGATTTTCGAGCATTGTTAAACTGACTTGAATTATAAGATAAGATAAAATATCCTTTATTTGTCCCACAATGGGGAAATTTCAGTGTTGCAACGCACAGTTAAGAGAACAGCAAGAAAACAGTAGCAGCAACAGAAGTACAGAATTACTTAGAAATAGACAAACTCTATAAAGATCAGGATATAAAATAAAATAAAATTCTATATACAATAAATTGCTGTGTGAACACAGTGGCTACAGTTTGTACAGTATGAATATCGTTAAATCTTTAAAGTGGCTACAGTATCTTACGGTAATAAATACATTTGTAGTGGGTAAAGTGACTGCTGGACGTCTTATGTATTGCACATGGTCTCAGTATTGCACATGGTCCCGGTATTGCACATGGTCCCAGTATTGCACAGGCAGCAGAGTTTGCAGTTTTCATTGTAAAGTCTGACAGCAGCAGGAATTAAGCAGATTCATCTCAAAAGATCAATTTTAAGATTTTTTTTACTTAATAGCCTGATCCCGTCAGATCTCAGAAGCTCAGCAGGGCCTGGTTAGTACTTGGATGGAGACACTGGGAATTCCAGGGGCCACAGGGGGGCGCCAGTTGCAAAAACTGTCGTAGTGTCCTTAGGCAAGACACATCACCCACATTGCCTAGTGTGAAAGTGGTGTGTGTGAATGGTGTTGGTGGTGGTCGGAGGGGCCGATGGTGCAGATTAGAGCCTCGCTTCCGTCAGTCTGCCCCAGGGCAGCTGTGGCTACAATAGTAGTTTACACCACCGGGTCTGGAGTGAATGAATAATGCTGTAAAGCGTCTTTGAGTGTCCAGAAAAGCGCTGTATAAAACTGATGCATTATTATTATTAATAAGATGAGATTTTTTTTACTTCTTTCAAGATATTTCATCCTGATTTATCTTATCTCGATATTACAACTTATTCTAAGCACTTTTTATATTAACTCAGTCCAGGTTAAGCCTCTTTAACTTCCTTCTCAAACCAATAAGGGGAAAAAATCTGTCCATAAACACTTGAAACTCGTGTTTTCTGCTTAGAACAAGATTCATATTTCGTCTTGTTTTAAGAAAACTTGGTAAGTGAAAATTTCTTACTGCACTGGCAGAAAATTTCACTTAAAATAGGACATTTTTACCTCAAAATTGGTCATTTTTTCTTATTTTTTGATAGGCCTTTTTTGCTGCGTCTCTCCCTGACCTGAACAGCAAAACAAAAACAGGCCTCTTATCCAGACGCCAAAGGTAAAACATACGACAGGACTGATCTAAACAATCCTCAAAAGGAGGCGACTTGTCTGGGGCTTCGATCAGATTAAACCCAAGGACCCCGATACTTCTAAATGATGAGAATGAATAGAAGAAGAACTTGTTTTAACAGTGATGGATGAAGACAGAGCAGAGTGACCTGCCTCGAGCACTGCAGATCACATCAAGCCACAGAATTCACTCTTCAGCTGGACAAAGTAAGAAGGAAACAACATTATAACACAGGTCTTATAATGGAGGAATATCGGCCCTTTAAACCAGGGGAATATCGGCCCTTTAAACCAGGGGTGTCAAACTCATTTTGGTCCGGGGGCCGTATGCACCTACTTTGATCCCAAAAGGGCCGGATCAGAAAACTCAGTTCTCTCTTCAAGTTATTGTATTTTTCTCCGTGTCTCGTAGTGGTGTTTAAGATTATATTCCTCGAGCAACGCCACTTGTTCCAAACACACTGAGCACAGATTTCCCATTCACCTCTGTCAACAAATAAGAATTAGACTATTTTTCTTGGGAAATCCTGAACTCAGCATCTGCTTTTCTCATTTTTTGACATTTTGCTGATGAGGGTCACGGTCGACAGTCAGAACGATCGTCCTTTAAGAGCGTTTGGAAAGAGGAAAGTCTTCATTTGTGCTGCTCTGGTGGGAGTCGCAACGTACAGAAACGCCGGAGACGCTGCTATGCTAAACGGTGCAGAAAATTAACAGAAAAATCTGAAAATTTTAAGTATTTTAATAGAAAAATCAGCCGAGGGCCAGATTAAAGGTCTTGGAGGGCCGGATCTGGCCCCCGGGCTGCATGTTTGACACATGTTTGACACTCTCTGGTTGAGTGTGTGTTTATGTCGGGTGCAGACGGCCGGTAAAAGCCGACAGTTCGTTGGCCGTCCGGCTGCTGACTGGAGGCAGTTTGATGCAGGAGGATTTAAAAGCACTTTGTAATTAAACGTGAGGAGGTCCTGTCTGGCTCCTGTTCTGAACTACGACCCTCCAAGAAGCTTTTGTCTCGTTAATGTTAATCGTGTTTTTATATTTTACGTTAACATTATTGCCTTTTTACGTTTACGAGCGAACTGCACGTGAACTTTAGGTTTTGTTTTTTACGCTTTTTCAAATCCACTGTGTTTAAAACTCGTTTCCTCATCACAAACGCGTGGATTTTTTTTGTTTCTTTCACATGTTTAACACACAAATCCTGCGTATTTAATTCTTTTTTCGAATACAAAACACTCGTGCGCTAATACGGGAAGTGCTCCACTGTGTTTTTAAACTAAACGTACACCTTCACTAGAGTCATTTGGATGGTTTCAGCTCCGGAAATGCCAAATTTCTACTGAACAAAAGCTAAAAGGTGTTAAAAATCTGTTAACTTAAAACTATGAAAGCAGAGAGAATGATGATGAATGTGAAGTCTTGTATTTATGGAAATTAGAATGAATTCATTTTGATTGTGTTAAAAGTTGAATGCAGAATTGGATTGTGGTTATTTTAAGGAGACAGTGCGACTGATGAAATGTTGTTGGAGTTGATGTGTCCAGGGACTGCAGATGGAAAGGAGCTCGCAGCTAAATCTGGCACAGAGCAGCTTTTCTCTGAGATGAATGTTTTCTGTGCACTGTCCTTGTTTTAAATCAAATAAATAGAGTCTGTATCAGGGCGAAACAGAGCAAACAACAGATCTCCATATATTTTTGCTTTATCTCGATACAGAATATGTTTATATCGATATCTGTGCAGGGAAATAACCCCCTAAAAACTACTGCTGCTGTGTTTGTGTTTGTGTTTCTTGTTTTGTCATTTGGATTCTTGCCGTTCGAGCTCTGGTCCCTGATTGGTGGAACTTCAGCCCTCGGTCACTCCCCCCTCACCTCCAGCCTCCTCCTCCTGTTTTTTATTTTATTTTTTATTTTTTATCATGTTTATTTAAAAGGGACAGAACAGAGCGTTGCCACATTTTAAAACAGTGACTGATGCCATGTCCATAAGCCGTGGAGCCAAAGGCTCATTTGCTGCCAGGTCCCTCACATAAAAACAGACAAAAGTACTGACAGACATGCAGCACATTAAGGAGGTTCCTCCTGTTTAAGGAGTTTCCTCCTG
Source organism: Odontamblyopus rebecca (assembly GCA_030686955.1). Classification (NCBI taxonomy): domain Eukaryota; kingdom Metazoa; phylum Chordata; class Actinopteri; order Gobiiformes; family Gobiidae; genus Odontamblyopus; species Odontamblyopus rebecca. Next base: position 39,267,428 of record CM060660.1, on the reverse strand, counting down.
TTTAAGGAGGTTCCTCCTGTTTAAGGAGTTTCCTCCTGTTTAAGGAGGTTCCTCCTGTTTAAGGAGGTTCCTCCCGTTTAAGGAGTTTCCTCCCGTTTAAGGAGGTTCCTCCTGTTTAAGGAGTTTCCTCCTGTTTAAGGAGGTTCCTCCTGTTTAAGGAGTTTCCTCCTGTTTAAGGAGGTTCCTCCTGTTTAAGGAGTTTCCTCCTGTTTAAGGAGGTTCCTCCTGTTTAAGGAGTTTCCTCCCGTTTAAGGAGGTTCCTCCCGTTTAAGGAGTTTCCTTCCGTTTAAGGAGGTTCCTCCTGTTTAAGGAGGTTCCTCCCGTTTAAGGAGGTTCCTCCCGTTTAAGGAGGTTCCTCCTGTTTAAGGAGGTTCCTCTTGTTTAAGGAGTTTCCTCCTGTTTAAGGAGTTTCCTCCCGTTTAAGGAGTTTCCTCTTGTTTAAGGAGTTTCCTCCTGTTTAAGGAGTTTCCTCCTGTTTAAGGAGGTTCCTCCTGTTTAAGGAGTTTCCTCCTGTTTAAGGAGTTTCCTCCTGTTTAAGGAGGTTCCTCCCGTTTAAGGAGTTTCCTCCCGTTTAAGGAGGTTCCTCCTGTTTAAGGAGTTTCCTCCCGTTTAAGGAGTTTCCTCCCGTTTAAGGAGGTTCCTCCCGTTTAAGGAGTTTCCTCTTGTTTAAGGAGGTTCCTCCTGTTTAAGGAGTTTCCTCTCACCTGTTCGGAGCTGCAGGTCTTTGTGGCCATTTTCTGTTCGTGTCTCATTAGTGTGAGTCTAACTTTGTGTGTGAGACACTAGTTTAGTTTAGTTCTGTTTTGTCTTTTCATTCGTCATTATCGTCGTTGATTCTGTTTGGAGGTTTATGTGACTTTAGGGACATTCGTGATTTTGTTGTGTCCCTCAGTCCGTCACTTTTGTTTTGTCCAGACCTACGTGACCCGTTTAGGCACAAAACTCGTTATGTTTCAGTCTCGTCCTTTTGTTTCTTAGTTTCGGTTATTTTCTGTACATAAAATTTATTCTGTTTTGTTTAATTTACTTTGTACATTTCTTCTAATTAAATTACCTTATTTATTCCATTTTACATCTCGGTTATTTTGTTCCTTCCCCGGTTCCTAGCAGAGCTGCGTCGTAACAGCGATATATATAAACCCACACTGAGTTTAAAAAATACCTCGACATATTTTAAACACTGAGATGTCGCCCACTCTTGGCCTGTATCAGCTCTGGTGTTGTTCCCTCCTCCAAAACAGACCTGGAGATGTTTTGTTTCATTCACACACGTTTGAGTAACTCTTTATTCTTTGTCTCCAAAGCTCAAAACGCTCTGTTCCTCCTCATTCATGTGGCTGTAGTTCCTTTTACCTTTAGTTTAGCAGAGATTGGCAGTTCTCACCCAGACTAAAGTATTATTACCCCGACTCTGTCCACTCATTTGAACTGTAACTGTCCAGAACTGTCGGGTTTGCGTCTGTATCAGCTCCGACTGGACGCCCCGCGTGACCAAAGCGTGATCTCTGCTCTGGTGTGAGCTCTGATAATGAGGATCAGCGCCACAAGTTCGTCTCCCCGTTCTCTTTCCTGACAGCTTCCTCCATGACAGGAACACTCTGCTGACAATAGTGGAGAAGAAGAAGAGGGAGAGGAGAGAACGAGGGAGGGAGAGAATGAGGGAAGGAGGGAGGGAGGAGGCTGCGGCCCTGACTGGGTTTATTTCGGGGTTTGGAAAACTTTAGCGGATGCATAAGATTAGACGGCGCATATGTGCGTGAGGGGAGCTGTGGCGTTTGAAGGAGGACAGTGCCATCTGCTGGTCAGGAAGCAAACAGCAGTGCAGGAAATGTAAACGCAGCATGTTCACACTGGGGCTGGAGATTTTTAGTGGTCTTAGTCAGTCTTTAATCGTCGAGTTTAATACATAACGTGGGTTTACGTGCAGCAGTGGAGAGGAGGAGGCTTTCTGTGCGGAAGCTTTAGTTTTGGCAGCGACTGGACACTTTAATCCTTCCAGACCAATTTTAGTACATTTGTCCCCATCTAGATTTTTTTCTTAATTTTGCAATGAAAACTGCCCCTTTGACCCCCTGATGTGTGTTATACAAATATATAAAGTGTGATACATCCTTTTTTCAGTACAACCTTGTGTCATGAGGCTGTAATAAAAGCTACAGGACCAGAAATACAAACGAAAAAATAAAAGGAAAATAAAATTCACTCTTTTATACAAAACCCACAGCAAACATGTAGAAACAACTTTCTGGACATAAAAAAAATGCTTAATTTAGGGCCTTAGCTTCAAAAATGCAAAATCTCAAGTCTGTAAGTAAATTAAAAATCTCCTTATTGCCCTAAAAACAAAAAAAGTGCAGTGGCTCCATGACTTTCCTGGTCCAGTCCTGGAAACAGCTCCTGTCAGGTCCAGGGCCAGAGCCACAGCACTTCTGCATTTCCAGGGTGGAAATTACATTTTATTTGTACATTTGGACTTAAATAAACCTTTCAAATAGCAAGGGATGCACAATTACTCACTCTATAAAGCGTCTTTGAGGACATGTGTCTGTGAAACCCGCTGTAGCTGTTGTTGCTTGGGTGTCCAGAAAGGCGCCAAATAAATAAAATGCATTATTATTATTAATTATGCAGAACAAGATGCATAATTTGTAGTTTATTTGAAAAATAATTGCGCTTAGAGCGGCTTTTTCAATTGTTCTGAACACAGACGCTCAGAGGAGTCGACCATCTTGACTCACTTCACTCTTTGGCAAAGTTTGGCTCGATCAAAATGGACGGAGCGCATGAGTTTGGGGAAAACAAAGTTCCTATTGGACACTCGTTTTGCTCACGTCATCACACAGCGTGAGTGTGACGTAGGATAAAGCCGCAGAAATGTACGGAAACCTCTATGTCTGCACTTTCAGAGGGGAAAAGGACGTTTCTGTCTTTTACACTTACAAAGTTCTGTGGTTATAGAAACATATTCCTCATTATCATATTGCTTTATTGCTAAGACCACAGAGGGCGTCTGCAGATCTTGAAGTTTCCATTCACTCCAATGATGTCATACAAGAAAAAAAATTAAAAAGCTGAAATAAAGTGCATTCCCTGCATACAGGAGTTAGATGGATAATGTCAGTAGCTCTGTTATATGCCAGTGTGCGCCTCAGACCATGAAAAGCCCACACGTGACACATACAGTGGCCCCCAGCGCAGGGGGGGGGGCCGTTATGTGAGTGCAGCTCCTAAAGTGCTGCTAGTGCCCCAGGCTAGCGTCTCTGCCAGCACAAAGAGATAAAGGGCTGTTAGCATCGCTGCGCTAACTCAATCCCAGGCTCAGGCGGAGCTACAGGGACCCGCTCGCCTCTCGGCTCTGCGTTTTCAGCTCCAGCCGCGGGTCGGACTTTAAATGTGCCAAATTATAAACAGTTTTGGACTAAAATCTTACAGCATTTTTAACAAGACTTTAGATTTACGTCTCAATAGTGGAACTTTGTGAGGAAGGCACATTTTAAACTAGCACTAATATGGGAAAGAATGACACAGTATTGACTCCTAAAGGTGGTGGAGGGTCCGTCACCTGCTTATTTCTGTGGAGATGTCATGGAATGTTCCACAGTGTGACATCAAACAGCTCTACTTTACATTTATTCAATTACAGGTGGTTTCACAGCTCAAAAATACCTACAAAAACAGACATTCTGGCAGTAAATGGCATCGCCTCTCCACAGATCTGACCTGTGACTTGGTCTAGTTTGGTCTCCATGGAGATAGAAAGGTTTAATGCCGTACTGCGAAACATTCCAGAGAAAACAATAACATCCCCATGGAAAAAAAGCATTTGACCTGCACCAGAAAAGTTACACTCTGCACCTGTAAATATGACAAGAATCTCACTCATTTCACGACTCCAAACGACAGGGTTAAAAAGATGAATGCAGATAAAACTGGAGAGTAAAAGAAAAAGAGTTCAGAAAGTCCAAGACGCTCACGGGACGATGAGTTAAATCATTAAAGGACTTTTATTTTAACCCTAAACGAGGGCCTTGGACTTTTGGAAAGCTTTTTACCACTTTTGACCACTTTTTGACCACTTTTTAATTGCTTTTTACCCAATTTTTGACAATTTTTTGACTGCTTTTTGCCCACATTTTGACCGCTTTTTTACCACTGTTTACAGCTTTTTGACCACGTTTTGACAATTTTTGACTGCTTTTATTAACCACTTTTTGACCATTTTTTGATTACTTTTTGATCACTTTTTGACCACTTTTAAACCACTTTTTGACCACTTTTTGACTTCTTTTTGAACGTTTTTTGACCCCTTTTTGACCTCTTTTTGACCACTTTTTGACCTTTTTTCGACCACTTTTTGACCTCTTTTTGAACGCTTTTTGACCCCTTTTTGACCTCTTTTTGACCACTTTTTGACCTCTTTTTGACCACTTTTTGACCTCTTTTCGACCACTTTTTGACCTCTTTTTGAACGCTTTTTGACCCCTTTTTGACCTCTTTTTGAACGCTTTTTGACCTCTTTTCGACCACTTTTTGACCACTTTTTGACCTCTTTTCGACCCCTTTTTGACCTCTTTTTGAATGCTTTTTGACCTCTTTTTACTTTACCACAATCACAGTAAGTTCTTACATTACAAACTTGCTCATCTTCACTATAGTTCAGCTTTTGAACCTCGTCCTTGAGCAGCACCTGTTGTGGACTTAGATTCCCTGAATCTCTCACTTCCTCTGTGTTTTTAAAGAACAAATAGGCTTCAGTAATTACGTAAAAATAATAATAATGATAAGTTTTAAGAGCATGTCCCGGTTCTTTATTATAAAATGCCCACAAACAAACATTCCCATTCAATAGTCTTGTACAATCCCCCAGTTTCTTTTAATTTTGACTTCTTTTTTTTTTTCTTTTTTTAACCACTTCTTTCTCAGACATCCTCAGACTCGTGGCCGGTGTTCAGTAGATGCACTCTGGCGTTTCAGAGCAGAGAAAAAGTGCTGCTGGTGCGTTTGGTGTGTTGAGTTTACAGAACTAGGCCACGGAGCATCGAGCCGCTGTAAAGAACAAGACAAAGGCTCAGACGGAGAGAGAGCTCCTCGTCCAATCACAGCAGAGCACAGAACACACACACACACACACACGCACTCCGCACACACACACACACACACACACACACACTCTGCACACACACTCTGGACACACACACACACTCTGCACACACACACACACACACACACACACACCACACACACAGCACACACACACACTCTGCACACACACTCTGCACACACACACACACACTGCACACACACACACACACACACTCTGCACACACACTCTGCACACACACACACGCACTCCGCACACACACACACACACACTCAGTATTCAGTCCTATCAGTCACACACACTTTACGGTATTATTATTATTGTCAGTTTATTTACATCTCCAAAGCTCAAAATGTTCTGTTCCTCCTGGTAATGTAATGAAGTGTAGTTTTCACGTTAACAGCTCCATTTATCTTTATTTTTGTTAAAAAAATAAATACAATAAAATTCTCCCAGCATATGTTCTAAACAGAATTAGGGCTGTTCACAAACCAAAAAGAAAAAGGAAAGAAAAAGAAATTTGAATAGTCTATGTCTATGTACATAGACATATACATGTATATGTCTGTATATGTACATAGACATATACATGTATATGTACACAGACATATACATGTATATGTCTGTATATGTACATAGACATATACATGTATATGTCTATGTACATATACAGACATATACATGTATATGTCTATGTACATATACAGACATATACATGTATATGTCTATGTACATATAACCCGCCGACATTTTTTAAAAGATTGATAAGGGTAATGACACTATTAGTATTGTTATTATTGCTATCATTAGCTTTATGTGTTTTTTTTGTTAATTTATTCTACTTTATTGTGCGTATATGGTTCTTTATGTGCGTATATGGTTCTTTATTGTGCGTATATGGTTCTTTATTGTGCGTATATGGTTCTTTATTGTGCGTATATGGTTCTTTATTGTGCGTATATGGTTCTTTATTGTGCGTATATGGTTCTTTATTGTGCGTATATGGTTCTTTATTGTGCTTATTTGGTTCTTTATTGTGCGTATATGGTTCTTTATGTGTGTATATGGTTCTTTATTGTGCGTATATGGTTCTTTATTGTGCGTATATGGTTCTTTATTGTGCGTATATGGTTCTTTATTGTGCGTATATGGTTCTTTATTGTATGCTTTATTGTATGGTTCTTTATTATATGGTTCTTTATTGTATATGGTTCTTTATTGTATGGTTTCTTTATTGTGGTTCTTTATTGTATATGGTTCTTTATTGTATATGGTTCTTTATTGTATGTATATGGTTCTTTATTGCATGTATATGGTTATTCTACATTATTGTGTGTATATGGTTCTTTATTGTGCGTATTTGGTTCTTTATTGTGCGATATGGTTCTTTATTGTGTGTATATGGTTCTTTATTGTATGTATATGGTTCTTTATTGTGCGTATATGGTTATTCTACATTATTGTGTGTATATGGTTCTTTATTGTGCGTATATGGTTCTTTATGTGCGTATATGGTTCTTTATTGTATGTATATGGTTCTTTATTGTATATGGTTCTTTATTGTGCGTATATGGTTCTTTATTGTATGTATATGGTTCTTTATTGCATGTATATGGTTATTCTACATTATTGTGCGTATATGGTTCTTTATTGTGCGTATATGGTTCTTTATTGTGCGTATATGGTTCTTTATTGTGCGTATATGGTTCTTTATTGTGCGTATATGGTTCTTTATTGTGCGTATATGGTTCTTTATTGTGCTTATTTGGTTCTTTATTGTGCGTATATGGTTCTTTATTGTGCGTATATGGTTCTTTATTGTGCGTATATGGTTCTTTATTGTGCTTATTTGGTTCTTTATTGTGCGTATATGGTTCTTTATGTGTGTATATGGTTCTTTATTGTGCGTATATGGTTCTTTATTGTGCGTATATGGTTCTTTATTGTGCGTATATGGTTCTTTATTGTGAGTATATGGTTCTTTATTGTATGTATATGGTTCTTTATTGCATGTATATGGTTATTCTACATTATTGTGCGTATATGGTTCTTTATTGTGCGTATTTGGTTCTTTATTGTGCGTATTTGGTTCTTTATTGTGCGTATATGGTTCTTTATGTGTGTATATGGTTCTTTATTGCATGTATATGGTTATTCTACATTATTGTGCGTATATGGTTCTTTATTGTGCTTATTTGGTTCTTTATTGTGCGTATATGGTTCTTTATGTGTGTATATGGTTCTTTATTGTGCGTATATGGTTCTTTATTGTGCGTATTTGGTTCTTTATTGTGCGTATTTGGTTCTTTATTGTGCGTATATGGTTCTTTATGTGTGTATATTGTTATTTATTGCATGTATATGGTTATTCTACATTATTGTGCGTATATGGTTCTTTATTGTGCTTATTTGGTTCTTTATTGTGCGTATATGGTTATTTATTTTGAGTATATGGTTCTTTATTGTATGTATATGGTTCTTTATTGTGCGTATATGGTTCTTTATTGTGCGTATTTGGTTCTTTATTGTGCGTATTTGGTTCTTTATTGTGCGTATATGGTTCTTTATGTGCGTATATGGTTCTTTATTGTGCGTATATGGTTCTTTATGTGCATATATGGTTCTTTATTGTGCGTATATGGTTCTTTATGTGCATATATGGTTCTTTATTGTATGTATATTGTTCTTTATTGCATGTATATGGTTATTCTACATTATTGTGTGTATATGGTTCATTTTCTTACTTTTAAAAGAATGATTTGGGGCAATGACAGTATTATCATTATTATTGCTGTCATTATCTTTTTCTTTTTTTATTTATTCATTCTACTTCACTGTGCGTATATGCTTTATTTTTTAGATTAGGATCTGTATAGAAAATGTGTTATTAAAGCTTAAAAGTATCTGTATCTAAATTAACCCACAAACCTGTATTTTAACACGACTTAAAGCTCACAAGAATTTGTAATTCCGGGTCATATCCGGAGCTTTAACTTTATCGCTCATGTTTTAGTTTCTCATAAACATAATCTATAGCACAACAGTATTACAGTGTTATATTCTCTTTGGGGATAAGGCAAAATCAAATCGAACGACACCCACTTTATCACAACGACGGTGCATAAATCCGCGGCTCTGTTTTCGAGCTTTTAATCCGAGTCCTGTGTCGGCTCCGGGATCGATTAGTCGTGCCTGGCTGCAGTCGGGACACAGGGGCCACTCCGACACAGAGAGAGGGAGAGAGCGAGGGATGGTAGAGGAGGACAACCAGCCAGGAGCGAAACAAGGAGGCACTGACAGGAGAGGAGGAATACTGCACGGAAAAACACAAGATTCTGAGGAATATTTTATAAAGCGATGTCAAAATTTGGGAATTTTGTGAGGATTTTATCGGGAAATTCTTCTTAGCAGGTGTTAAACAAGGAACAAGTGACACGCTGAGAAGAAATGAGACGGGAAAACACAAGATTTTGAGAAATATTTGATAATGCGATGTCAAAATTTGGGATTTTTTTGAGAATTTTATCTTGAAAGTCTTGGAGGGGAGATGAGAAATTCCGGACAGGTGTTAAACAAGGAACAAGTGACACGGTGAGAAGAAATGAGATGGAAAAACACGAGATTTTAAGGAATTTTTGATGCAATTCAATGTCAAAATTTAGGATTTTTTTGGAGAATTTTATCTTGAAATTCTTGGTGGTGAGACGAGAAACTCCAGGCGGGCGTCAAACAAGGAACAAGTGACAAGACGAGAGAAGAAAAGAGATGGAAAAACACAAGATTTTAAGGAATATTTGATGCAACGCAATTTTTTAATTTCTGAATTTTTTTGGAGAATTTTATCTTGAAATCCTTAGAGACAAGAAATTCCAGGCAGGCGTTAAACAAGGAAGAAGTGACAAGATGAGAAGAAACGAGACGGAAAAACAGAAGATTTTATGGAATATTTGATTCAATTTTTTGGAATTTTTGAAGAATTATTGAGAAAGAACTGAAATTTATCTTGAAACGTTTAAACGGGAAATATAATAATCAAACTTGGCATTAAACAAGGAGCGAGTGTCAAGAGCTGAGGAGGAATACGGGACAGAAAAGCACCAGATTTCAAGGAATAATGGATGCAATTTTGACCTAAGTTGAACATTTTTTAAATTGTTTTGAGAATTTTATCTTGAAAATCTCGGGCGATCTCTTTGCTGTTGCGTGGAGAACTAAACTTACTGAACAATAACTGGATAAAATGGACTCGGAGTTCACGGGACGTCAATTTTGCTTGAAATTTAAATATAACCAAGCGAAAAAATAAGAAATATTAACAAAATTTTCAATGACTCAAGACTTGAAAATGCCTTTTCGTCAAAAGTCATTCGCATTTTATGACGTTAAGCTTAAAAACTGAACAGAGCCACATCAGGAACTGGATAAACTGGAAATTCCTATGACTGCGCATGTTATTTTTAAAGCTTAATCACTAAAGATACAAGAATTTCTAACTTTTCATTTGACAAAACTGCTTTTTCAGTATAAGCGGATGGATAGACTCTGTTTCTCCCCGTCTGACCTGATAACTGTGAATACAAAATAGAAAAGATGTGAAAAATCGCGTCAGAAGTGGAGACCGAGAGACCGACGTGGTTAGAACTGAAACGGCTTTGGTCCGATTCTGGAAAAGGAGGAAAATCCGAGCTGTGGAGTCCCTGATCTGTGATGTTTCTTGACGGATTCAAACACATGAAGAGATAAGAGCGTCCGGGCTGCGCCGGGCGAACCTGACCCACATTACACCGACACCACTGAATGGGACGAGCTCCTTTTGTCCGAGCCTGGAGAGCGAAACAGCGCAGGAGACGATGGTTAAAGAAACGATACGGCGACACGTACGCGGTTCGTGCGGTTTTAGAAATGTAAAAAACAGGAATAGTTCCGTTCGCAGTCGTCCAAAGTTCTTCCTGACTCACCTTTTGCACTCAGAGCCTCTTAATTATTCACGGTGATGAGTTTAAAAGCGCTTTTCACAACAACTATCATGTTAACTGTGCACTTCCTGGACTTTTAATACTGGATTTTTGTTTATTTCATCTTCAACTCTCCCAGACTGCAGTGTCCCCATTAAATCCAACAGGGATTTTAAACAATTCAGCTCAGATGTTAAAAACCACAAACTATGACAAATAAAAAGATTTGCCATAAAAGGAATTTGCAAAAACTCTATTTTTAATCATGCCTAAAGGAATTTTAAGCTGAAAGACGAGTTTTGAAGGATCCTTGCGTTTACTACCTCTGCTTTTTCTTTAAAATCAAAAAAGAAAACCAAAATTTTAACCGGTTTGGAGAAAAAAAGGGAACTGTTCCTGAAGCTGAGTGCTGAAACTCACCGTTGCCATAGTAATTAGCAATTCAAAACCAAATAATCTATGTTTTGAACGGGCAAAAGTCCTCAAATTTCACCTACAAACAGGAAGTTGAAACAGCGATAGCAACTGCTGCTACGAAGGAACTTTTTCGTAAACGATTATTACGTCTTCTCGTCGGAATCTACTTCTGGAATAGTTTCCGGAAGGACGCTTTGTTGATTTCCTGTTTTTTTTTATATTTCCCCGTCGCCATGACAACCTACTTCCAAAGCCACGAGTTCTGCTGCAGTCCCAAAAAACCCGGAAGTACCTCCTCGAAGGGAAAATCAGGAAAATCCAAGTCCAAAACCAGCAAAGGACACCACGCCAAGCACCAACCAAACTTACTGACACCAAACCACCAGATTTCGCCGTTGCATTCGCCGAAACACCGCTGCCGCTCTCCGACACCTCTGCTCCTCTCGCCGTCTCCGAGCTACTACCACATCCCCACGTCGTCCTACCAGCTCGCGCCTCCTTCCCCGAGCCACATCTTACATTCGCCGAGCTTCCACCAGCTCCGCGCGTCGCCGAGCCACCACCAGCTGCACCAGCCGTGCCCGCCCTCGCCCGGCCACATCGTCCACCCGGCGACCAATCACGTGCTGCACCAGCCCGCCGTCCACCAGGGGGGGCTCTTCCAGCACCACCACCACTGCCACGCGTTGCCGCCGCCGTTGCCGCACGCGTCGCAGTCCCTGTCGATCCACCCGTTTCACTCGGCGCAGCTGCCGGTTTGCCCCGCGCTGGCCGGGCTCGGCTACAGCACGCTGCCCACTCACCTGGCCCACCTGAGCCGAGCCAGGGGCCTGAGGGACGGCAAGAAGAGCCCGTCCAAAAGCAAACAGAAGGGGAAAGGAGGGTGCAAGCCGTGGCCCAAAGACACGTACATCTGGACGTCGCACTGTGAGGCCGTCCAGCAGGGGGCGCTGCTGCATCACTTCACTCCCGTCCACGCCCACCTGCAGGTACGGCACATGTGAAACCGCCCGGATACGTTCAAACGCGCGTCGGAAAGATGCGCCGTGTAACTTTTCTGGTGGAAAATGCGTCGAATGCGTTTTCCTTTTTGACTTGAATGTTTCGCAGCGCGGCGTTAAACCTTTCTATCGTCGTGGAGACCAAACCAGGCCAAGTTACAGGTCAGATCTGTGGAAAGGCGATGCCGCCCACAGAGCAATTACAGCGAAAACAAAAACAAAAAAATAGAGATAAATAAAATAGAGCGTCCATGCTTTTCTCCATGGGGATGTTAGTGCTTTGTCTGGAATGTTCCGCAGTACAGCATTAAACCTTTCTATCGTCGTGGAGACCAAACCAGGCCAAGTTACCGGTCAGATCTGTGGAGAGAACGCCTGTTTTTCTGTATTTTTCGTCTATTAAACCACCTGTAACTGAATAAATGTAGAAATAACCAGGTGACGAACCCCCAACCAAAAAGTTACACCTTTAAGCATGGCCTTAATCATATCTATCTCCATGGAAACAAGTATGTGACGCCGCCTGGTCATGTTACGGGTCAGATCTGTGGAGAGGCGACCGCGCTCACAGTTAGAATGTATTTTTATAGCAGTTAGAACAAAAAATAGAGATAAATAAAACAGAGCGTCCGTGCTTTTCTCCATGGGGATGTTAGTGCTTTGTCTGGAATGTCCCGCAGTACGGCATTAAACCTTTCTATCGTCATGGAGACCAAACCAGGCCAAGTTACAGGTCAGATCTGTGGAGAGGCGACGCCCGCCCACAGTCAGAACGCCTGTTTTTCTAGGTATTTTTGAGCTATAAAACCGCCCGTAGCTGAATAAATGTAAAGTAGAGCTGTTTAAAGTCACACTGCGGAACATTCCAGGCAGAGCAAAGACTAATCGGGTCACTTAGCGCCGCACTGTGGACTCAGAATAACTGGAAATGGAAACTGAAGCGCCGCCGCTGTGCCTCCTCCGGGCTGCTTAATGAATTTGATTAACATGACGAGGATCATTAGCATAATTCCCTCTGTTGCATTAGTTTAATTAAAGCTTTGTTCAGTTTGATTTGCAAATTAGTTGATTGCACATTTCCATGGGATTAATGAGGCTGGAGTTCGAGCGGGACTCGAGTGGAGGTGGAAACATTTATAAGATCAGAATAATTGTTTGGAGAAAGGAAAATTAAGAAAAAAAGAGCTGAAAGAATTGAGATTTTTCCACATTTCGGCACGTTTCTTAAAGGTGCATTGTGTAACTTTTCCGCGGGAGGGTCCATCAGATACGTTCCTCTGTGGAGATGTTGTGAGAACCAAACCGGATCAAGTTACAGGTCAGATCTGCGGAGGGGCGACCCCCGCTCACAGCCGGAACACCTGCTTCTGTGGGTATTTTTGAGCCATAAAACCGGCTGGAATTGTATAGATGTAAAGTAGAGCTGTTTAAAGTCACACTGTGGGACATTCCAGGCACGTTTTCGCAGATTTTTTTAATGATTGCTAAAATATTGTGTAACAAAAAAACCCCATTAAATAATCAAAAAATATGTAGATCACAATTTACTCCGATATTTCCCATCCGAAAGAATTAAGGACGGGAAATAAGACAAAAAATATTTCACAAATTCACAGATAAAAATGACTTTCAGTATTTGAATATGAATTTAATGAATGAGACTTTTAGATCATTTCCGTGAGTAGAATTTAAAGCCGCACTACGTTGCTCCGGCTTCAAATCCTCAACGTCGGGAATCGTTGCCGACACAAAATGTTCGCCGTCGTCTCCATCTCGACGTTTTGTTTCCCGTGGTGCTGAAACACAAAAGGACCCAGAGGCTTCACAGCTCTTCTCACACCTCCGAGTGTTTCTGATTCCCGACGAGTCGCTGGAGGGAAATGAAACTGAGCCGAGGCACTAGGTGGCGCCATCCTGACCGGTAATAGTCCACAGTAAAACTTAACTCTCTTTCAGTGGAGAATGTTCTGAAATGTGGCTTTAACTCATCGTGCAGGTGATGTGGCAGCTCCAGAAAGTCACATACTTTGCTTTCAGTTCTGTCAGTCGATTAAAATATTTAATCACGATTAATCTCATGAATGTCACAGTTAACTCGTGATTAATCGCATTTTTTGTCCCTTGAATCATCATCTTAATGCTCTTTTGTTTGTTTTTTTATTGCAAACCAGAACAATTGTCACTGAGACACTTTGTGCTCTGCAACAGTGTGAGCGAAGTGTCTCTCGTCTCTTTTCAGAACAGTCACATCATTTGTGAAATAATCTGCTGTGGCCTGAGGTAATTCTCATGACTGAGGGACGTCCAGTGATCTGCAGTGAGTCTGTGTTTGTCGCACTACCTCCAGCTGTACTCGGGGCACTCGTGTCGGGCGGGTGTGAATTTGCGTCGCTGTCCATGGTCCTTATCGCAGATTCTCCGTATGTTTTGAAGCGGATTTTGTTTCGTGTATTCCTCGTGCAACCAGGACGTGTCAGTTTCGCACAAATTGTTTTCTTTCCCGTTTACAGCCGGATCCTGCAGTTTTTCTAAAGTTACAGCAGTGGCCACAGCAAAACTAGTCCACCGAGTCACAAAGTGTGCTAATCTCACGATAAAAAACAAACAAACAACGGCATTAAAATTGTTTTCAGTTAACGCGATATTTTTGACTGCACTACTTTTAATGAATGAGAATTTTGTAATATTTTAGCCAGTGGTATGAACCTTTTTAGCCATAAATATACTCAAATAAAAGCAGGTTTTTATTTCCTTTTGGTTGTGTTTATTGCAGTAAAAAACTTCCTTGTGTCTAAACTGAATGTAGTTGACAGTGAAGTTACACATTGCATCTTTAACACAATAAAATACAGTTGATTTCCCGACACTACAGTACAGGCGATTGGCTGTGGAGCTGTCGGTGAAAAAGACTCACGCTCATCAGTCACAAATGAAACCGTCTGAACGCTGATTTGATTAAAATGCCGTTTGCACAGCCCCGTAACCGGTCGTATTATAGTATTTTGATCCTGTGTTTTTCGTCGGGACGGGACTCGCTGCTGAAGGTCTTACGTAACAGACAATCAGTTTTATAGAGGAGCGTTTGTGTGTCAGATTTGTCCTTTTGGCCTGTGCAGGTTTCTCTTTCACAGACCTTATGTAACGCGGCTGCTCCCTCCACGACTGTGGGGAAGTGTGTTTAAACTGAGCCTCCGCAATTACAGGCCAGGGAATTAAATTTGCAATTGTGAAATCGTGAACACGGCACATACTTCGGTAATAAACTGTCCTCTGCCGACAACTAAATTAGCGCATTTATGGCAAAATGCTTCGGATTCTTGTATCTTAAAAACAGAACAGCTTCATTTTAGTTTTTGCATTCTGAGCATCCTGATTATTCACTGCGATGAGTTCATAAGCACTTTTCGCACAGATTGAACGGTGCATTTTCTGATTATTGGACAGTAAAGATAAAAAATCAAATGCAGATAAAACACAGCTGACTTATGTTGAGCTCAGGAGCTGCTGAAACAACACATCTGTACTGATACATTTTGCTCAAAAACATGGGGAAAATTGGGTTTACAGGGACTTAAATACTCCTGGATGTGTTAAAAATGTGACCGTGGACTGAATTTAGTATTATTATTATTATTCTTATTCTTATTCTTATTCTTATTATTATTCTTATTATTATTATTATTTATTAATTTATTTATTTATTATTTTTTTTAGGGGTTTAGTCGATTTTTAGTCAGATTTTTGGGCTGTAGTCGAAACCGTTTCATCAAATGTTAATGTTAATTGGCTTGGTCCTGGTCTAGTCCTGGTTTGGTCCTGGTCTAGTCCTGGTTTGGTCCTGGTCTAGTCCTGGTTTGGTCCTGGTCTAGTCTTGGTTTAGTCCTGGTCTAGTCCTGGTTTGGTCCTTGTCTAGTCCTGGTTTGGTCCTGGTCTGGTCCTGGTTTGGTCTTGGTCTGGTCCTGGTTTGGTCCTGGTCTAGTCTTGGTTTAGTCCTGGTCTAGTCCTGGTTTGGTCCTTGTCTAGTCCTGGTTTGGTCCTGGTCTAGTCTTGGTTTAGTCCTGGTCTAGTCCTGGTTTGGTCCTGGTCTAGTCCTGGTTTGGTCCTGGTCTAGTCCTGGTTTGGTCCTGGTCTAGTCTTGGTTTAGTCCTGGTCTAGTCCTGGTTTGGTCCTGGTCTAGTCCTGGTTTGGTCCTGGTCTAGTCTTGGTTTAGTCCTGGTCTAGTCCTGGTTTGGTCCTGGTCTAGTCCTGGTTTGGTCCTGGTCTAGTCCTGGTTTGGTCCTGGTCTAGTCCTGGTTTGGTCCTGGTCTAGTCCTGGTTTGGTCCTGGTCTAGTCCTGGTTTGGTCCTGGTCTAGTCCTGGTTTGGTCCTGGTCTAGTCTTGGTTTAGTCCTGGTCTAGTCCTGGTTTAGTCCTGGTCTAGTCCTGGTTTGGTCCTGGTCTAGTCCTGGTTTGGTCCTGGTCTAGTCTTGGTTTAGTCCTGGTCTAGTCCTGGTTTGGTCCTGGTCTAGTCCTGGTTTGGTCCTGGTCTGGTCTTGGTTTAGTCCTGGTCTAGTCCTGGTTTGGTCCTGGTCTAGTCCTGGTCTAGTCCTGGTTTGGTCCTGGTTTGGTCCTGGTCTAGTCTCGGTTTGGTCCTGGTCTAGTCTTGGTTTGGTCCTGGTCTAATCTTGGTTTGGTCCTGGTCTAGTCCTGGTTTGGTCCTGGTCTAGTCCTGGTTTGGTCCTGGTCTAGTCTTGGTTTGGTCCTGGTCTAGTCCTGGTTTGGTCCTGGTCTAGTCCTGGTTTGGTCCTGGTCTAGTCTTGGTTTGGTCCTGGTTTGGTCCTGGTCTAGTCCTGGTTTGGTCCTGGTCTAGTCCTGGTTTGGTCCTGGTCTAGTCCTGGTTTGGTCCTGGTCTAGTCCTGGTCTAGTCCTGGTCTAGTCCTGGTTTGGTCCTGGTCTAGTCCTGGTTTAGTCCTGGTCTAGTCCTGGTTTAGTCCTGGTTTAGTCCTGGTTTGGTCCTGGTTTGGTCCTGGTCTAGTTTTGGTCTGGTCCTGGTCTGGTCCTGGTTTGGTCCTGGTCTAGTCTTGGTTTAGTCCTGGTCTAGTCCTGGTTTAGTCCTGGTCTAGTCCTGGTTTGGTCCTGGTCTAGTCTTGGTTTGGTCCTGGTCTAGTCCTGGTTTGGTCCTGGTCTAGTCCTGGTTTGGTCCTGGTCTAGTCCTGGTTTGGTCCTGGTCTAGTCCTGGTTTAGTCCTGGTTTAGTCCTGGTTTGGTCCTGGTTTGGTCCTGGTCTAATCTTGGTCTGGTCCTGGTTTGGTCCTGGTTTAGTCCTGATCTAGTCCTGGTTCAGTCCTGGTCTAGTCCTGGTTTAGTCCTGGTCTAGTCCTGGTTTGGTCCTGGTCTAGTCCTGGTTTGGTCCTGGTCTAGTCCTGGTTTGGTCCTGGTCTAGTCCTGGTTTGGTACTGGTCTAGTCCTGGTTTGGTCCCAGTCTGGTCCAGGATTTGTACCAGTTTAGTCCCAGTTTGTCCGTGTGTTTTTTGATTGTTTTTTTATTATTATTTTTATTTTATTTTTTTTGCATCCAAACACACCTCCACAGTCCATAGTTCACTGTCATTTGTCTCCATGGAGATGTGAATGTCCCACAGTACTGCATTAAACTTATCCGCATCCATGGAGACAAGAACGAGGCGTAAATAAATAGTTTCCCTTTTAGCATCATAAGATAAGTCATGTTGGGTTTATGTCCCGTAGCCCCGCCCACTCCGCTCCGTAATCCCGCCTGATCCCCGCGCTGGCCCCGCCCCCTTCAGAGATCGACCGGCCAATGGCGGCGCGGCGCGGAGTGACGGACAGCTGCGGGACGGGCCGGAGGGTGAGGGAGAGATTAAAGCGCCCGGAGACACACAACAGTCTTTTCTCACAGCCGACAGCAGCTGTGCTTTTGGTCGGACTTCGCGGCTTTTTTACGTTTTCACGGATTTCGTCGACTCCGTACCGGGAATAGATTTAAGATTTTTGTTTAATATTTAGAAAAGAAAATATTATTTGACCGTTTACGAGGTTGCTGTGTGTAAAAAAGAAGCGTATATGTGCAGTGTTTAGTTATAATACTTGTTTTTTTTGTGCCCAGTGTTGTTTAAAATTCGCAAATTCGTTTTTTTTTTGTAATTTGTAATATTTTTTCGCTTGGTTTTGCATTGGAATTAGCGTTTTTTTTTTGCCTTTTAAGTCAGTGTCGCTTCATTTGGATCGAATCGAGACTCGTTTTCGGACAGTTCAGCGAGGTTCGTTTGGTTTTCTGATCTTTTTTTTTCCAGCCGTCGCTTTATTTTGGTCATTTTTAGTCAGATTTTACATACTCAGGCTCCGATTACGATGTTAATATCTTAAAACTGAATTTTTCGAGCCAGTGAACTATGGTAGAACGCGATAAGCGAATCAGAGAGCGCGTTCGGCATCGCCGCGTTGTGAATATTTTCGATTTTTTTTTTGGCGCGTTTTTGGCCGGTTCTGCTCAAATATTAGTGAACGGCGGACGGTGGTCGGGATGGGGCACCGGAGGTTTCCGTAGCGACGCCTGAACGCCGTATCACGCGTTAACCTTTAGCGTCATGCTGTATCAGAACGTGAGACGAGTAAGTGCACGAGTTTGTGAAAGCGAACGCGAAAATTTCAGCGCTGTTTAAATGAACTTTTCGTATTTTTTGTTTTGTTTTCCAGGCCAACCCTCCTCCTGTGGTGGTGAACACGGACAGCGGAGAAACGCCTCCATACGTGAGTCCTGACTTTGTGTTATTACGGTTTAAAGGCGCATCGTGTAACTTTTCACCTGCTTTTTGCCTTTTTAACTCACTGTCGCTTCATTTAGACCCAGTGTTGTTTAAAATTCGCAAATTCCTGCCAAATTTGTAATATTTTTTCGCTTGGTTTTGCATTGGAATAAGCGTTTCTTTGCCTTTTAACTCAGTGTCGCTTCATTTGGATCGAATCGAGACTCGTTTTCGGACAGTTCAGCGAGGTTCATTTGGTTTTCTGATCATTTTTAGTCAGATTTTACGTACTCAGGCTCCGATTACGACGTTAATATCTTAAAAGTGAATTTTTCGAGCCAGTGAACTATGGCGAGTGCGTTCGGCGTTGCCACGTTGTGAATATTTTCGTTGTTTTTTTTTTGGGCGTATTTTACGGAGATGTCACTGCTCTGCCTGGAATGTTCCGCAGTGTGACTTTAAACAGCTCGACTTTACATTTATTGCTCAAAAATATATGGAGAAAAACCGGGAATTATAATTGTGAGCACGGAAAAGTTACACAGTGCTCCTTTAAACTGAGCCGTCTTGCATTTATTGAACACAAACGTCAGTATGAATATATTGACAGTTTGTTTTAAAGTCTGGCCAAATAAAGTGCTTTAGGTTCCGCAGTACGGCATTAAACTCTTCTATTTTGCCTGCATTAAATTAGAAGAGTTCTTATTTTTTGGTTGTTTTTTTTGTTATAATTGCTATAAAAAAAATACGTTCTAACTGTGAGTGGGGTCGCCTCTCCACAGAGCTGACCTGTAACTTGACCTGGTCGTGCCACGTGCTTGTTTCCATGGAGACAGATATGTTTTGCACGTATTCAGTGTTTCTGTGTTTTCTTTGATTATAATTGTCGTAAAAGTACATTCTAACTTGGCGTCACTTGCTTGTTTCCATGGAGATAGTGTTTAAGGTGCACCGTGTAACTTTTTGGAGTCCATCGCCTGCTGGTTTCTACAGAAACGTCATTGCTCTTGCCTGGAATGTTCCGCAGTGTGACTTTAAACAGCTCTGCTTTACATTTATTCAGCTGCAGGTGGTTTTACTGCTCAAAAACAGGAGTTATAACTGTGAGCGGAGTCGCCTCTCCACAGATCTGACCCGTAACTTGGTCTGGTTTGGTCTCCATGGAGATAGAAAGGTTTAACCCTCGAAGACCTACGACATCGTACACAATTCCGAGGAATATGTTTCTATAACCGCAGAACTTTGTAAGTGTAACAGACAGAAACGTCCTTTTCCCCTCTGAAAGTGCAGACATAGAGGTTTCCGTACATTTCTGCGGCTTTATCCTACGTCACACTCACGCTGTGTGATGACGGGAGCAAAACGAGTGTCCAACAGGAACTTTGTTTTCCCCAAACTCATGCGCTCCGTCCATTTTGATGGAGCCAAACTTTGCCAAAGAGTGAAGTGAGTCAAGATGGTCGACTCCTCTGACTGTGTGTGTTTATAACGAGGGAAAAAGTCGCTCTAAGTGGAGTTAATTCTCACACACATGGAAAATGACACATCTTGGTGTGTGTAATTGTGCATCTCTTTCTATTTTTATTTAAAGGTTTATTTCAGTCCAAATGAACAAATCCAAATGTAATTTCCACCCTGGAAATGCAGAAGTGCTGTGGCTCTGGCCCTGGACCTGACAGGAGCTGTTTCCAGGACTGGACCAGGAAAGTCATGGAGCCACTGCACTTTTTTAGTTTTTAGGGCAATAAGGAGATTTTTAATTTACTTACAGACTTGAGATTTTGCACTTTTGTAGCTGAGGCCCTAAATTAAGCATTTTTATGTCCAAAAAGTTGTTTCTACATGTTTGCTGTGGGTTTTGTATAAAAGAGTGAGAATTTTATTTATTTATTTATTTTTTCATCTCTATTTCTGGTCCTGTAGCTTTTCTCACAGCCTCATGACTCAACTACAGCAGCAGATTGTGAAATAACAGGTTGGACTGAACAAAAGGAGGTAGAACACTTCATTAGGGGTAAAAGGGGCAGTTTTAAAAGCAACATTAAGAAAAAAATCCAGGCGAGAGAAATGTACTGAAACTGCCCTCAGGTCTTCAGGGGTTAAAGCCGCACTGTGAGACGTTCAAGACAAGACAAGAACATCTCCGTGGAGAAAAGCATTTGATGGACCTGCACCAGAAAACACGGCACTTTTAAATGAAATGTTTACGCTTTGAGTCATAAAAAGATGGAATAAAGAGGTGGGTCGTTAACGCACCTGCATCTGGTGACTGGATCATTACACAACAGTCACTGGTTTAACAGGTCGATATTTGCACTGAAACTTAATCCCAACGATCTTAAAGAGCCGATATTACTCTATTGTCTGATCTGTGTTATGATGTTCTCCCCTCTTTAGGAACACGTTTTGTTTCATTCGCACATGTTTAAGAGAAGAGAAGATGAGACTTTATTGATCTCAGTGGCTCCAGGACAGTTTAGTGCAAAAAAGGGGGAAAAAAGTGTGATGCAAATAAGATAAACAATAAGAAAAATAGAAATAATAATGAAAATAATAATATAAAGTGAATAAGTATATGTACAAAATTTATAAAGAGAATTGCAATATAAATACTATATATATATAAAATAAAGAAAGTACAAAGTTTAACACACAGGCCTTGCATATTTAGGATGAGAGTTATTTTTTTGTCTGAACTATATGGTACTGGTGCGATATTTACTGCGATATCGTAGGAAAACTCACGATATTACGATATTCTACAGAATAACAAGACTGACATTATAAAACGCTTTGACCAGTTCATTTGGTGCAACATTTATCGTCATTAGGGATGGAACGAAATCCAAATCTGTTCGATATTTTCACCATATTTTCACGATACGATATATTTATTGCAATATTTTGTGTGTGAATCTGCGACTTTTTCCTCTAAAAACGCTTCACAGACTTAATCCACAGAATGAAGATGTAAAAGTGCTTAGAACAGTTATTTCTTCATGTCGTCTGCACTGAAACGGAGCAAAGGATCATGGTCTATGTAGTTCCCTCTGGTTTTTTTTAGCTCTTTCTGCATCAGAACTGTTCATTTAAGCAAAGAGACTTGGGATTCGATATATTGTGATGCTCCACGATGTTATTGTGAGACCTTTGACGATACGATATCACCAGATTTCGGGTTATTGTTACAACCCTAATAGCCGCCACTACATGACATCACAAAGTGGAACGGATCATTTTGAGCTTTGGAGACGCAGACAGACGAAGAATAAAGTTACTCAAACATGTGAATGAAACAAAACACAGCTCCACGTCTGTTTCTGAGGCGGTAACAACATTATAACCTGACTTTAAGCTCACAAGAATATATTTAAATCCAGTTTTAACACACGAGTCCTAAAAGGGCTCTGCTCAGTGAGTCGGTTTGCCAAAAGTATTGAAAATTAGCTCCTCAAATCAATCCTAAAACTCGTATACAAACTACATACTCGTTCTGGCAAGTGTCAACACAGAAAATAAATAGAATAGTCTGTGAACGGGCCTGAGCTTTATCGAAAACCACATAACATTAGTCATTATCTTTAAAAAAAATGGTGTTTATTGGTATTTATTGAGTTTAATTTAAGAAAAAACAATAATCTGAATACATATTGGTCTTAAATGATCAGGAAGTTTACATATCGCAAAAAACGTGGAAAAATAATATTATTCCAGCTTCCGAACAACTACTGTGAGCGTTTTCCCCCCGTGCAGACGAATGAATGAAAACTGCCACTTAATATTTAGAAAAGAAAATATTATTGGTTGCTGTGTGTAAAAAAAGAAGTGTATATGTGCAGTGTTTAGTTATAATACTTGCTTTTTTTGTGCCCAGTGTTGTTTAAAATTCGCAAATTCCTGCCAAATTTGTCATATTTTTTCGCTTAGTTTTGCATTGGAATAAGCGTTTTTTTTGCCTTTTAAGTCAGTGTCACTTCATTTGGATCGAATCGAGACTCGTTTTCGGACAGTTCAGCGAGGTTCGTTTGGTTTTCTGATCATTTTTTTTCCAGCTCTCGCTTTATTTTGAGTCATTTTTAGTCAGATTTTACATACTCAGGCTCCGATTACGATGTTAATATCTTAAAAACTGAATTTTTCGAGCCAGTGAACTATGGTAGAACGCGACAAGCGAATCAGAGAGCGCGTTCGGCATCGCCGCGTTGTGAATATTTTCGATTTTTTTTTTGGCGCGTTTTTGGCCGGTTCTGCTCAAATATTAGTGAACGGCGGACGGTGGTCGGGATGGGGCACCGGAGGTTTCCGTAGCGACGCCTGAACGCCGTATCACGCGTTAACCTTTAGCGTCATGCTGTATCAGAACGCGAAAACATGTGGAAAAATAATATTATTCCAGCTTCCGAACAACTACTGTGAGCGTTTTCCCCCCGTGCAGACGAATGAATGAAAACTGCCGCACGGAGCTCCCGTCTGTCAATCACAGAACCATTCAGACATTTGTTATAATCGTGTTTACAGTGACATGAGGGAGCGACACATGTTCCACACACACACACACACGTTCCACACACACACACACATGTTTCATACCATTTATTTATTAGCTCCGAGTTTCTATAATCTGTCTTTGACCTTCTCCATCTGAGGCTCATCTGTTTACAACGTATTTTTCTACTGTTTCATCGGTCCATTCGCCCGCCTCAGGCCCACGGTCTCTTTAGTCGCGCAAAAAACATCGATTCAAAAGTGCAAATCGAGCTTTTCTCATACCATTAAACTGCACTAAAAAGCATTGGTTGGAGTAATTAGTTATAATATAATATAATATAGTTTTGTATTTATAAAGCACTTTTTAACAAAGTTTATAAAGTGCTGTACAAGCAGCAAAAAACAATAAAAAGCGAAGAGAAGTATGATTGGGCGATATCCAACTTTTCATACCGTTAAACCTTCTCAGCATTTCACCGGTTTACGGTTTTACTGTGACTAATTATGGATTATTTTGTAGCTGCACCTAAACCCTTCAGAAACAGAGTCACAGCTTTATATTTGAAGATGAGGCACAAGTTCTGATCAAACCAAACTTCCCCAGTGCGTTTCTCCCTCCATTTAATGATCTGGGACTCGCCGAGACCAGAAAAGTGCAGAAGAGGCAGATTCAGAGTAAAAAGTAAAAGGCGACAGTCCAGGGCCTGTGATATTCCCACTGCAGCATGTTGTATCTGACAGACCCGCGCTCTCACCAGGAGGAGAAGTTCCCGTCTCCTCCGTGAAAGTCTGACTTCGCCCTCGGGAACTTTCTCCTCTTCAGCCTCGTCCCCTCTCGACTCTCGGCTTCAATAAAACGTCTCCGTCACAAACTTTTCGGCTCAACGTCACGAAGCGTCAGTCAGGTTTTCTTCTTCTTCCTCGCTGCGTGTGGATGGAAATCTCCGAGCGGAAAATAACATTCCCACTCTTTTATACAAAACCCACAGCAAACATGTATAAACAACTTTTTGGACATAAAAATGCTTAATTTAGGGCCTTAGCTACAAAAATGCAAAATCTCAAGTCTGGAAGTAAATTAAAAATCTCCTTATTGCCCTAAAAACAAAAAAAAGTGCAGTGGCTCCATGACTTTCCTGGTCCAGTCCTGGAAACAGCTCCTGTCAGGTCCAGGGCCAGAGCCACAGCACTTCTGCATTTCCAGGGTGGAAATTACATTTGGATTTGTTCATTTGGACTGAAATAAACCTTTAAATAACAATAGAAAGGGATGCACAATTATACACACCAAGATGCGTAATTTACCATTTATATAACAAAAAATCCACTTAGAGCGACTTTTTCCCTCGTTATAAACACACACAGTCAGAGGAGTCGACCATCTTGACTCACTTCACTCTTTGGCAAAGTTTGGCTCCATCAAAATGGACGGAGCGCATGAGTTTGGGGAAAACAAAGTTCCTGTTGGACACTCGTTTTGCTCCCGTCATCACACAGCGTGAGTGTGACGTAGGATAAAGCCGCAGAAATGTACGGAAACCTCTATGTCTGCACTTTCAGAGGGGAAAAGGACGTTTCTGTCTTTTACTTAGAAAGTTCTGCGGTTATAAAAACATATTCCTCTGTATCGTAGACAATAACGTAGGTCTTCAAGGGTTAAAGGGGCACTCTGTAACTTTTTGTTTGGGGTCCGTCACCTGCCTGTTTCATTGCTCTACTTTGAATCCTCCGCCGTACGACACTGAACAGCTCCACTTTACATTTATTCAATTACAAAAATACCTAGAAAAAACAGGCGTTCTGACTGTGAGCGGCGTCGCCTCTCCGCAGATCTGACCTGTAGCTTGGTCTGGTTTGGTCTCCGTGGTGATCGAAAGGTTTAACGGGACCTGGAAGTGTCAAATGAAACAGAAAACACACACAGCGAAGTTCTTGTAGAGGTGCAAACACAAGGAGCAGCCATTTTAAAACGTGGTAAAAACGCCCCACACGCTCACATGGCCGATGTCTTTTTAAAATGTTTCAATAATGTTTCAGCGAAAAGCCTTCGTCAGATCGTTTTTCTCGCTTCGGGCCACAGTCGCGTCACATTTTAGAATCGGAGAAGCACCAGTGGTGTTATCAGAGCCGGTTTGGACTCGCGTAAACGCCGTTTTTCAAGTCTGAATACAGGTTTATTCCTCACATTTATGGCGCACGGAACAGAACCCAGTGCGGTTTTGCTCTTTTCCCACAGCCTGTGCTCCGTATGTGCAGCTGTCATATGTGACAGTCTGGAATAATCTGACTGAGATTAGAGCTCAGGATTAGGACCTGAGGGACCAGTGACCCACTGCAGCCTGCACCACACACACACACACACACACACACACAGACCAGACACACACACACACACACACAGACCAGACACACACACACACACACACACAGACCAGACACACACACACACACAGACCAGACACACACACACACACACACAGACCAGACACACACACACACACACACACACAGACCAGACACACACACACACACACAGACCAGACACACACACACACACAGACAGACCAGACACACACACACACAGACCAGACACACACACACACACACACAGACCAGACACACACACACACACACACACAGACCAGACACACACACACACACACACAGACACACACACATATACATATACAGACCAGACACACACACACACACACACATATACAGACCAGACACACACACACACAGACCAGACACACACAGACACACAGACCAGACACACACACACACACAGACACACACACACACACACACACACAGACACACAGACCACACACACACACACACACACACACACAGACCAGACACACACACACACACACACACACACACACAGACCAGACACACACACACACACAGACCAGACACACACACACACACACAGACCAGACACACACACACACACAGACCAGACACACACACACACAGACCAGACACACACACAGCAAAAACTGGAGGGTTAACATTTCAGGGTAAATATTTCAGAGTTGTTTTTAACAGAAAAAGTGTTATTTTAACTCTTTGAAAGTTAAATGGGGGTTTGAGTTGGGATTATTTTTTAGTTCATATGGTTAAACTTAATTCAATTTCCCTTAGTGTTAATCTGGCACCTCCACCCACCACTTCAAACTCCCACAAGAGACCAGTTTGAACCAGTTTTGTTCATAATTTCATTTTAAATTAACTATAAAATAAAGTGTAAAAATAAAACTCCTCTGTGTGTTGTTTTGCTAAATCAGGACAAACCATCAAAGTGTTTCAAAACGTGAATTTAACTCTTGATTTCAGGGGTTAAACAGGAACTTTGGTCCAGTGTTACTTAATTAACATTTCCAAAAATGTGAAATTAACTCTAGAACATTTTGGACTCATATAAACCCTGAGAAAATGTTAAAACTGATTCTGCGAGAGTCCGTTTTAACGCTCCACTTTCTGCAGCATCCAGGAGAATTAAAGATGAATAATTTACGTTTTTATATTAAAATTATCATTATTATTATTGCTGTTACTAATCTGCATAAATAAACATAAACATCAGCACTTTAGAGCCTCATCAGTGTGAGGTCAGAATGTGTTTAATGCAGATTTAAACATTTGTTTAAGTTTTACTGAATCAAAACTTAAAACCACACGGCTCATTTGCATAAACTGTAAATGCTGAAAAAAGCAGCTCTTTCCTTGTGCTGATGCTTCTGTCGGACTAAAGGACACGACTCTTATTTGCTCGTTCTCCCTGTGACAGATTTGTTTGCTTGTGCCGTTCTCAGGGGAAAGTGACGGACGCAGACGCAATTTCCCGAAAAAACGAATCGATTTGAGTCGCCAACGATTTTTATTTTAATTCGATTTTGTTGCCCAGGTCTAACAAACTCACAGCCAAACGCACAGACACAGATGTTGTTACACCCCTAAATAGTTTTACCCAGTTTTATCAGAACTAGTGTGAGACAATAAACAAATACGACAAAAACACATGAGATAAAACAGAAGAGGCAAAAACCCAAAAGGACTTGTATTATATGAAAGCCTCCACCTTATGAATACATTAAAACTGAACATTATAGCTGCGTTAATGAAAAATTACTCTTGAAAATTACAAATATTGTCCAACAAAAGATCTTACTCAATACTCAAAATTAGTACTGGGCATTGAGTTTGTTATTTATGAAGCAAAACACAACTCCAGGTCCACGTTTGTGACGAGGACACGACATTAAAACACAGATCAGAAAATAGTAACTGTGAATATTTGCCCTTTAATCTTTCTCTTTACGTTTCATTTCATTCAGAAGAGTCTGGGATTATTATTACACTTAAAAATGTTTCCGTCACTGTCTTAAAAATATAATATATATACAAAATAGAAACTAAGGAAAACGTGTTCTCATGACAAACCCCCTGGTGCAGACGGGATTGAACCCTCACAGGTTTAACCCTCGAAGACCTACGACATCGTACACGATACTGAGGAATATGTTTTATAACCGAGCAGAACTTTGTAAGTGTAAAAGACAGAAACGTCCTTTTCCCCTCTGAAAGTGCAGACATAGAGGTTTCCGTACATTTCTGCGGCTTTATCCTACGTCACACTCACGCTGTGTGATGACGGGAGCAAAACGAGTGTCCAATAGGAACTTTGTTTTCCCCAAACTCATGCGCTCCGTCCATTTTGATGGAGCCAAACTTTGCCAAAGAGTGAAGTGAGTCAAGATGGTCGACTCCTCTGACTGTGTGTGTTTATAACGAGGGAAAAAGTCGCTCTAAGTGGAGTTAATTCTCACACACATGGAAAATGACACATCTTGGTGTGTGTAATTGTGCATCTCTTTCTATTTTTATTTAAAGGTTTATTTCAGTCCAAATGAACAAATCCAAATGTAATTTCCACCCTGGAAATGCAGAAGTGCTGTGGCTCTGGCCCTGGACCTGACAGGAGCTGTTTCCAGGACTGGACCAGGAAAGTCATGGAGCCACTGCACTTTTTTTTGTTTTTAGGGCAATAAGGAGATTTTTAATTTACTTACAGACTTGAGATTTTGCATTTTTGTAGCTAAGGCCCTAAATTAAGCATTTTTTATGTCCAAAAAGTTGTTTCTACATGTTTGCTGTGGGTTTTGTATAAAAGAGTGGGAATTTCATTTTCAGTTCTTTTTTCATCTTTCATCTCTTTTTCTGGTCCTGTAGCTTTTCTCACAGCCTCATGACACAACTACAGCAGCAGATTGTGAAATAACAGGTTGGACTGAACAAAAGGAGGTAGAACACTTCATTAGGGGTAAAAGGGGCAGTTTCAAAAGCAAAATTAAGAAAAAAAAGGAGGAGTAATGTACTAAAATTGCCCTTAGGTCTTCAGGGGTTAAAGGGCAACATAAGCGTCTCGGGGACGTCATCGCACCTCGTGACATCACAGTGACGTCATAGCGCCGCCATTTAGGCCCTAATCCGCCCGCGTCATTCATAAAACCTGCTCGGATTTAACACACACACAGACCAGACACACACACACACACACATACACACACACACACATATACACACACACACACACACAAACACACACACACATACACACACACACACAAACGGGCCGAAACAAAAATATAGAAACACGGTCGTCACAGAGATTAATCACCAGAAGTTTTGTATTTTTTATGTTTTTTATTGACTTGAATTGACTATTCAAAAATAAAACATGACATTTTTATTTTATTTATGTATGTGTATATGTATTTGTTCACTCATTCATTCTTTTATTTATTTATTTTTATTTATTTTATTTTATATTTTTATTTATTTATTTCTCTTTATTCATTTTTATTTTTATTTATTTCATCATTCATTCTTTTATTTTATATTTATTTATTTATATTTAATCATTTTTATTTGTATTTATTTTATCATTCATTCTTTATGAATTCTCTTATTTTATATTTTTATGTTTTTTTTACTTGCTTACTTATTTAGTTTATGCTTTATTTTATTTAATATGTTCATTTATATAGCACTTGAGACTTTGTGTTGTCAATGGAATGTTCCACAGTACGGCATTAAACCTTTCTTATCTCCACGGCGACCAAACCGGACCAAGTTGCAGCTCAGATCTGTGGAGAGGCGACGCCGCTCACTGTCAGAATGTTTGTTTTTCTACATATTTTTTAGCTGTAAAACCACCTGTAAGTGAATAAATGTAAAGTAGAGCTGCTTAATGTCACACTGTGGAACATTCCAGGCAGAACAATGGCAAACTGTATCCATAGAAACAACCAAAAACAGAGAGAAGATTGAAATATTAATGTAAATTAATATTAATGTAATATAAACCTGTACAAGAATCACAGGCTTTTTAGGACATGTTTGTTTAGGTCTAAACTAAAGGGTTCACACGTTTTCAAAAATAAGATGTGACATTTTTATTTTATTTATGTATTTGTTTATTTATTTATTTATTTATTTAATTTTATTTAATTCTTTTATTTATTTATTTATATTTATTTATTTCATCAGTCGTTCTTTTAGTTTATATTTATTTATTTTTATTTATATTTATTTTAGCATTAATGTTTTATTTTATTTTTTTATATTTATTCATTTTTATTTATATTTATTTTAGCATTCTTTTTTAAATTTTTTTATATTTATTCATTTTTATTTATATTTATTTTAGCATTCATTCTTTTATTTTATATAATTTTTTTCTGTTCATTTTTCTGTTTATTCATTTTTATTTCCATTTTTTATTATTCATTCTTGTATTTATTTTAATTTTATAGGGACAGTGCAGATTAATGAGCGTCAGTAATTACAGTGTAAATATGCCAGATTATTTTTTTCCATCTCCATTCCATTTCCATCTGTTTTCTCCATAGGCACAGAGAACAAATACAAAATGCAAAAACAGTTACACAAAAAGACACAAAGATGTAATGCGGAACATTTAAAAGGTTCATGAGGCGACGTGTTGCCGCCGTAACTGTCGATAAAGAAATGAACGCACCAAATGTTAATGGAGTAACTGTTAATGTCAAACAAAATGGACTCTTGGGTTGAAAAAGCAGTGACTGTGTCCCTGTATTTTGTCTTAAATTGTGTGTGTGTTTGTGTTTGTGCAGGTGAACGGGACAGAAGCAGATTACGAGTATGAGGAGATCACCCTGGAGCGGGTAAAACACCACACCACAGCCGTTAGAATAAGAGAACGGGGCTCACTGAAAGATTCCGGTTTGGGGCGTTGGGTTTTATAGTTTCATAGCTGATTTTTTTTTGACCAAAGAAGCAACACAAGTTTATTTGTGTCGCACAATTCGTACACAAGTAACTCGAAGTGCTTTGCAGACTGAGAAAGACATTAACCCTGGAAGACCTACAACATCGTACACGATACAGAGGAATATGTTTCTATAACCGCAGAACTTTGTAAGTGTAAAAGACAGAAACGTCCTTTTCCCCTCTGAAAGTGCAGACATAGAGGTTTCCGTACATTTCTGCGGCTTTATCCTACGTCACACTCACGCTGTGTGATGACGGGAGCAAAACGAGTGTCCAATAGGAACTTTGTTTTCCCCAAACTCATGCGCTCCGTCCATTTTGATGGAGCCAAACTTTGCCAAAGAGTGAAGTGAGTCAAGATGGTCGACTCCTCTGACTGTGTGTGTTTATAACGAGGGAAAAAGTCGCTCTAAGTGGAGTTAATTCTCAGAGTGTGAATTTTATTTTCTGCTTTTTTCATCTCTATTTCTGGTCCTGTGGCTTTTATCACAGCCTCATGACACAACTACAGCAGCAGATTGTGAAATAACAGGTTGGACTGAACAAAAGGAGGTAGAACACTTCATTAGGGGTAAAAGGGGCAGTTTTAAAAGCAACATTAAGAAAAAAAATCCAGGCGAGGAGAAATGTACTAAAACTGTCCTCAGGTCTTCAGGGGTTAAGATCACAATACTGTATTTTTCGAACTATTTTCAGGGTTTGGGTCCTGCTTATACTCAGGTGCGACTTGTATATTCCAGGGCTCTACAATTTCGCCCATTTCACTCGCATTTGCAGTAAATATTTCGTCATGCGAACGGGGAAAACAAAACAGGCACCAGTGCGATTCTTCTGCAGCCACAATAAGGAGAACTGCGCAGACGTAACGTGACGAGTTAAACGTTCTAAATGTGTCAAACATTAGGGGCAAACTCACACTAGGACTGTGGAACCTGCCCAAGCCTGGATCGCACCTAAAGCGCCTCACGCTGGCCCAGCACGAGCGCAACCGAACCGAGCCCGGGCACGACACCTCCGACCGCGCACGACTCCAGCATACGAGTTCTGTGTGTGCGACGATATCAATGATACGAACAAACTCCGCTTCAAAACACACCCACGGCCCCTTAAACGAGGAGTGCGCACCGCAGCAGGACCCACACCTGCCCCACACTCACAGACACCCCTGTGCTGCTGGACTTCCTTCTCCGCTAAAGCGATGGTTTTGTCTTGGTCTTGTCACGGACTCAAGGTCTGAATACTGAGTGCATCATATTTCATTACAGCCTCTGCCTTCGGCAATAAACTTGTACCGGTGTGCGGGACCTGTGCGCTGGAGCTCACACAGCCTCGTGTACCAGTGTGTATCACAGGGCAGGTTAAACATCCCACCTGTCCATCCGCCTCACATCAAATACGACAATATTAATTTTATGTCTGTGTCCACACAGAGCAGAGCTACAGCACAGAGCAGAGCTACAGCACACAGCAGGTGATACGTGAGCTGAAGTTTGACTAAGAAAATGCCAAATAAATCTGTTTGTCATAATGTGTGTTTGGTTTAGTAAATGTGCAGAGGCTAAAAACCACTGTAAAACCTCTAAGAGAATGTAACTCCTGTTAGGAATTTGAAAATACAGGTTTAAAAATCCTGCACACTTTTTACACTTTGAAGCAGTTTTGTGTAAAGTGCAGTGGAAGTTCTCTTAAAGAAGAGGTTCTCAAACTGTGGTGAGGGTCCAAAAAGGACCACAGAGTGTTTCAGTACAGTCTGTTTGGCTTATTTTAAGTCTAAATATTAATCAGATAAAATGAAGATATATTTATAAAAACATTGTGATCATGCAGGAAAAGTACAGTCATAATTCTTTTGTTTTGTATTAAATTTATTCAGTGTTGGTGTTGCTGTGCGCAATTTCTGCACTGTAATAATCGTTCAAAACGAAAACCTACTTGTGCCCCCATTTTTTTTCCTGTGCTCCTAAAATTTTTTACTTCGGGGCACATGTGCTCCTGAAAAAAAAAAGTTAGCGTAGAGCCTGGATTATTCCAATTTTCACACTTACAGCCCATAGACCAAATATATGAATCGTATATGAATCAAAACTGAAAAAACAAATCGTTATGTTTTTTCATTTTGGTTTTAGAGACAAACAATAAAGAAAAGAGTTGTTTTTTTCATTTTCTTATTTTTGGTTCTATATTGAAAAACGAATGAACGATACACAGATTCTTCTCTATTCGGTTGTTTTTATAACTTCTATAATTTTCAAGATGAAATGTCAGTTCTTGGTCTCTGATTTTATAAAATAAATTTCCCCCTAAAGGTGCGACATTGTGCCTCTTTTGGCTGGTGGTACTTATACTCCGGTGCGACTTATAGTCCAAAAAATACGGTACAAACAAACCAAAACATAAATAATTGTAAAATTTAAAGGGAAGAGTGTGGAATAAAATATGCACAGCTCAACGGAACCAGTTTGAGTTTGGATTTAACCAGAGCCAAAGTAGAGGCCCGTCTCTCATCTTTAGGACGTCTGTTCGAGGTTTTAGCTGCAAAAAAAACCTAAAAAACTCAAAGAATTACCTTTTTTTTGTTCACTAATTGCGAATTGTAATTGCGTTATCTACGAAACAAACACTCAGACTGTGTGTAACTCTATGAATCAGCTCAAAATGACCCAAAAAATCACTGGGAGTTTCTAAAAGGCTCAAGAATTTCAGGTTTTCTACTGCAGATATTATCAGGCAAACTGGCAGTGGTGACGCCTTCTCTTCCCTCCGTCCTCACACTCGGTTTTGCATGTTCTTGTGAAATAAGTGCTGTCCGAGATAGTGCAGCGTCGAGGGAGAATGAGCTTTAGGGTTATGTAGAAATCTAAGCGTCCTAATTCAGACATTAGTGAAGTAAACTGAACTCCAGAAGAAGCTGGAGCCTGTGTGAATGAAGCAAAACACGAGCCCGGGTCTGTTTTTGATGAGGAAACGTTAGAATTATAACATAGATCATAAAACGGGACAGAGCGGAGACACAGAAGAGGCAGGAGAGGAGGAGGAGAGAGCAGCGATACTGTTCCCTCCTGACACTAACTGCATTTGCAAAGCTTTGAGCAACTGCGCAACACATTTTTCACTCGTATTTCAGGCTTTGTTACTAAACTGGGTGACGACCTGAGTTCTGGTGGTGTCCCGTCTCTTCCTCTTCTGATTCTCTTTCTAGCTCCATCTTTCCTCTCCTCTTCCTCTATTATCCCCCCCCCCTCTATGTTCTCTCTGTTTTGACCCCAGGCTCAGAGCTCTGTCTTCAGTCTCTTTTCTGCTCTGACCTGGTTCTGTCTGCTCCACTGGCTCCACTCTGTCGCACCAACGCGACGCCGCCACTCTGTACAAACCACAAATATTTACCAAGGATGTAACAATAACCGAAATCTGGTGATATCGTATCGTCAAAGGCCTCACAGTAACATCGTGGAGCATCACAATATATCGAATCCCGAGTCTCTTTGCTTAAATGAACAGTTCTGATGCAGAAATAGTTTTAAAAAAACAGAGGGAACTACATAGACCATGATCCTTTGCTCCGTTTCAGTGCAGACGACATGAAGAAATAACTGTTCTAAGCACTTTTACATCTTCATTCTGTGGATTAAGTCTGTGAAGCATTTTTAGAGGAAAAAGTAGAATATTCACCACAAAATATTACAATAAATATCGTACGGTGAGACGTTTATGGTGAAAATATCGTACGGAGAGATTTGGATTTCGTTCCGTCCCTAATGACAATAAATGTTGCACCAAACATTATTATTATTATTATTATTATTATTATTATTATTATTATTATTATTATTATTATTATTATTATTATTATTATTATTATTATTATATTATTAGAGGATCGAGAACCATCAAGAAACTGAACAATGACTTTGAAAATGCGGAGTCAAAAACTATCGAATCGAATAATTTATTTCAACTTTGTAAATAGTAAATATTTTAACCCCTGGACAGGTTTTTTTTTTTTTTTGTTTTGTTTGTTTTTTTAACATTTATTTGTATATTATAGTTTTACCTATTGAGCGATATTGTTAATAAAGTATATTTTATATTATTATTATTATTATTATTATTATTATTATTTTGGGCAATAAAGACATTTAGATTCTTTTACGATAGAACACATAACGTTAGAGAAATCACG
The DNA here is from genome assembly GCA_030686955.1 of Odontamblyopus rebecca. Taxonomy (NCBI): domain Eukaryota; kingdom Metazoa; phylum Chordata; class Actinopteri; order Gobiiformes; family Gobiidae; genus Odontamblyopus; species Odontamblyopus rebecca. Next base: position 39,233,219 of record CM060660.1, on the reverse strand, counting down.
ATAGAAATAATAAAAACAACAACAATATATTTTGCCCAGAAAGGAGCGGGAAGAAGAGAAGTTATTTAATCCCATCCTCCTCTTCTCATCTAATGCAATGAGCTTCTTTTGCATTTTTCAGACATTTTACATTAACTCTATGAACTATTTACAAGTGCGGACGATGAATGTGACAGTGTTTTCTCCTGGGTTTGATCAGAACTAGTGTCAGACCACATGGTGCAGTAAACAAATATTTCTAACTACTATATTTATTTAGTTTTTAATTTAACATAACAATAAAAAAAACACACACTAGATAAAAAAGTAGGTGCAGGAAGAGGCAAAACCCCCAAAAAATGCAACAAATATTGTGCCGTGAGGTTTGTACTGATACGATATTATATCATGAGGCTTTGATATCGTTACATCCTGTTATTTACATCATGTGTTTTGGTATAAAATAAATAATAAAAGAACAGATTTATAGTCTCATTAAATGTTGAAACTGATTTATTGACCAAGTACCAACATATCTTGTGGAAATGTAGATGCCCTTTGTCTTTTTGTGTATTTTGTGTTTTGTTTTTTATTATTATTATTATTGATGTCTGTGTATATTTCATTTCTATGTGTGTTTTAGCTTTTAACTGCACACTTGGAGTTTTGGGGGAAATTGGTGGAATTAACAAAAACGTTCTCCTCGACTTTGACTACAATAATATATTTACTATATGATTACTTAAAGGGTTTTTATGACGCAGAATTTAGAGTTTTGTGCCTGTCGCCTCATCAGAAACACACCTGGAGTTGTGTCTTGTTTTATTCACACTTTATTATTTATCTGTCCTCATTTATAAAGCTCAAAATGCTCTGTTCCACCTTGTGATGTCATGTTGCTGTCGTGTAGTTTTCAAATGAACAGCTCCTTTTGCCTTTAGTTCAGTCGAGATCGGAAATTTCAGGTCTAAGAGAGCAGAACTCGGCCTGAATATGCAGAGTTTGTGTGTTAAACGTGTGTGAATGAGACAAAACACAACTCCAGGATCAGAGAATAGTGTAATCTGGACCCTGTAACTAACTATAATTGTAATGTTTTCGGTTTATATGCTGTTCTAAGTCTTGTTTCCTGTCTTGTCTCCTCAGGGTAACTCAGGCCTGGGCTTCAGCATTGCAGGAGGCACAGATAATCCGCACATTGGAGATGACCCGTCCATTTTTATCACCAAGATCATCCCCGGAGGAGCAGCTGCGCAAAATGGACGCCTACGGTACCACGGCCCTGATACCGTCTAACGCCGTGGAGCCAATGTGTCTCCTGTCAGAGCTCACTCAGCCATCGTTTACATTTTAAAACTAATTAAGATCATTTTACCACATCGTAACATACACAAACATCCTCTAAAGAGCTCGAAAACTACATCTGCAGCAAAGTAACCTGAAGAACGAGATTTCTTTCTTGTGGGTTTATCGAAAAACAGATGCTAACTGATACTAAAACTAATATTGAAACTGGATCCTCCTTTGAGCAAGTATTGATTAGGGCCCGACCCATAAGGATTTTATTGCGGCCGATGCGATACTGATACAATGGGAGTTGGAGCTGCCGATTTAATCACTGATATATTTATGACGTAAAAATTCACTGTAAATATTCAATTGTTTATAAAACTTAATTTTGGCTCGATGGGATTTTCAATCGGGTTTATTTAGGTGACATTTATTCTTATTCTGCCTCTTTACGTCATATTTAAAGACAGTCGATCGGCCTCGTTGCATTTTTGTGTGACATTCGAGCCGGTAAAGAAAGTACTATAAGTAAACTACCGCTATTAGCTTTTAGCGGTAAATACGTGTGCGCCGTGGTAATTAATGATCTGCTAAATGCGGATAATTCACACCTCTATTCACAGCTCATTTCCATATCAGTGTGTGTCCAGTAACATATATACGGCCACTATAGTCACTTTACAGTCGCTAACAGAAGAGAAAACAGCCTGTTTATGTGTGCGAGCTACAGCGGCTAATCGCTAACCAACGAGAAAGAACCAAAACGAGCTTCAAAACCGACACATTTCCACACTCAGCCTCACACAGGCTCCTCTCAGATCAGCACTAAGAACTGTCCTTTAATCCACACTCACACTGAGCGTCCGGAAAAAGAAGAGAATCTCAGTGTTGCGCTCATGGATCTACGGCTGCGGCTGTAAACAAACGCACGTGGTGATGTGTTCAGGGGCAGTACGACGTCACGGACACAGACAAACGACTCCTCAGATAAATCCTGATGCGGGGCGCAGATCAGGACATTTATCTGTCTGTAGATTGGATTAAATGGGCAGAATATAGAGAGTCTGAGCTTTATAACGAGGTAAAACATGTCCACGTTTTAGGCCGATAACTCATATGTTTCCAAGTACCCATATCAGTCAATAATATTGGCCAACCGATATATATCGGTCAGGCCCTAGTATCGATACTGCAAAAAATCAGCACAGACATCTTCCCTGTCCACAAATGCACAAAGCTTTTACCTTCTGCATGTTTTTCACAAACTAAATCGTCTGTATTGATGCTAAAATGGACTGAAGTCCGTGTTGTCAGCGTCGCCATGTTTGTTTTGGTTCGTTTGGGCGATTCGTCTTTGGCTCAGTGCTGCTCTGTGATTGGTCGGGGCCTATTGCAGCCGCGGGGGCCACGACGGATCACGATGAGTTTGTGAACTTGCTGTGGAAGGTTCTCTGTACGTGTGGTTTGTAAACGGTGCTCTGACGTGCAGCCTGTGTCGCCCCCTGCAGGGTGAATGACTGTATTGTGCGGGTGAACGACGCAGACGTGCGTGAGGTGACCCACAGCGGAGCGGTGGAGGCGCTGAAAGACGCCGGGGGCCTGGTCAGACTCTGCGTTCGGCGCAGACGCAGCCTCAGCGACAGAGTCCTGGACATCAAACTGGTCAAGGGCCCAAAAGGTCAGAGAGTTTTCTGTTCGTTTAAAGAGATTCTCCTACTCATCCGAACATATCTGCGGATGTGTTTTGTTTCATTTGGGCTAGAAACGGGACAAAGGCAAAATCCACTGAAACTAACACTCATTTACACTCATTTCTCCCTTATTTACAGTCAGGTGTAGCTGTTATTCGTGTCCATTGAACTACCGTAAAATACCAGATATCGGCCGGGGCGTTTATTTGTTTCAATCACTTAACAGACCAGGCTTTTATTTGAGACCAGGCGGCAGTTTGGGGCGATTAATTCCTTCCTCACAAAAATCTTGCTCAGCAAAACTGGAAAAATATAGCAAAAGAGAGAATTTGCCAACTGGACAAAAGTTTATTTAGTCAAAAACGTTTTTGCAGCTGCTTCTTCAGTTCAGTTCAGAACCACATTCGACTAAATAAACTTTTGTCCAGTTGACAAATTGAATTCTCTCCTTTGCCGTGGATTCTGCCTGGACGACTGAGGGATTTTACACACATCTTGGGAAAATCTGGTACTCACATTTTTTTTAACCACTACGACTATAATTTAGGCGACTTTCTAAACAGATGTAGGCGAGTTAATTTGAAATGTCACAACAAAATATCATTTGAAAGCGACCGCAACATGCAGAAATGTCTTTAGCGAGTTAAAACAGACGACAGACGCAGCGAGTGTGGAGCAGCAGAGCGAGAACGTTCATCCACCGCATCAGGACAAGGTTTTTTGAGTAAATTATCCATGTGGTTTTATGATTTGTTTGTGTAGGCGCCGCGAGCATCAGCCCTGCGTCCTGTTGCTGCAGCTCGACTTCTGTCTTCAGCGCGAACATTAGACTCGCCGTTTATTTGGAAATCAATGGTTATTTATCAAAACATACACCTGCACCCGGCGCTTAAAGGGGACCCAGAAGTTCATTGAAACCCAGTTCTTCATTTGGTATTTTACCCTGAGGTGTGAACATGGGGAACATCGGCGACATTTCCCCAGAGGAAAAATGTGTTGCTCGTCTGCTGTTCAGTCTCATCTCTTGAGATCAATTTGAGCTTCTCAGATTTGTATCATTCTGTGATCATTTTTCTCTGGGTTCCTTCTCCTAAGAGCCCAAGAGATTAGCTAAAAAGAGACACGACATCACTAAGACAAAGGAGGTTGAGTTGAGATAATCACACCATCAGACCAAACCAAACAAAAGGCCCTTTTGTTCTGGGAGTTTTGTTTCAGTACAGTAATAGATGCTAGATCACACATTAGGGCAGGAATCATTATGATGTACAGTTGTGTTCAGAAGTTCACAGACCCTGACAGAATCTGATTGATTTCTTGTCCATCTTTCAGAGAATATGAATGAAAACACAAAAACTTTTCTTTCACTCATGGTTGGTGTTTGGGTGAAGCCGTTTATTATCAAACTCCTGTGTTTCCTCTTTTTAAATCAGAATGACACAGAAACTACACAAATGACCCAGTGAAGCTGGAGTCTTTTGTGATAGTTGTGGATGTGTTATTTCCTCTGATGGTAAAGCTGCTCATTCTTCTGGGCAAAAGGCTCCAGTTCCTGTAAATTCTTGGGCTCTTGTCTGAACTGCAGCTTGAATCTGCCCAGAGGCTCAGTGATACTGAGGTCAGAAGAGACGAACACTCCAGAACCTTCACTTTATTCTGCTGGAGCCAGTGACAGCTCCACTTTGTGTTTGGATCATTATCATGTTGAATATCCAAGTACGTCCCCTGTGCAGCTTCTGGACCAAGAAATCATCGATTCTGCCAGAGTCTGGAAACTTATGAGCACAGCTGTATCTAACTCAGGTGACAGTAAACACCTAAGCTAACGACATACTGTAATAAACATACTTAACTCTAACCACCCGGCTGCATTTCCCCCAGAACAGAACTCCCCAAACAACTCTTGGTCTTTTCCATTCATTATTATTTATTTAAACACAATTTAGATTCTTTATATGTTTTTTTCATGTGAAGAATCGACAGTAAACTTTTTGAACTTGAACTTGAACCTACTGTAAATAACCGGGGCGCGATCATTTAGCAGACTTTACATTCAGCTCATATTACTCTGTTTTCTGATGTGTTATGATGTCGTTTCCTGATCACAAACACAACTCCAGGTCTGTTTTTGAGGCGGTAACAACATTATCACGTGACTTAAAGCTCACAAGGGTCATTTTTGCGTAATACAGGACCCTAAAGTGCGATATTTGGGCTTTGCAGTTTTTTCTGGATCGCGAGGGAAAGTTGAATTGTGTGAAATGAACAGTAATAATGTAAACTAATGTAAGATAATGTGATGCTAATGTAATCTCCCGTGGCAGATGGCTCACACGTGTTCATTAAGTCGGTCAGAACTCGCCCCAAACAGGCTTTACATGTTAATTTACACCATCTGAAGACAGAAGCCGCAGAATCGTTTACTTTATTTTACTGTTCGTTTAAAGTGCGTATGGCGATTAAGAATACACATTTCACTAAATCACAGTTAGCAGAATTATAGTTATGGCATGATGTTTATCATTTTACTTCCTGGTTGGACATGGCCAGCAAATCTGAAATGTGTGAAGTTAAATTTCTAAACTAACTTTTAATTTTTACTAGGGTCAAAACTATAGGGTGACCAGACGTCCCTGTTTACCTGATACAGCCCCAGTTTTGAGCCCTGTGTCCCCCGACCCGGCAGATTCATCCAAAACCAGTGATTTGTCCCAGTTTTATGCAGGAAATGTCCCAAATTTTTGACCAGTCTGATCCCTGCCAGCAGTAAAGAGAGGCATAAACTGTCATTTGTTTAAGTAAAATACAGAAAAGCTGCATAAAAACGACCAAAACACAGAAAATATGACTGTACTGACTCATGCTAGTTATGAATGGACCGAGGGCGTGACAGTTCCCCTTCATTATGCACACGTTTCACTATTTTATTATTACCAACCCGTGTTTTCCACACTTTTTTTCTTTTTTCCCATATTTTAAAAGTCACAAACCGTCACGACCCAAGTCAATAGACGTTTGGAAATCACAAAATAAAGGTGGATTTGACCATTATTGAACATTAATGAGGATATTTTATTGTTGACTGAGTGATCGTAAGTATTATTCAAGTTTTAAACAGTGAAAAACAGTCATTTATCGCCCTTCTTTTTAGACAACCAAGCAAGAATTTCTCAACCTTAGCTGCAGGAGCACTCGCTCAGGCCAGACAGGATTCACAGGCTCAATAACTGCTAGCCTCCTGAGCTTCATTTGACTGGAGCCGAACGTTATTGACAGGTTTTACTCACGTGACCCTGATGATGATACGGTCCCAGTTTTGAGCCCTGTGTCCACCAGATTTATCCAAAATCACTGATTTGTCCCAGTTTTCCCCAGAAATGTCTTAGTTGTTCCTATTTGTGACCCATTTGACCCCTGCCAGCAGTAAAGAGAGGCATAAAGTGTCATTTGTTTAAGTAAAATAAAGAAAAGCTGCTTAAAAATAACCAAAACGCAGATATGAGATACAAAATAGACTAAATATAAGATATGACCTGTGCGATGTGGAGAAGTCGGACTTTTCATACAGTTTGGAGGATTTTCCCGGCGTTGAGGCGATGGATTTAATAAACGATGTGGTGCTGCAGAGCTCGTGTTACACTGAGCCGAATGAAGGACTTTAAGAACCTGGAGGAGACGACTGTTTAGAATTAAAATCACCGGCTGCACCAGGAGAACCTAAAATAATGATTAAAAAAGGTATAAAAAAACACCAAATTACAGCAGTGAGCTCGTAAAATTAGCACCACATGAAGCTTTATGCGCGACGAGTTCAGACCTGTGACAGTTTACCGTCACTTACGACGCTTTTCTTCCTAAATAACTGTTCGGAAAAAATGAATAAATAAATGACACAATCCTGACCTGTTACAAAGTGCAAACTACAGTAACATCGTCTGTTTCTGCGCCTCCTGATTTTAGCCGGAGTTTGTCCATCCACTTTTGTCGTCTGTTTTCTGTACGTTTTGTTAACCCTCGAAGACCTACGACATTGTACACAATACCGAGGAATATGTTTCTATAACCGCAGAACTTTGTAAGTGTAAAAGACAGAAACGTCCTTTTCCCCTCTGAAAGTGCAGACATAGAGGTTTCCGTACATTTCTGCGGCTTTATCCTACGTCACACTCACGCTGTGTGATGACGGGAGCAAAACGAGTGTCCAACAGGAACTTTGTTTTCCCCAAACTCATGCGCTCCGTCCATTTTGATGGAGCCAAACTTTGCCAAAGAGTGAAGTGAGTCAAGATGGTCGACTCCTCTGACTGTGTGTGTTTATAACGAGGGAAAAAGTCGCTCTAAGTGGAGTTAATTCTCACACACATGGAAAATGACACATCTTGGTGTGTGTAATTGTGCATCTCTTTCTATTTTTATTTAAAGGTTTATTTCAGTCCAAATGAACAAATCCAAATGTAATTTCCACCCTGGAAATGCAGAAGTGCTGTGGCTCTGGCCCTGGTCCTGACAGGAGCTGTTTCCAGGACTGGACCAGGAAAGTCATGGAGCCACTGCACTTTTTTTGTTTTTAGGGCAATAAGGAGATTTTTAATTTACTTACAGACTTGAGATTTTGCATTTTTGTAGCTAAGGCCCTAAATTAAGCATTTTTATGTCCAAAAAGTTGTTTCTACATGTTTGCTGTGGGTTTTGTATAAAAGAGTGTGGATTTTATTTTCTGTTTTTTTTTCATCTCTATTTCTGGTCCTGTAGCTTTTATCACAGCCTCATGACACAACTACAGCAGCAGATTGTGAAATAACAGGTTGGACTGAACAAAAGGAGGTAGAACACTTCATTAGGGGTAAAAGGGGCAGTTTTAAAAGCAAAATTAAGAACAAAAATCCAGACGAGGAGAAATGTACTAAAATTGTCCTCAGGTCTTCAGGGGTTAAATAAACGTTGCGTGAAGTTTTCCGTCTTGATGACACAGGTAGAGGTTTTCTGTCTGCTCAACTCTGTCTTTGTACTTAACTGACACTTAAATGATGTAAACCAAGTCAGAGTTAGAAAAAACAGTTGTATCCGAAGTTGACGTAAGTAGTTTTGTTTCCTGCTCACAGTATTTGTGTTTGTTTTTAGGTCTGGGCTTCAGTATCGCCGGGGGAGTGGGAAACCAGCACGTTCCCGGTGACAACAGCATCTACGTGACCAAAGTGATCGAAGGAGGAGCGGCGCACAAAGACGGACGGCTACAGATAGGGGACAAACTTATGGCTGTGAGAAACTTACACTCGCACGACACTGACACCATCTTTAAATCAGCACCTCAAACAGATCGGACAGTTCCAGGGCCCAGATCGAACTGTTTTCTGACCAATGTTATAATGTTTCCTCATCACAAACGTACCTGGAGTTGGGTTTTGTTTCATTCACACAAAGTTTTTCGCTCTGTTCCACCTTGTGATGTCATGTGGTGATATGAGAAGTGCTCCACTGTGTTTTTAAACTCCACACACGACCTGGAATTGTCGATCTTTACTAAAAGGAATCGGGGAAAGTCTTGTGTTTCGTAACGTTCTGTATTGATAAATATTGGCTTATAATGTACAGGAAAAGAGGAGTCTTTATGGTCTTTGTTCATGTGGGACAGTAGTAAAAATCACTGGGGTTAAATAAGTGTTTACTTCCTCCCGATGCTTTTTGGACACAAGCAAAACCTGTGTGACATTTATTTATTTATTGTTATAGAAAAAAGCATGTATTATTATTATTATTAGTAGTAGTAATAATAAAAGTAGTAGCAGTAGTAGTAGTAGTAATAAAAGTAGTAGCAGTAGTAGTAGTCGTCGATGTCCCGATCAGATTTTTTAAAGTCCTGCTCTTTCCGATACCCTTTAAATATATATATATAGAAAAATATATATTAGTGCTGTCAAGCAAATAAAATATTTAATCGCGATTAATCGCACGAATGTCATAGTTAACTCGTGATTAATCGCATTTTAATCGCAGATTTTTGTCACATGAAAAACCACTGTAATTCTCTTATCAGCACAGAAAAGTGAATGGGCTTTGTACAAATGTTTATTATTGCAAAGCAGAACATTTCACTGGTGTTGCTCTAGTTCTTCTTTGTTTGATATTTGGAAACGTATTGCTCCGTACCGCCACCATGTGTACGGGTGTGATATTACAGTCTGTAGTTTTTCTAACGTTCGTGGCAGTTTAAAAAGCTTATAGAAAAACTACATCAGGTCACACAGCGTTAATCAGCGTTAAAAGAATTATCGCCGTTAAAATGAGCTTGAGTTAACGCGATAATAACGCGATATTTTTGACAGCACTAATATATATTTATAGCTCCTGTAGCTCCGTCTCTGTAATGTGTTGTGAAGAAAGTTCGTACCTTTGGCTCTAAAAAGTCCATTAAATGACAAAAACCTGCCTTACTTCACCTCTCCTCCTCCTCAGTGTTTTGCTGCTGTGGTTTTGCTCTTGTGAATCTCAAACTCGTCCGGATGATTCTTTTGTGACGAATGTTTGCAGCGTTTGCGTCGCTGTTTGACTCTCGTTTTGTTTGTCGTGAAAAGTCCCACTGCCGTAGATCAGAAGGAGAAAGAGAGAGAGCGTGGGGCAGATACAAAGGGATGTACATCATGACATGAATAATGAGGGAGGACTGGACACTGAGGGATGGACCAGTTTCGATGGAAAAGCACCGACTGAAGCTGAGCCAGATCATTATAACAGTAAATATGTTCAAGAACATGTCGTTAAAATGAGCTTTGCCACTACACCACAGTTTTGATTTACAGCTGCCGTAAAGCGAGTCGATGCCGCAAAAACACGTGAAACTGAATCCGATCACGTGGCTGAATCCGATACTCATAAAAGAGCCGGATCGGGAGCCGATACGATACTGAATATCTGATCGGGACGTCCCTAATTATTATTAGTATTATCAGTATTATTATTTGGTATTATGTCTGTGTATTTGCGTTTTCTATGCGTGTTCTCTGCATTACCGTCCAAACAAACAGTCATTTATTCATTCAAGGTGGAACAGAGCATTTTGAGCTCTGGCGATGTCGGCAGAATAACAATAATAATAAAGAGTTATTCAGACGTGTGAATGAAACAAAACACAACTCCAGGTCCGGTTCTGAGGACATAACAACACATATGTGAGACGACTTCAAGCTCAAGAGAGTTTTGTGTAATACAGGACATTTAATTAAAGTGTTAGCATTATACATTTTAATTTGTTTGCGACGATGATACTTTAATATATAATTCTGACACGTATTTAATTAAATGGGACTTTTCTGAAGGAGTTTCCGTTACCTGCTCGTCTCCATGACCATGTTTTTCAGTTTAACATATTTCACGGAGACTGTCCAAAGTAATTTAATACAAGCAAAACCATCAACAAAAACTGGGTCCACACCGAGGGAACTTAAAGTCGACTGAACACAACCAAAAAAAAACCCAACCACACAGGGGACAGGTCTCCTGAAACAGCCTGGACACAAAAACAAGGGGGAATTACATTAAACAATGAACTAAACTACTAAGTTATTTAAAGCAACACAAACACAAATCATTACACTGCAGAAAATAAACGCTGAGAAAGTAACATTAGCTAAACTAACTTAACAAAACTACACAGTGCTCCACCCTTGGCTCAGGTGATTCAAACCGAAGAAAAAGGAAAAACACAAGTGTAAGTAAATGAAACTACGAGGTATAAATGAAAACGTAAATATAAACTTAATGAAATACTGAGGCTGGAGTGGAGGCAGAGGGATCCGCCACAGAGACACGAGCAGAAGGAAGCGGATTCATCTGAGGCCATTTGAGACAAAGAAACCAAACGATAAAACCTTTTCTCCTCTCACTAAACCAAACCTGCACCAGGACAAAGGTGGATTAAAACCAGGACGGGTGGAAACGCATAAACACACGTGGTGCAGTGAACCCTGGGTCACGATACAGAAAGAACCCGCGACAGGCGAAATCCCCGAAGTATCGGCTTTATTTTTTACATTTATTCTACAACACAAGACTGAACTATAGAACGAAACCAAAGATCCAAACGTCTGTTTAAGGAGAGGTTCTGCAGCTCTGTCCTTCCTGCTGCTGTCAGACTTTACAACGAACTCTGCGAACTCTGCTGCCTGTGCAATACTGGGACCCTGTGCAATACTGGGACCCTGTGCAATACTGTGGAATTTAAGATACCAGTTTATTGTATATTTATATAGTTTTATAATCCTTATCTTTATAGATCTTTATAGAGTTTGTCTGTTTTTAAGTGATTCTGTTCTTCTCTTGCTGCTACTTTTTTCTTGCTGTTCTCTTAACTTTGTATTGCAACATTGAAATTTCCCCTTTGTGGGACAAATAAAGGATATCTTATCTTATCTTTAAGAAATAAAAAAATAAACGTTACGATAGCACAGCTTGGGCTCTGGAACCCAACTCCTTGAGAGGGGTTGGACTCTCCATTTCTCTGGCGTTGGCCGCGGGGAGCGGCGGCGAGCTGGTGTGGGCTTATAGCCCCACAGCTCAGCCGCTGCGTGTTGGAGTTTACCCCGGTGAACGAGAGGGTCGCGTCCCTGCGCCTTCGGGTCGGGGACAGGTCTCTCACTGTGGTGTCGGCCTATGGGCCGAACAGCAGTGCAGAGTACCCGGCCTTCTTGGAGTCTCTGGGAGGGGTACTGGACAGTGCACCGACCGGGGACTCCGTTGTTCTACTGGGGGACTTCAACGCCCACGTGGGCAACGACAGTGACACTTGGAGAGGGGTGATTGGGAGGAACAGCCTTCCCGATCTGAACCCGAGCGGTGTTCTGTTATTGGACTTCTGTGCTAGTCACAGTTTGTCCATAACGAACACCATGTTCGAGCACAAGGGGGTCCATCGGTGCACGTGGCACCAGGACTCCCTAGGCTGGAGGTCAATTATCGACTTTGGTGTCGTGTCATCTGACATCCGGCCGTGTGTCTTGGACACTCGGGTGAAGAGAGGGGCAGAGCTGTAGAGCACCACCTGGTGGTGAGTTGGGTCCGCTGGCGGAGGAGGAAGCCGGAAAGACCTGGCAGGCCCAAGCGTATCGTGAGGGTCTGTTGGGAACGTCTGGCGGAACCTTCTTTCGGTGTGGCCTTCAACTCACACCTCCGAGAGCTTCTCCCAGATCCCGGGGAGGCTGGGGACATGGAGCCCAAGTGGGCTTCATTCTCAGCCTCCATTGTCGATGCGGCTGCTCGTAGCTGTGGCCGTAAGGTCTGTGGTGCCTGTCGCGGCGGCAATCCCCGAACCCGGTGGTGGACACCGGAAGTAAGGGATGCCGTCAAGCTGAAGAAGGAGTCTCTACAACATCGCGTGGCAGTCGGGAACAGTACCTCTGGACTGGCAGACCGGGGTGGTGGTCCCTCTGTATAAAAGGGGGACCGGAGGGTGTGTTCCAACTGCAGGGGAATCACACTCTCAGCCTCCCCGGTAAAGTCTATGCCAGGGTGCTGGAGAGGAGAGTTCGGCCGATAGTCGAACCTCGGATTCAAGAGGAGCAGTGTGGTTTTCGGCCTGGTCGTGGAACACTGGACCAGCTCTACACCCTCCATCGGGTGCTCGAGGGTTCATGGGAGTTTGCCCAACCAGTCCACATGTGTTTTGTGGACCTGGAGAAGGCATTCGACCATGTCCCTCGTGGTGCCCTGTGGGGGGTGCTCCGGGAGTATGGGGTCCGCGGCCCTTTGCTAAGGGCTGTCCGGTCCCTGTATGACCGGAGCAGGAGCTGTCTTCGCATTGCCGACAGTAAGTCAGACCTGTTCCCGGTGCATGTTGGACTCTGCCAGGGCTGCCCTTTGTCACCGGTTCTGTTCATTGTATTTATGGACAGAATTTCTAGGCGCAGCCAGGGGCCGGAGGGGGTCCAGTTTGGGAACCACAGGATTTCATCGCTGCTTTTCGCGGATGATGTTGTCCTGTTGGCTTCATCGAACCAGGACCTGCAGCACTGGGGCGGTTTGCAGCCAAGTGTGAAGCGGCTGGGATGAGAATCAGCTGTTCCAAATCCGAGGCCATGGTTCTCGACCGGAAAAAGGTGGATTGCCCTTTCCGGGTGGGTGGGGAGTCTCTGCCTCAAGTGGAGGAGTTTAAGTATCTCAGGCTCTTGTTCACGAGTGAGGGGAGGATGGAGCGTGAGATTGACAGGCGGATCGGTGCGGCGTCGGCAGTGATGCGGTCACTGCATCGGACCGTTGTGGTGAAGAGGGAGCTGAGCCGAAAGGCGAAGCTCTCGATTTACCTCAATCTACTGTACTTTCCTCCCCTCACCTATGGTCATGAGCTCTGGGTAATGACCGAAAGGACAAGATCGCGGATACAAGCGGCTGAAATGAGTTTCCTCCACAGAGTGGCCGGGCGCTCCCTTAGAGATAGGGTGAGGAGCTCGGTCACACGGGAGGAGCTCGGAGTAGAGTCGCTGCTCCTCCACGTCGAGAGGAGCCAGTTGAGGTGGTTCGGGCATCTGGTCCAGATGCCTCCTGGGCCCGCCTCCTCGGGAGGTGTTCCGGGCATGTCCCACTGGTAGGAGGCCCGGGGGAAGACCCAGGACACGCTGGAGGGACTATGTCTCTCGGCTGGCCTGGGAACGCCCTCGGGGTCCGTCCCGGAGGAGCTGGAGGAAGTGGCTGGGGAGAAGGAAGCTTGGGAGCCCCTGCTTAGACTGCTGCCCCGCGACCCGGCCCCCGGATAAAGCGGAAGAAGATGGATGGATGGATGGATGGATGGACGTTACGATAGTTTTTAAACATAGTGTAAAATAATAACTTTAATAGTGAACAGGAGGTTGGACACTGGTGTATCTCAGTCCCTCTGAGCCTCTTCGTTCCGACTCCTGCAGCGTCTTTTTCCACTGAACCTGTGCTGCAGGCGTCTTTTTCCCACAGAAGAACATAGTTATGTGGAGGTGTTGGCACTTTTTTTTCTTCTGGGCAAGAAGATTCTTATAAAGGGACATGTCACCTTCGATTATATTTGAGAACTGTAATGAACGACAGCAAAGGTTTCATACAGTTGTTTAGCTTTTGTGTGGAGAACGTTGGTCCAGTGTAATGTTCTTTTTCTTGCAGTTGTTAATCCACAAAGCTAAAGCTAAAGCTAAAGCTAAACCAGACTCCATCCTTACGCTGGTCTCGTTGGACAGTCACAGCCCTTTTTGCCTCCCTGTTAAAACTCACTGCTGCTGTCGTCCTCATGTTATTTTCCTCCTTCTTTACGGAACGAACCGAAGATTCATTTATTCGGTAAAGGCGCCTACAGCCGCAGAGCTTCTACCTTCAGCAGCTCCAGAAGTTTCTCTTTTTCTGCGATAGTTTCATCTTCCTCGGCCTTTCGCCTTTGTCGTGCAGAACGTTTCCTCCACATTGTCGGTTTTGTCCTGGAGAAAATTTGCAAAGGTAAATTTGTCGGGCAGAAACTGTGGACACTGGTCTGAGTGAAAGACCAACGTGACTTTTTACACTTCCAGACGACCTCAGCCTCAGGATTCAGAACACAAGGCACTGGGGGGGAAAAAAAGCATTAAAAAATCCACGAAACGGCGACGGTTCACTGTGTTGTGATTATACTGAGCTGTAAATACTGTGCAGGTGAACGGGGCGTGTCTGGAGGAGGTGAGCCACGAGGAGGCGGTAGCAGCTCTGAAGTCCACTCCAGACGTGGTTTATCTCAGAGTCTCCAAACACACGTCGCTTTTCATCAACGACATCTTCCCCCCGCCCGACGTCACCAACTGTAAGAAAAGTGCACTGAAAACTCACCGTGTCGTACTGTGTTTATGCACCTGAACTTTTACCTGAGACAGACTCAGACTCAGACTGAGACAAACTTTACTGATCCACAAGGGAAAAGACTCGGACACAGTCGCTCACACATCACAATATAATAGAAAAATACAACACAGCCATATGTAAGTGTTATAATGAAGAAAAAAGAACAGAAAAGGAGAAACTGCAGAACGAAAAAACATAGAAAAGGCAAAGGGTGTTTTAAAAAGTCTAAACCAGGACTAAAGCAGGACTAAAGCAGGTCTAAACCAGGACTAAAGCAGGTCTAAACCAGGTGTAAACCAGGACTAAACTAGGACTAAACCAGGTCTAAACCAGGTGTAAACCAGGACTACACCAGGTCTAAACCAAGAGTAAACCAGGTCTAAACCAGGACTAAAGCAGGACTATACCAGGATTAAAGCAAGACTAAAGCAGGACTAAACCAGGACTAAACTGGGACTAAACCAGGACTAAACCAGGACTAAAGCAGGATTAAACCAGGTCTAAACCAGGACTAAACTAGGACTAAACAAGGTCTAAACCAGGTCTAAACCAGGACTACACCAGGTCTAAACCAAGAGTAAACCAGGTCTAAACCAGGACTAAACCAGGTCTAAACCAGGACTAAACAAGGTCTAAACCAGGACTAAACCAGGACTAAACCAGGTGTAAACCAGGACTAAACTAGGACTAAACAAGGTCTAAACCAGGTCTAAACCAGGACTAAACTAGGACTAAACAAGGTCTAAACAAGGTCTAAACCAGGTCTAAACCAGGACTAAACTAGGACTAAACAAGGTCTAAACCATTACTAAACCAGGACTAAACCAGGTCTAAACCAGGTCTAAACCAAGACTAAACCTGGTCTAAACCAGGACTACACCAGGTCTAAACCAGGACTACACCAAGACTACACCAGGTCTAAACCAGGTATAAAACAGGACTAAACCAGGACTAAACCAGGACTTAACTAGGACTACACCAGGACTAAACCAGGTCTAAACCAGGGCTAGAATATTTCTTTAAATATTTCAATACATAACACGTAACACTTCCAGGCCAAGTTGCAGGTCAGATCTGTGGAACGGCGACTCTGCTTTTGAGCAGTGTCCACGCCTGTAATTGAATAAATGCTAATTACATGTGTTTAATGCCGTACTGTGGAACCTTCAATCTCCACAAAGGCCAACGGAACAGACCCTCTACCCGAAAAGTTACACAGTGCAGCTTTAAACACATGCATGGAGTATAAATCGTAGTACTTTTGCCTGTGTTTAGTAGCGTTTCCGAGCGTGTTTGTAACGTGGGCTTTTGTGTTGCAGCGTACTCTCCGCACCAGGACAACCACGTGCACAGTCCGTACATGAGCGGCAGCCAGTCCGTAAGCCCCGCCCCCCTGACCACGCCCAGATACTCCCCTGTGCCTCGCCCCGCGGCCGCCGACGAGGACTTCTCCAGGTAACAGCACTCTGCTCCGTTTAAGGTGCATTATGTTACTCTCTTTGTATGGAAAAAGAATGTATTCCTGAAAACACGGCCTGTCGACGTTAACGCGTCAGTCACGACTAGATTAATGCAATACATAACGCAATTTTTTTATTTATTTTTTGTCGCGATTAAAGTTCTCCAGCCTTTTGTCTCTTCTCATGTGATGATCAGCTCTGGTTCAGGCTCAGATGAGTTGGAGCAGGAAGTGTTCGGTGCTTTTCCCCGGGAAGAACCAAGTGCGCAGAGGATGTCTTTCCTGGTCTCTCCTGGTCTTTCCTGGTCTCTCCTGGTCTTTCCTGGTCTCTCCTGGTCTTTCCTGATCTTTCTTAGTCTTTCCTGGTCATTCCCAGTGATTCCTGGTCTTTTTTTTCTTTCCTGGTCTTTTCTGCTCTTCCCTGGTCTTTCCTGTTCTTTTTTTATCTTTCCTGGTCTTTCCTGGTGTTTCCTAGTCGTTCCTGGTCTTTCCTGGTCTTTCCTGGTGTTTTCTGGTGTTTCCTGGTCTTTCCTAGTCTGTGTTCGTGACCCAGGCCCTGAACACATTCCGTTCCGTTCTGGTTTGGTCGGAGAGGAGCAGGAGAGGAGCAGGAGAGGAGGAGCAGAGGAGAGGAACGGGAGAGGAGAGGAACGGGAGAGGAGAGGAACGGGAGAGGAGAGGAACAGGAGAGGAGCAGGAGAGGAGCAGGAGAGGAGGAGCAGGAGAGGAGAGGAACGGGAGAGGAGAGGAACAGGAGAGGAGAGGAACAGGAGAGGAGCAGGAGAGGAGCAGGAGAGGAGCAGGAGAGGAGGAGCAGGAGAGGAGGAGCGGTAGAGGAGGAGCAGGAGAGGAGGAGCAGGAGAGGAGGAGCAGGAGAGGAGGAGCAGGAGAGGAGGAGCGGTAGAGGAGGAGCAGGAGAGGAGGAGCAGGAGAGGAGGAGCGGTAGAGGAGGAGCAGGAGAGGAGAGGAACAGGAGAGGAGCAGGAGAGGAGCAGGAGAGGAGGAGCAGAAGAGGAGGAGCAGGAGAGGAGGAGCGGTAGAGGAGGAGCAGGAGAGGAGGAGCAGGAGAGGAGGAGCGGTAGAGGAGGAGCGGTAGAGGAGGAGCAGGAGAGGAGGAGCAGGAGAGGAGGAGCGGTAGAGGAGGAGCAGGAGAGGAGGAGCAGGAGAGGAGGAGCGGTAGAGGAGGAGCAGGAGAGGAGGAGCTGTAATCTGCTTTAATGGACGGATTACCCAGACTTCCACGCGGCTCCGTCACCGCGGTAACGCCGCCGCTCACTCGCTTTGTCCAACCGCCGCTCGACCATGAGGGAAAAATCTCCCAGAAATCCCGGCGTTTCCTCCCACGTTTGCTGTTCTTTTCTCTCAGTGAACCCGATCCACCGTTCCTCCTGTCAAACTGTGATTTAATGTTGAAAATGACATAGTTCTGTCCAAATAAAGTGTTTTTATTATCACCATGGCAACGGAATCAGCATCAAGTCTGTTCCTTAGCGCTGAAATCGAGTTTGACACTAATTGTGACAAATGAGAAATGTTTTTTTTACTTTTGACAACTACTAAATTAGATTTAGATATAAATGGAAAACACTCGTCTGTCTTTATCATCATCATACAAAAACAGGACAAAAACAAAAGCCGTGACGCACATATTGACAGAAATCATATAAAGACACATTCAGAAGCATTTAGGAATCATAAACTAACTTAAAGGTGCATTGAACTGAACCAGAACTGAACCAGGACTGAACCAGGACTGAACCAGGACTGAACCAGGACTGAACCAGGACTGAACCAGGACTGAACTAGGACTGAACCAGGATTGAACCAGGACTGAACCAGGTCTAAACCAGGTCTAAACCAGGTCTAAACGAGGACTAAAACAGGACTAAACCAGAACTGAACCAGGGCTTAACCAGGACTAAACCAGGTTTAAACCAGGCCTAAACCAGGTCTAAACCAGGACTAAATCGGGACTAAACCAGGTCTAAACCAGGCCTAAACCAGGTCTAAACCAGGACTAAATCGGGACTAAACCAGGTCTAAACCAGGACTAAATCGGGACTAAACCAGGTTTAAACCAGGCCTAAACCAGGTCTAAACCAGGACTAAATCGGGACTAAACCAGGTCTAAACCAGGCCTAAACCAGGACTAAACCAGGACTAAATCGGGACTAAACCAGGTCTAAACCAGGACTAAATCGGGACTAAACCAGGTTTAAACCAGGCCTAAACCAGGTCTAAACCAGGACTAAATCGGGACTAAACCAGGTCTAAACCAGGACTAAATCGGGACTAAACCAGGTCTAAACCAGGACTAAATCGGGACTAAACCAGGTCTAAACCAGGACTAAATCGGGACTAAACCAGGTCTAAACCAGGACTAAATTGGGACTAAACCAGGTCTAAACCAGGACTAAATCGGGACTAAACCAGGTCTAAACCAGGACTAAATCGGGACTAAACCAGGTCTAAACCAGGACTAAATCGGTACTAAACCAGGTCTAAACCAGGACTAAATTGGGACTAAACCAGGTCTAAACCAGGACTAAATCAGGACTAAACCAGGTCTAAACCAGGACTAAATCGGGACTAAACCAGGTCTAAACCAGGACTAAATCGGGACTAAACCAGTCACCCCTCTTTGTCATCCCTTTACTCCGGGAGCACTGGGTAAACCTGCTCGTACCTCCTCCCTGTGCTGTGTCCTTGCAGAGAGCCTCGGCGTGTGGTTCTGCAGCGCGGCTCCACGGGTCTGGGCTTTAACATCGTGGGGGGCGAGGACGGGGAGGGCATCTTCATCTCCTTCATTCTGGCCGGAGGACCTGCCGACCTCTGCGGAGAACTGCACAAAGGAGATCGCCTCCTCTCGGTACGTCCACGACACGACCAGGACACGACGGCGGCCGGAGATTCTAGATATTTATATGACCTATGGCAAGTTAAAGTTAAAGCGCCTATGACAGGTTGGACTCCTCATTTTACATTTTAAAACACATTTAAAAACACATTTAAGGTCATTATAGTTCAGATTTAGCTAAAAATGTGTAATTCTTTTCCCGTTTTTTAGGGTTAATATTGTACTTCCTGGTTGGAAATCATGACATCCATAAGTGTTACCCAGCAAATGTCGCAGAAATTATTATGTAACAAGCAAGAATAGAAGAAAACGCCTTTATTTTGTTAAAATAATGATAAAAGTATTGAAAAAATGTGTTTTCATCAGTGTGGGACTCTCTAAAATAGAACTCAGCTTCTCCTCACAAACTCCTTGATTTGTGTAAAACTATAATTTATATTTACAACAAGTTTTATCGCACCAAATTTAATCAAACTCAGTGAATCATCAGACCTGTCAGACGCACTTTAACTATTGTAATATACTGTACAGCTCTGGAAAATGATCCGTTTCTCTGATTTTACTACTTACAGGTTTGTGTTTGACTAAAATTTTTGTTTCATTCTATAAACTACTGACAACATTTCTCCCAAATTCCAAATAAAAATATTGTCATTTAGAGCATTTATTTGCAGAAAATGACAAATGGTCAAAGTAACAAAAAAGATCACCATATTTTTCAGGCCATAAGTCACACTTTTTTTCTCTCTTCCTCCCTGTTATTTCACAATCTGCTGCTGTAGTTGTGTCATGAGGCTGTGATAAAAGCTACAGGACCAGAAATAGAGATGAAAAAAAAAAACAGAAAATAAAATTCACACTCTTTTATACAAAACCCACAGCAAACATGTAGAAACAACTTTTTGGACATAAAAATGCTTAATTTAGGGCCTCAGCTACAAAAATGCAAAATCTCAAGTCTGTAAGTAAATTAAAAATCTCCTTATTGCCCTAAAAACAAAAAAGTGCAGTGGCTCCATGACTTTCCTGGTCCAGTCCTGGAAACAGCTCCTGTCAGGTCCAGGGCCAGAGCCACAGCACTTCTGCATTTCCAGGGTGGAAATTACATTTGGATTTGTTCATTTGGACTGAAATAAACCTTTAAATAAAAATAGAAAGAGATGCACAATTACACACACCAAGATGTGTCATTTTCCATGTGTGTGAGAATTAACTCCACTTAGAGCGACTTTTTCCCTCGTTATAAACACACACAGTCAGAGGAGTCG
This sequence comes from Odontamblyopus rebecca, assembly GCA_030686955.1. Classification (NCBI taxonomy): domain Eukaryota; kingdom Metazoa; phylum Chordata; class Actinopteri; order Gobiiformes; family Gobiidae; genus Odontamblyopus; species Odontamblyopus rebecca. Next base: position 39,212,855 of record CM060660.1, on the reverse strand, counting down.
ACCATCTTGACTCACTTCACTCTTTGGCAAAGTTTGGCTCCATCAAAATGGACGGAGCGCATGAGTTTGGGGAAAACAAAGTTCCTATTGGACACTCGTTTTGCTCCCGTCATCACACAGCGTGAGTGTGACGTAGGATAAAGCCGCAGAAATGTACGGAAACCTCTATGTCTGCACTTTCAGAGGGGAAAAGGACGTTTCTGTCTTTTACACTTACAAAGTTCTGCGCGGTTATAGAAACATTCCTCTGTATCGTAGATGATAACGTAGGTCTTCGAGGGTTTTAAACAGCTCTATGTTACATTTATTCAATGACAAGTGGTTTTACAGCTCACAAAACCCAACATAAACACCCCTCTGACTGTGAGCGGCGTCGCCTCTGCGCGGATCTGACCTGTAACTTGGTCTGGTTACACAGTGCCCCTTTAAATTAAGCGCTGCCTTTGTGTTTCCAGGTGAACGGTGTGGATCTGTCCAGCGCCACTCACGAACAGGCCGCCGCAGCTCTGAAGAACGCCGGGCACACGGTCACTATCGTGGCCCAGTACAAACCGGAGGGTGAGTGCTCGTCCACAGCAGGACTGCGGCCGTGGATCTGTGTGTGTGTGCGTCATGTGAGAGGGAAGGGCAGGTTTATTACGCTTTTCTTGAGTGGATTTTGAAGTTTTGTGGATTTTGAGGTGAGTTTAACTGAATGTAGTGGCTATTGAATCATTGTTTTTTGGCATCAGATCAGAGCTGGGCATTGTTTTGAGGCCGTCACACGCCACAGGAGAATTAGCCCGACTTTGGCTGCGATTTCTTCTCCCCGAGTTCAGGGAGGCGTGACCCGACTTTGTGTCTTTGTGTGCGATTTTGAGGTGGAGTCAGCGTCAGATCAGAACCGCCGAACATCAACGACGCGACGGAAACAGACGATAAAACAGAGTCAGGGGCAGAGGAGCGACGGACACAGAGACGCAACAAACAAACGAAAATAAAGACTTTATTCCTCACCTAATGTAAAGTGGAACATTTAAAGTGCAGCGTCTGATCCACATTATCCATAGAAACTGTCCTCAGCAAATAATCACGTCCAGTCCACAAAACTGCGCTGTTAATCCAGTTTGAGGTGTTTCCTCACGTGTGTTTAGATTCACGATCGAGACTCTACTTCCTGTGGACTTTATCGCCTCTTTTATGCTTTTAAAAATCCTGTATCTGAAGTATTGCTCCACATTTCACACATAATAATCCCACAGTTTGGACTTGAGCTCTGATCTTTGAACACTTCAGAGTCTCAGAGCGAGTGGTTTTACTGTAGACAGGAAACAGCTGACGCCATCACAGCCTCACAGCTTTATATCCTGTGCTCCACACTCAGATCCTGCTGAAGTCTTTGCGAAGTCTCATAAGTTTCTCCTCGTGTCTGTGGTGTTTGCGCATTTTGTCGCACGTTTAAAAATTGTTTAAGACCGAAAAATCCTGTAGTGTGACGCGGCCTTAAGAGGCGTTTTTTATTTAATAACATTTTCTGTGAGTTAACTTCACTTTTTCAGTGCTTAGTCATAACATAAACTCTTATCAGCCCAGTCAGCGCATCAAAACGCTGATATATTTACTGCATTTTATGAAGAAATACAATTATTAATATTATGCAGCATTTTGGCTCCACAATATTCTCAGTTTCTCACGTGGCCCCGTGGAAAAACAGTCGCCCGCCTCTGCATTAGATGGATTATTTGTTTAAAAATTCTTTCACTGAATCCGTGTCTAAGTTTTTTAAATTATTTTATTACAATATGATGATAGTTCTGCTGCAGACAGAACAGTTACTCATCGTCAGCACTTGGAAATAGTTCATATAATTAATGTAAAATGATTAAGAAGAGGCGGGTTAATATGAGATTTTAGTTTAATTATTGTACACGGTACAATTTCTTACCATAATTTGTTCACTGTGTTTGAAACGCTGCTACAAAGATATTCTGTGTACATTGCTGCCACCTACTGTTACAGACACGTCATTGCAATTGTTTTTTTGTTTTTTTTAATCAGTTTATTTTACATTATCACAGTTTATTTTACATTTATGTGCCTTTTATTTACCTTGTCACTCAGAAATGCCAGGTAACCACTGTTGATTTTACTTTTTTTTTTTACATTCCACCTGAAAAGTTACACAGTGCATCTTTAAACTCATCTGTAGTAGTAACAGTAATAGTAATTAGCAAAAAAACTCTTACTGCCTTTGTGGTTAAATGAGCCAGAAACAGAAACTCGTCAACAGGAACTTAAATAATTGTCGTTTCAAAATGATTGTTATCGCACATTTGTCCAGAGGGGGGCGGTGTTAGCGGCCCAAAAAATCTACTTTAATCACTCCTGGGGTCTGAGACCGGTGTGAAATAAGGCATAAATAAAACAGAAAATAAGTCATTAAAAATCTCATCTACAAACAAGAGGTCATAAGAAAAACAGTGCAAAATGATATGATGATTGACAGGACACAGGGTTATATGGAGTCGTCGTACAGTTGTAGGGAGTATTATCTGTTATTTATTTATTTATTTATTGAATTAGGACCGTGCATATTAATCAACGTATCCGCAGGTGAGCAACACATACAGATACAAACAGAATATCAGGTGCAGACAGACAATAAACCACAAAGACCAGTCACAATAAACGCATTAAAATCAACTTGTGATCAGAAAACAGTGGAGGTTAAACACGAGGACACGACGGGTTGTACAGTTGTAGGGAGTATTATCTGTGACATAAGGTGAGTTGTACAGTTGTAGGGAGTATTATCTGTTACATAAGGTGAGTTGTACAGTTGTAGGGAGTATTATCTGTGACATAAGGTGAGTTGTACAGTTGTAGGGAGTATTATCTGTGACATAAGGTGAGTTGTTGTACAGTTGTAGGGAGTATTATCTGTGACATAAGGTGAGTTGTTGTACAGTTGTAGGGAGTATTATCTGTGACATAAGGTGAGTTGTTGTACAGTTGTAGGGAGTATTATCTGTGACATAAGGTGCGTTGTAGGGAGTATTATCTGTGACATAAGGTGAGTTGTGCAGTTGTAGGGAGTATTATCTGTGACATAAGGTGAGTTGTGCAGTTGTAGGGAGTATTATCTGTGACATAAGGTGAGTTGTAGGGAGTATTATCTGTGACATAAGTGAGTTGTACAGTTGTAGGGAGTATTATCTGTGACATAAGGGTGTGTTGTGCAGTTGTAGGGAGTATTATCTGTGACATAAGGTGAGTTGTGTACAGTTGTAGGGAGTTTTATCTGTTACATAAGGGCGAGTTGTTGTACAGTTGTAGGGAGTATTATCTGTTACATAAGGTGAGTTGTACAGTTGTAGGGAGTATTATCTGTGACATAAGGTGAGTTGTACAGTTGTAGGGAGTATTATCTGTGACATAAGGGTGAGTTGTACAGTTGTAGGGAGTATTATCTGTGACATAAGGTGAGTTGTTGTACAGTTGTAGGGAGTATTATCTGTGACATAAGGTGAGTTGTTGTACAGTTGTAGGGAGTATTATCTGTGACATAAGGTGAGTTGTTGTACAGTTGTAGGGAGTATTATCTGTGACATAAGGTGAGTTGTTGTACAGTTGTAGGGAGTATTATCTGTGACATAAGGTGAGTTGTAGGGAGTATTATCTGTGACATAAGGTGAGTTGTACAGTTGTAGGGAGTATTATCTGTGACATAAGGTGAGTTGTGCAGTTGTAGGGAGTATTATCTGTGACATAAGGTGAGTTGTACAGTTGTAGGGAGTATTATCTGTGACATAAGGTGAGTTGTTGTACAGTTGTAGGGAGTATTATCTGTTACATAAGGTGAGTTGTACAGTTGTAGGGAGTATTATCTGTTACATAAGGTGAGTTGTACAGTTGTAGGGAGTATTATCTGTGACATAAGGTGAGTTGTACAGTTGTAGGGAGTATTATCTGTGACATAAGGGTGAGTTGTACAGTTGTAGGGAGTATTATCTGTGACATAAGGTGAGTTGTTGTACAGTTGTAGGGAGTATTATCTGTGACATAAGGTGAGTTGTTGTACAGTTGTAGGGAGTATTATCTGTTACATAAGGTGAGTTGTAGGGAGTATTATCTGTGACATAAGGTGAGTTGTACAGTTGTAGGGAGTATTATCTGTGACATAAGGTGAGTTGTGCAGTTGTAGGGAGTATTATCTGTGACATAAGGTGAGTTGTACAGTTGTAGGGAGTATTATCTGTTACATAAGGTGAGTTGTACAGTTGTAGGGAGTATTATCTGTTACATAAGGTGAGTTGTACAGTTGTAGGGAGTATTATCTGTTACATAAGGGTGAGTTGTACAGTTGTAGGGAGTATTATCTGTGACATAAGGTGAGTTGTACAGTTGTAGGGAGTATTATCTGTTCCATAAGGTGAGTTGTACAGTTGTAGGGAGTATTATCTGTGACATAAGGTGAGTTGTACAGTTGTAGGGAGTATTATCTGTTACATAAGGTGAGTTGTACAGTTGTAGGGAGTATTATCTGTTACATAAGGTGAGTTGTACAGTTGTAGGGAGTATTATCTGTGACATAAGTGAGTTGTACAGTTGTAGGGAGTATTATCTGTTACATAAGGTGAGTTGTACAGTTGTAGGGAGTATTATCTGTGACATAAGGTGAGTTGTACAGTTGTAGGGAGTATTATCTGTGACATATGGTGAGTTGTACAGTTGTAGGGAGTATTATCTGTGACATAAGGTGAGTTGTTGTACAGTTGTAGGGAGTATTATCTGTGACATAAGGTGAGTTGTTGTACAGTTGTAGGGAGTATTATCTGTGACATAAGGGTGAGTTGTATAGTTGTAGGGAGTATTATCTGTTACATAAGGTGAGTTGTGCAGTTGTAGGGAGTATTATCTGTGACATAAGGTGAGTTGTTGTATAGTTGTAGGGAGTATTATCTGTGACATAAGGTGAGTTGTGCAGTTGTAGGGAGTATTATCTGTGACATAAGGTGAGTTGTACAGTTGTAGGGAGTATTATCTGTGACATAAGGTGAGTTGTGCAGTTGTAGGGAGTATTATCTGTGACATAAGGTGAGTTGTACAGTTGTAGGGAGTATTATCTGTTACATAAGGTGAGTTGTACAGTTGTAGGGAGTATTATCTGTTACATAAGGTGAGTTGTACAGTTGTAGGGAGTATTATCTGTTACATAAGGGTGAGTTGTACAGTTGTAGGGAGTATTATCTGTGACATAAGGTGAGTTGTACAGTTGTAGGGAGTATTATCTGTTCCATAAGGTGAGTTGTACAGTTGTAGGGAGTATTATCTGTGACATAAGGTGAGTTGTACAGTTGTAGGGAGTATTATCTGTTACATAAGGTGAGTTGTACAGTTGTAGGGAGTATTATCTGTTACATAAGGTGAGTTGTACAGTTGTAGGGAGTATTATCTGTTACATAAGGGTGAGTTGTACAGTTGTAGGGAGTATTATCTGTTCCATAAGGTGAGTTGTACAGTTGTAGGGAGTATTATCTGTGACATAAGGTGAGTTGTACAGTTGTAGGGAGTATTATCTGTGACATATGGTGAGTTGTACAGTTGTAGGGAGTATTATCTGTGACATAAGGTGAGTTGTACAGTTGTAGGGAGTATTATCTGTGACATAAGGTGAGTTGTACAGTTGTAGGGAGTATTATCTGTGACATAAGTGAGTTTTACAGTTGTAGGGAGTATTATCTGTGACATAAGGTGAGTTGTACAGTTGTAGGGAGTATTATCTGTGACATAAGTGAGTTTTACAGTTGTAGGGAGTATTATCTGTTACATAAGGTGAGTTGTACAGCTGTAGGGAGTATTATCTGTTACATAAGGTGAGTTGTACAGTTGTAGGGAGTATTATCTGTTACATAAGGGTGAGTTGTGCAGTTGTAGGGAGTATTATCTGTTCCATAAGGTGAGTTGTACAGTTGTAGGGAGTATTATCTGTGACATAAGGTGAGTTGTACAGTTGTAGGGAGTATTATCTGTGACATAAGTGAGTTGTACAGTTGTAGGGAGTATTATCTGTTCCATAAGGCTGAGTTGTACAGTGTCAGCGTCGCCATGGTAACCGCCGAACATCCCGCCAGTAGACGCGCACGCAGAACACCGGTGCAGAGTGTAAATCCAGGGGCTCCTGCCGTCGTGTCGCGCGCGCTTCACAGATCCGGCGTCTGCTTTCAGTTGCATCTCGCGCCGCACCCGCCGCCGTATGTGTGCGTTTGCGTAGTGTCGCGTTTCGGGGGTGATTTTGGTGGTGCGTTCGTGGACCTTCTGCCATCTCAGCGCTGCGTCCTCCCCCTGCAGAGACCGGGGACTGTCCTGTCTGTTGGTACAAAGCTTTTCCTGCCAAGTAATATCACACCTCCGAAAATACCCGCACACACTCTCCTGGAGGCAACATGGAGGAGGACTTTAAAGCTCATGTACAGATTTTTGGTCTAGTTTTGCCTCATTCTCTTAACACGTTATGGTAATTTTACAAATAAATCAGTATTTTACAGTTTTGTTTTCTGTAATTTACAATTCTGACAACATAAACAACTAAATAAATGTGCAAAAACAGCTGAAAGATGAAATGTTAAACTAATACAGTAATATTGATTAAAAATGTATAGAAAAGGGTTAAAACTCATCTGTTTCTATGGAGAATGTTCTGAAGTATGATTTTTTTTAAACTTGTCCAGCTTTTTCAGTTCTAATACCGACTCCAATACCCGATATCAACCAATACCAGAGACTGAAAACAGCATTTATTTATTTTTTCTTGACCGGCTACGATCAGGAAATAGTCAGATTACTTTAACGTATCTGTCCAACCAGGATATCGACTGAACCGATATTTTGAAGCTGATCCAGCGTTTTTTTCTCCATCGGCGCAAAACACTGACGTACGGAGGAGATGAGATTCAGCCTGATTTTGAAATTGTTGTGCAGCTAAAAGTCGTGTCAAAATCTGCCCGAAAATCGCACAGTGTAAACCAGGAATCTCCGATGTCTGATTGGTCCGTTATTTATGTTTACATCTTGATTTAGGAACAAAACAGCAAAATGAAAAGTTCAGGATCCTGTGTCGCAGCTTCAGACGAACAATTTAAGACCAGAATGACGAGGCTCAGAGCAGCAGGTACAGACAGAGGGGAGAGAAAGTCTCAATGTGAGTTGATGGGAAAAAGGGTGAGAAGGAGCCGGAAGAGCCTCCCGGAGCACTTCCTGTTTGGCACACGGCGGCTAACGGGTTAGCTTAGTCCACTTATATATACGGACTATGGTTCAGACCATGTTCCATAACTGGGACATAGTCTGGTGTGAGTTATACAAACCCCCCCCCTGTGTAACGATATCCAACTCTCATGATACGATATCCTCACGGTACGAACCTCATGGTACGATATTTATTTTTAAATGCTTCATAAGACTTAATCCACAGAATGAACATGTAAAAGTGCTTAGAACAGTTATTTCTTCATGTTGTCTGCACTGAAATGGAGCAAAGGATCATGGTCTATGTGGTTCCCTCTGTTTTTTTTTATTATTTCTCCATTGTAACTAGTCATTTAAGCAAAGAGACTTGGGATTCGATATATTGTGATGCTCCACGATATTACTGTGAGACCTTTGGCGATACGATATCACCAGATTTACGTTACTGTTACATCCCTAATTTACAGTTAATCAAATGTGGGCGAGCTACTGGTTGGAGACCCCTGGTGTAAACAGAAATATGAACAGCTAAACTAATACAAGAATCTAAGTACTATAAACAACCCAAGGGCCACTGCTGTACTCTCCAGAAATAACAGAACTGTACTGTTATTCCCCCCGAATGTCACAAACGGGTCTGAAACAGAAGAGTGAAATAAACCTCTGTGAGCGCAGTGAGTCAGCAGCAGATCCTATGGGCCACAGCGAGTTTGTGCAGATTATTTAAAGCGACGGGAGCAGATGGAGAAGGGGGACTTTTCTTCACGGTGCCTGCTCCGTTCACTCGGCTCCAAACCTGGAAATATTAAAACGAGGCTGGAGCGTCGCCCAAATGTCCATATGGGAGAGAGGGATCCACATGGTAAAGGGATTAAAGACGGAAAAGTCAACGAAATAAAGCCGCTTTTAGTAAACGGAGTTGATTGTCAGTAAAAAAGTTTTAGGGCAGAGCCGTCCAAACGCTGTGTTCCACCTTGTGATGTCATGTGGTGATACGGGAAGTGCTCCACTGTGTTTTTAAACTCCAAACCAGTGGCGAATTTGGCCATTTGAGGGCCTGAGGCGAACTTGATTTGAGGCCCTCGTTATAATGCTCTTTGTTTACAGGTTTTTTTGTATTTTTAAAAGTACTTTATTGTCTGTTTTCCCCCATTTTTCTTGAGATACACACATCTCTGACTGAGAGAAAATGAAATTGCTCTGAGGTCTCGGCCGTTAGTGGCACTGAGGGGCAATTGGTTGGGGACCCCTTCAGGTTTGGGGGCCCTACTGTTGCCTAACGGTAGCGCCGCCTCTGCTCCACGCACCTTTCTTTGAATCATTGCCAAGGAGCTGTTCACTTGAAAAGTACCGACATCACGAGGTGGGACAGAGCGTTTTGAGCTTTGGAGATGTGGACAGACGAATAGATTTACTCAAAGATGAATGAAACAAAACACAACCCCGGGTCTGTTTTTGAGGAGGGAACAACTATGTAACAATAACCGAAATCTGGTGATATCGTATCGTGTCACAGTAACATCGTGGACCATCACAATATATCGAATCCCAAGTCTCTTTGCTTAAATGAACAGTTCTGATGCAGAAATAGCTAAAAAAAAACAGAGGGAACTACATAGACCATGATCCTTTGCTCCGTTTCAGTGCAGACGACATGAAGAAATAACTGTTCTAAGCACTTTTACATCTTCATTCTTTGGATTAAGTCTGTGAAGCATTTTTAGAGGAAAAAGTAGCAGATTCACACAAAATATTGTAATAAATATCGCACCATGAAATGTTAATGATGAAAATATCGTACAGAGATATTTGGATATCGTTACATCCTTACTTTTAGTTTTGGTTCAGGTTTGACAGTTCTGACTGTGAGCGGGGTCGGCTCTCCACAGATCTGACCTGTAATTTGGTCTGGTTTGGTCTCCATGACGATAGAAAGGTTTAACCCTCAAAGACCTACGTTATCATATACGATACAGAGGAATATGTTTCTATAACCGCAGAACTTTGTAAGTGTAAAAGACAGAAACGTCCTTTTCCCCTCTGAAAGTGCAGACATAGAGGTTTCCGTACATTTCTGCGGCTTTATCCTACGTCACACTCACGCTGTGTGATGACGGGAGCAAAACGAGTGTCCAACAGGAACTTTGTTTTCCCCAAACTCATGCGCTCCGTCCATTTTGATGGAGCCAAACTTTGCCAAAGAGTGAAGTGAGTCAAGATGGTCGACTCCTCTGACTGTGTGTGTTTATAACGAGGGAAAAAGTCGCTCTAAGTGGAGTTAATTCTCACACACATGGAAAATGACACATCTTGGTGTGTGTAATTGTGCATCTCTTTCTATTTTTATTTAAAGGTTTATTTCAGTCCAAATGAACAAATCCAAATGTAATTTCCACCCTGGAAATGCAGAAGTGCTGTGGCTCTGGCCCTGGACCTGACAGGAGCTGTTTCCAGGACTGGACCAGGAAAGTCATGGAGCCACTGCACTTTTGTTGTTTTTAGGGCAATAAGGAGATTTTTAATTTACTTACAGACTTGAGATTTTGCATTTTTGTAGCTCAGGCCCTAAATTAAGCATTTTTTATGTCCAAAAAGTTGTTTCTACATGTTTGCTGTGTGTTTTGTATAAAAGAGTGGGAATTTTATTTTTTGTTTTTTTTTCATCTCTATTTCTGGTCCTGTAGCTTTTCTCACAGCCTCATGACACAACTACAGCAGCAGATTGTGAAATAACAGGTTGGACTGAACAAAAGGAGGTAGAACACTTCATTAGGGGTAAAAGGGGCAGTTTTAAAAGCAACATTAAGAAAAAAATCCAGGCGAGGAGAAATGTACTAAAACTGCCCTCAGGTCTTCAGGGTTAATGCCGCACTGTGAGACGTTCCAGGCAAACTGACCCTCCACCAGCATAAAAGTTCCACAGTGCAGCTTTACACGTGAGTGCAGCTCCAGTGGACAGAGCGAACAGTCGATACGGGAGTGTGACAGTGTATTTCAGTGACTAATCCCACAGCAGACCTCAGGCCCCTCGTGAATCAGGAGCCGGGGCACTCGAGCAGATCAGAGAAAGGTCACAGCCGCTGATCTGCGCCTCCACAAATCTGCCGCGCTCCTCTGGGAGATTCACCGCAACAAAAACACCAGACAACACAATGGGGAAGTCAATACGGCTACAAGGGTTTTGAAATATGTCGTGTCTTTTAGTTTCCTCCCGTCTTTGGCTTATATTAAAGGTCCTGTATGACACAAACTGACTCTTGTGAGCGTTAAGTCATTTTAAAATGTTGTTTCCAGGAGTGTAACGTTACGATATCGTCACGTATGAGCCTCACCGTACGATATTTACTGCGATATCGTGGGAAAGCTCACGATATTACGATATTCTACATAATAACAAGACTGAGGTTATAAAACGCTTTGACCAGTCGTTTGGTGCAGCGTTTACTGTCATTAGGTTCGGTTCGGTTGCTTTATTTGTACTCGCAGGTCTATTTATTCTGCAGATTTGAGGTTCCACGTTTCACGTTTCATTCGTCCACACTCTGCACAATAAACACAAATAAAAACACAGTTACAAATGAAGTGTTACTGTGCTTCAGGTCAGAACGGTTTTGTTCCATAAATAAATTCATTCATCTCACTTATCTAAAAATCACAATAAATATTCACTGTATCAAAAACATGATAAATAAATCCCGTGTTTTCCGGACTATGAGCCGCTTCTTTTCCCCAGGCTTTGAACCGTGCGGCTTTTAGTGCGGAGCGGTTAAATTTAGATTTTTTTCTTCCACCGCTAGGGGGCGCTCTAACCGGAATTACAAAAACGAGATAGGCGGAAAATTAATACAAAGAATAGAATACGCAACTTTGGTTTGTGTCCTGCAGACCTGTACCTGCTGCCGCTGTAAACTCGGCGTCAGATGATTAAAGTGAGGATTAATTACCGCGGCGCACACGTATTTACCTGAGAAAGCTAATAGCGGTAGTTTACTTACAGCACTTTTTTTTTTGTTCAAGGTTTTTATTTTTTATTTTGTTTATAATCTGACTTCCTGGTTGGAACTAGACAAGGAGGCCTCATTTCCCCCCATATAATTATACCACACAACTGCCTCTTTGCAGTGTTGATATATTTTGACCCAGTCGGGTTACGTTTAGGGTCGGGATTAGGATTAGAAAAGTTAATTTGGTTGGGATTAGAGTTTATAAAGTCCGGTTAGGATAACTCTTGTTGGAAAAATGACGCAGGCGGCAGAGATATGGCACACACAGAGTTAACGCCATAACTGTTTCCTAGCAACCGTAATGTTAACAAGGCCCGAACCAGGTCTAAATGACATAATAGTTATGTTAAGATCATTAAAAATAGATAACAACACCTTTATTTTGTTAAATGAAGGTTTAAACTGCCATAAAGTGTATTATAAATTGCGTTTAAGTCATCCCTACATTTAGAATTGCAATTTCTGTGTTGACATACCTGCAGTTTTGTACTTTTTTCCCCCACAAATGTATATAAAACTATAATAAATATTGACCGAAGGAACTGTCCAGCAAACCAAGTCATAATTATATAAAGATAAAAACACGGGATGCACTTTAACAGACCTGTGCGTTACGTTAAAAGCTGCTGCTGCTGCTGCTGCTGCTGCTGCTGCTGCTGCTGCTGCTGCTGCTGCTGCTGCTGCTGCTGCTGCTGCTGTGAAACCCGATCACTGGGTCGATGCAGAAATAGACGTCTGTGAGGCTTTTATCAATTATAAATGAGCTCTTTTCTGCCCGGAGTTATTTTTAGCCCTGCGCGATATTGACTGCACCTACACGGAGGAAGCACCGCTCACAGGGGACTCCGCAGCGCAGCCTCACAGGTAATGAAGGGGGCTGGCTGCTTGTTTCCATGGAGATGTCATCGCGCTGCCCAAAATGTCCCACAGTGTGACGTTAAACAGCTCCGCTTTACATTTATTCAGTGACAGGTGGTTTTATCGCCCCAAAAATACCTAGAAAAACAGGGAATCTGGCTGTGAGCTGTGTCGCCTCTCCACAGATCTGACCTGTAACTTGGTCTGGTTTGGTCTCCATGGAGATAGAAATGTTTAATGCCGTGCTGTGGAACATTCTAGCTAAAGCAATAACATCTCCACAGAGAAAAGCATTTGACGGATCCTCCACTAGGAACGTTACACAATCCACCTGAAAAGATCCTATATTATGTTTGTTTATTACATATGGGACAGTTCACGTTCATCAACATGTTTTAGTACACGGCCCGACCGATATATCAGTTGGTCGATATTATCGGCCGATATGGGCACTTGGAAAAATATCGGTTATCAGCCTAAATCTTTCCAATATGGGCCAAACATGTTTTCCCTCGTTCTAAAGCTCAGACTCTATATTCTGTCCATTTAATCCAGTTCACAGACAGATAAATGTCCTGACCTGTGGCGGGGCATCAGGGTTTATCTGCGGAGTCATTTGTCTGTGTCCGTGACGTCGTACTGCCCCTGAACGCACCCCCAGAGTTACATCACTCATGTGCGCTTGTTTCCAGCCGCAGCCACAGATCCACCTGCGCAACACTGAGATTGTGTTGTTTTTGCAGCCGCTCAGTGTGAGTGTGGGTTAAAGGACAGTTCTTGGTGCTGATCTGAGAGGAGCCTGTGTGAGGCTGAGTGTGGAAATGTGTCGGTTTTGAAGCTCGTTTTGGTTCTTTCTCATTGGTTAGCGATTAGCCGCTGTAGCTCGCACACATAAACAGGCTGTTTTCTCTTCTGTTAGCGACTGTAAAGTGACTATAGTGGCCGTATATATGTTACTGGACACACACTGATATGGAAATGAGCTGTGAACAGAGGTGTGAATTATCGGCATTTAGCAGATCATTAATTACCGCGGTGCACACGTGTTTATCTGCGAAAGCTAATAGCAGTAGTTTACTTACAGCACTTTCTTTACTGGAAACAGAAAGTATTGTTGAGGGCCAAAATGCTTAACTCAATTCTGCATAATATTAATTGTATTTCTTTACAAAAAGCAGTAAATCGCATTGTTTTGACAAGCTGGTCAGACGGGTAAGAGTTTATGTTATGACTAAGCAATGAAAAAGTGAGGCTGCCTTACAAAAACACCTCTAAAATAAAAAAAACTGTGCAGCTTCAGTCCGTGCATGAGGTAAAATGATCAAATAATTTTATTTTGTAATTCCAAATGAGCTTAAATGGAGTCAGAGTCGATGTATGTCGCCCGGGAGCTGTCCAATGCCCAGGTCTGAGTTGAGTTTTTAAGCGCTTCCAGTACTCGCAGAGACCGGCACAGAATTCTGACGTGCACTTCCTGAATATCTGATTAAAAACAAAACGTTATAGTAACTCACTGATGCAGACTTATACAAAATCAACCTTTTAGAGCAGGGGTGTCAAACTCATTTTGGTCCAGGGGCCGTATACAACCAATTTTGATTCCAAAGGGGCCGGATCAGAAAACTCATGGCATATATACCCCAAAAATAGCAATAAGTCCAAATATTTGTGCAGAGAAATGCAAATCTATTACAGAAATCTTTTTTATTTGATTTTATTTTACAAAATATTATAATATTATGCTAGGTCAGGTTGCTTTCACAGCAGTATCATGAACCTCTTGGCCCCTGGGTGAAAACAGACGTCTGTTTCTTCAGTCCCAGCAATAATTAGATTATCTTCTGTCTTCTCAATTCTCCGTTCAAGTTATTGTATTTTTCGCAGTGTCTCGTAGTGGTGTTTAAGATCATATTCCTTGAGCGCCGCCACTTGTTGCAAACACACCAAGCACAGGTTTCCCATTCACCTCCGTGAACAAATAAGAATTAGTCCATTTTTCTTGGAAAATCCTGCACTCAGCTCCACTTTTCTTATTTTTGACATTTTGCTGATGAGGGTCACGGTCAACAGTCAAAACGATCGTCCTTTAAGAGCGTTTGGAAAGAGGCAGGTCTTCATTTGTCTGGTGGAGGCGCCAGGCACAGAAGCACTGGAGACGCTGCTATGCTAAAATGCACAGAAAATTACCAGAAAAATCAGAATTTTTTTTATATTTTAATAGAAAATCAGCCGAGGGCCAGATTAAAGGTCTTGGAGGGCCGGATCTGGCCCCCGGGCCGCATGTTTGACACCTGTGTTTTCGAGCTTTAAACCGTGTTATAGGTGCTCTTCTCTTCTCATTGACTCTCAGTTGTATCCGGAGCGATTCGCGCGTGTTTGTGTCGTCTTTAATCGTTTATTTCAACGCGTCATTTTGCTGTTGTCACCGCTACACCAACACCGCTCTGTGTTTACTTCATTATCCAATTTTATTCTCTCAATCAGTGATACGTGTACGATTTGGCAGCGTTCTGTAGTCATTTTGGTCCAAATGCAAAAAAAAATCCACTGCTCTCTACACAGCAAAAAGTGTTAAAATCGACTCTCACACAATCGATTTTAACATTTTCTCGGGGTTTGTATGAGTCCAATCTGTTCTAGAGTTAATTTAACATTTTTGGAAATGTTAATTAAGTCACACTGGACCAAAGTTCCTGTTTAATCCGGAAATCAAGAGTTAAATTAACGTTTTTGAGAGTAAACGGAAAACACTTTGTAGGGTTATCGCCTCTCTTTCAGAAATCAAACGGCCTGTGTTCGGCTGACAGGGCGTCCACAGCTTTCAGAAAGGTCGGATTTTGTGGGGATTCTTCTGCATTTTTACAATATGAACTTTAAACAAATTTTTTAATCGTCAGAGCGCCTAAAAATCAGCTTTGTAGCCCCACTCTGAGCCCATGCTAGCTCCCAGTCCGGCTCTTTTACGAGTATCGGACAGTATCGGATTCAGCCACGTGATCGGACTGATCCAGTTTCACGTGTTTTTGCGGCATCGACGCGCTTTACAGCAGCCGTAAAGTAAGACGGAGCCACGTCGCTGTGTGGGACTCATGGATGTATAATAAGATCTGGCTAAGCCCCGCCCCCTCTAGCCGTGACCACAGACTCACGTGTGGTCGAACGAGATACTGCAGCCCAAGAAAAATCCCCCATAGAAGCACAATGCATTTTTTTAGAAATCAAACGGCCCGTGTTTGGCTGACAGGGCGTCCACAGCTTTCAGAAAGGTCCGATTTTGTGGGGATTCTTCTGGATTTTTACAATATGAACTTAAAAAAAAAAACCAAAAAACGTCAAAGCGTCTAAAAATCAGCTTTGTTAGAGTTAGCGTAGCCCCGCTCTGAGCCCGCGCTAGCTCCGCTCAGCAGCTCGCGCTCTGATTGGTCAGAACAGCATTTCTGACGTCAGACGTTGGGCTGCAAACAAGGAAGTAAATGCGGAAGTGAAAATCTTTTTTGCCGTCACGCGCCAATGAGCTCAGGCCATTGAACACAACAGGCGCCATCTTGGATTCATCTTCCAGATTTTACTATAGTTCTATGGTTTATCCTGATTTAGCTAAACAACTTTATTTTTACACTTTATTTTAGTTAATTTAAGATGAAATTATGTACCAAACTGGTTCAAACTGGTCTTCTGTTGTGGGAGTTTGAAGTGGTGGGTGGAGGTGCCAAAATTGAATTAACTTTAACCACATCAACTCAAATAGTTAACAGAAAACTTTTTGTGTTAAAAAAACAACTCTGAAATATTTGACCCTGAGCCGTTGCCCCTCGTTGGTGCAGTGTGACGTGCAGGTCCACAGGGGGCGCCGGCAGCTGCACGGCTCTTTGTTGTGATGACGTTTACGGCAATGTCGGCTTTTCTGAAGTCGTTTTAGAGGAATTTTGCGATTTAAAATGTGTAATTTATGACATAATGATCCCGGGGCGTCATAGATCATCACTTTAACGCTGACAGAAGCACAGTCTGTCTCCTTTAAACCCGGAGCAGTGCATTGTGGGAGGACGAGGCCTCCTGATGCTCCTCCTGATGCTCCTCCTGCTTTGCCAAACATAAATATTGGTTGATTTTGCGTCGAGTGAAAACAAAACATCTCCAGAGCCCCTGAGCCCGGCGCCATTTATCTGTGTCAACACTCGGCCTGCTCTTCCTGAACCATCCTCCTCTTTCTCCTCCTCCTCTTTATCCTCCTCTCCTCCTCCTCCTCCTCTTTCTCCTCCTCTTTCTCCTCCTCTCCTCCTCCTCCTCTTTCTCCTCCTCTCCTCCTCCTCCTCTCTTCTCCTCCTCTCCTCCTCCTCTTTCTCTCCTCCTCCTCTCCTCCTCCTCTTCCTCTCCTCCTCCTCCTCTCCTCTCCTCTTCTCCTCCTCCTCTCCTCTCCTCCTCCTCCTCTCCTCCTCCTCTCCTCCTCTCCTCCTCTCCTCTCCCCTCCTCTCTCCTCCTCCTCTCCTCCTTCTCTCTCCTCTCTCCTCCTCTCTCCTCTCTCCTCCTCCTCTCTCCTCCTTCTCTCTCCTCCTTCTCTCTCCTCCTCCTCTCCTCTCCCTCTCTCCTCCCCCTCTCCCCCTCTCCCTCTCTCCTCCTCCTCTCCTCTTCCTCTCCTCCTCTCCCCCTCTCCTCCTCCTTCTCTCCTTCTCTCCTCCTCTCCTCCTCCTCCTCTCCTCCTCCTCCTCCTCCTCCTCTCCTCCTCTCCTCCTCCTCCTCCTCTCCTCCTCCTCTCCTCCTCCTCCTCCTCCTCTTCTCCTCCTCCTCCTCCTCTCCTCTCCTCTCCTCTCCTCCTCTGGTGTTCAGGTGATTTGTTCCTCCTCCTCTGGTGTTCAGGTGGTTTGTGGTGACAGTGAGGCGTGGCTCTGCCTGTTGGTCGGTGCAGAACATCTTGGGGCCTCCTCCTTTCGCCCTGAGCTCTGATATATATTTTCATTAGCTCGGCCCATAAGCTGTCGCTCCGAGCTGTTGTCACACTTAGCGGGAGGTGAAGAATGGCCGGGCCTCCGTCTCATTACCGGCCGCAGCTCAGGTTTTATCGCAAATGTAGCTTTAACCAAATAGTAGGAGAAGGATGAAGCGCGTGGGTCAATACAGGATCTGCTGAAAAGGCACAAATCCACTCCAGGTGCACTGAAGGTGGAACTGGAGAAGATCAGAGTTTGTAGCTTAACCCCCGAAGACCTGAGGGCAGTTTTAGTACTTTTCTCCTCGCCTGGATTTTTTTCTTAATGTTGCTTTTAAAACTGCCCCTTTTACCCCTAATGAAGTGTTCTACCTCCTTTTGTTCAGTCCAACCTGTTATTTCACAATCTGCTGCTGTAGTTGTGTCATGAGGCTGTGAGAAAAGCTACAGGACCAGAAATAGAGATGAAAAAAAACAACTAAAATAAAATTCACTCTTTTATACAAAACTTTTTGGACATAAAAATTACTTAATTTAGGGCCTGAGCTACAAAAGTACAAAATCTCAAGTCTGTAAGTAAATTAAAAATCTCCTTATTGCCCTAAAAACAAAAAAAGTGCAGTGGCTCCATGACTTTCCTGGTCCAGTCCTGGAAACAGCTCCTGTCAGGTCCAGGGCCAGAGCCACAGCACTTCTGCATTTCCAGGGTGGAAATTACATTTGGATTTGTTCATTTGGACTGAAATATCTGAGCGAGATCTGAGCCAGAGAAGAAACGGTTTGAGAGAGACGTTAAAGAGGCTTAACCTGGTTTAATTTAATATAAAAAGTGCTTAGAATAAGTTGTAATATCCAGATAAGACAAATCAGGATGGAATATATTGAAACAAGTAAAAAAAATCTTGACTTTTAAGATGAATCTGCTTCATTCAAGTCAGTTTAACTGTGCTAGAACATCCTTTTTTGCACTCGGCGATTTCCAAGAACTCCAGAAGTTGTAGTTGGCGCAGCGGCCGATCGGTGAAGCGGTGTGTTTGCCAGAACCAGAGTTGTGATATCAGACTGCAGACGCTTTCCTCCTTTGGACTTCCTTTGTCAAATAATAACTTAACACAGTAAAAAATTTTTATCACACCTTTAATTCGCCCGTTCACCTCACAGAAACGACAGAGCTCCTGACAGACGTGTTCACACTCCGCTCCGTTTGCTGCTGCGTCGGCGAAAACTCTGACCCCACCGAGCGCATTACACACATCAGCACCAAACAGCGGCGACTGGTTAAATAAAAAAGTACCCGCCGCCCGACCGAGCGAACGAATCCGAACGCTGCGAGGTCGGACGGTTTCCACGAAGGGAACCCGACCGATGAGTCGATTCTGACAAACACACACGCAGAACAACCGGACATTTTGGTGCTGGAAATGTTTCTATATTCAGGGTGACCTAGAAAGTCTTAAAAACATTGAATTTATGAATTTGGAAACAATACTGTGGCGTCCAGTCGAACTTAGAAAGAACTGATGGTTAAATGACTTTTAATGTTTCTTTTCCGTGTCACAGAACCAGCGTAAGAGCTTGAAAGAACAAAATAACGTGAATGACGATACACCATATTACAGCTCATTACACTGTTTAACTTTTATCCACATCGTAATAAACATTCGGTACAAATTCAATGAGCTGGAAAAAGTCAAAAATTGGTTTGATATAAATAGATTGTCACTAAATCTTAAGAAGACAAATTTCATAATGTTTGATGCTCGGATAAAAAATGATGTAACATTAAAAATAGATGAGTGGGAAATTCAAAGGGAAAATGAAACCAAATTTTTAGGAGTCATGACTGACGAAGAACTTACCTGGAAATCACATAAATTATACAAAAGGAAAAATCGCAAAAGTCACTGGCGTTTTACACAAAGTTAAATTTTCATGAAATAGTTCTGCATTAATAACACTGTACAACTCAGTGATTGTGCCGAACTTCACTCACTGTGTAGAAATCTGGGATCAACGTGTAAATCTTATTTACAACCTCGATTTGTTTTACAAAAAAGAGCCTTGAAAATCATCAGTAACAGTCACTTTAGATCCTTCCAGCCCATTATTTATCAAATATAAGGGACTGAAATTTCATGATTTAGTTCACTTTAGAATATTACAAATAATGTACAAAGCAAATGGAAATGTACCAATTAATATTCAAACAATGTCTGAAAAAAGAGTAATTACAGTCTGAAGGGAACAGAAGTATTTAAAAAACCTCGATTTAGAACTAAGGTTAAGGAACGGAGTGTTGCAGTAAAAGGTGTAAACTTATGGAACAACCGAAATGATAAAAGAATCAAAATCGCTGAATATATTAAAAAACGTGTTAAATCAAGTGTATTAAATAATGATGAAACTGTAAACTGAGACAGTGTCTGTGGCAAAGTTAAACATTAGATGAAAACATTTATGACTAATGTGAGTTAAATTAAGAGGCTAAACCAGAAATCAATTGTGAAAAGTAGAAAAGTAAATATATTTTTTGTAATGAAAATATAAGATGTTTTCTTCTCTCTGCTCCTGTTCATTCTGATATTGTACTGCCATGTAAAACAAAACAAAAAAGAATTTTCTTTTATAATGAATGAAATAAAATAAATTAAAAAAAAAATTACAAGTGGCTCAAATATACATTAACAAATAAAACAAACCTCGTTCCTCTGTCGACTGCTGCTGTCTTCACTCTCTCTCTCTTTGGGTTTTTTATACAACTTCACCGCTGTTTTTATTCTCTGCCGTTAACTGCGTCTTTGCTTTTCGTATTTGGCCGGAAAAGTGACAAGAACGCGGTTTTCGCTTTGCATTTATTTAATTATCGGCGGAAAATACATGTGAACGGACTCGCCCTCTTCTCAGATCTGACCTGTAACTGGGCCTGGTGGGAATAAGAACGTTTTAATGCCAAACGGTGGGACATTCCAGACAAAACCATGACATCTTTGGAGTTTAGAAAAAGCGCTGAACCTAAACCTGAAGCTGACCTCTGTGAACAGACTGTGCGTGACAGAAGTGAGACTTTCCCTGTGGGTTTTAGTGCTTTGTAAAATATTAAATGAGCCCCGTGAATAAAACAAAAAAAAAGGGATTTGGTGTAAAAGCTTCTTCTATTTTTAATCGTCTGTTTGCTTTGGCTGAGATGTCACACTTACTGACCTATTTTTTCAACAAGAAATATGTATAACGTCCAACTACCAAAACTCTGAACAGAGCAGAAATGTAAAATCTCTGGGATCGTTCTATTTTTGCTCTTCTTTTATTTCTCGACACAAACATTTAAAGCAAAAATGTTCATACAACCGGTCAAAATAAAGACGACAGATGATATGAGACACTGCACAGGCCAAAGCCCAAAAGACTCGATCGCCGATGTCGTTTTTAATCCCGTTTATTTACGAGTGAATTGTTTTTTGAAAAACGCAAAAAGAAAAAAACTTCCCCAAACTATTTTCTTTCAACAACTTTCAGTTTCTATTGTTCTTCACCGTCAGTAGTCGATCTTCACTTGTTGCTTCTACTCAGTTCTACTCAAATAAAGTAAAATGTTCTTAGTTTGCGTCATTTTAACGCAGCAGGATATTGTTTTTATCCAGTGTGAGACGATTTGTGCTTAAACACGTCTTTCTCACATAAATTTACAGTCACAAGTGAGTTAGTATTAACAGTTTTTCTGTTTACATGATGTTTTTTTAATTCTGAATTAATTATCTTGACTTGAATCGTTCGGAATTAAAATATTCTTCTTGGAAATAATAATTAGGACTCGGCTGCCGCTGGAGTCGTCGATCGAGTCTTTTGGGCTTATCAAGTTTGTTTTTCTAACGTTTCCAGACACTAATGAGTGAACCAGGCAGAGCGTTTGGTTTGTTAGACTCGTGGCTGTTGTCAGATGGGTTAAAGTGGAGTTAAGCTTCTTCAGTGTGAAGCAAATTGGTGTTTTACGTGGAAGTTCAGAACTTGCCCCCATCACTACACTAGTTTGTTGCCTTGACAGACTCACTGCCACAGTGAGATCTCCACCGAGGAAACACTGATCTGTGCCGTTTTTTGGCTTCTGACAGAATTCCACCACCTCTAGAAACAGACTTTAGCTTCAAATGTGCCGGAGTTCAACTTTAAAGGCAAAAACAGACATCGACAGTACATAAATTCGGGTGTTAAGAGGCTAAAAAAGGCTTGAAGAACCTGTAGGAACCCTGTATATTGTGGACATTTATCTGTTGTCCATCTATTGAGTGACGTCCCCTTTCTATCACAGCTGTTTCCTGTCTTTCCCGCGTGAATTGCGTCGCCGCTGACTCGTGCAGGTTAAAATAGGGCAGGGAATCCGCTGTTTCCTCGCTCCACTGACCGCGGGGAGAGAGAGAGTGTGCGGGGAGGAGGAGGGTGGGGGCGGAGCTTGTAACGCGGCATCTCCCGGCTCCAGAGCCTGAGCGAGCATCTGCCGTCCGCACACCGTCTCCGCGTCTCCCGTCCCTCCATCCCTCTGTCCATTCATTCATGTCCTCCGCGCCGGGTTTGTGATTTCGGACGGCGATTCCCCCCCCCCTTCGGAGCGGGTGAGTGCACAGAGACTCCAGTGTTTTCCACACCTCTGCGGAGTGGAAGCAGTTTGGGTTGAGTGAGCGTTTGTAAGTGAGCGGCTGAAATTGCATGAATGGTGTCTCTGTGCAGTTGTGTGCGGACGGTAGTTGGTCGGAAAGCGGCGTGAATTCGCATCGGGGGTTTTTTGAAGTTGAAATGGAAGACGCTCGCAGTTAACGAACGGGAAAAGATTGATTTATTCGTTATCATTTGCAGATCTTAATTCAAAGGTCTTGCTGTTTATTTTGCATAATTAGGTCCTCGTTTGAGCCGGTATCGACGCTGAAAAAAAGTCACAGGACAGAAACGAGCCGTCCCTGAGTCGTTTTAGAGCTGTATCGGAACAAACAGGACGACTGACGGGAATATTTTTAAAAAAAGTGCTACGATTTAACATTGAAAATCACATCTTATTGTCTAAAGAGTTGTTTTTATTCCTTCAAGTTTGACTTTTTGGCACCATCACGACCCTAGATGTGATTTTATTTTCCGAAAACGTAGATATTAAAGGTGTATTGTGTAACTTTTCTGGAGAGGGTTCGCAGCCCGTGTGTCTCCAGGGAGACGGTGATGCTTTGGTTTAAATTGTCCGCAGTATTTAGCCACAGCTGTTGTTTATTGCTCAAAAAATATCTTTAAAAAAACGTGAATTCTTACTGTGAGTGGGGACCTCCTCTCCGCAGATCTGACCTGTAATTTGGCTCGCAAGTCTCCGTGGAGATTCCTAAGTTTATGGCCGTACTGTGGAACATTCTAGGCCAAAGATCTCCAGCCTTTTGTGTCCGGTGAGCTGCCTTTACGAAATTAAAATGCCTGAGAGCTGCTCAGTCGATATAAGAGATGCACAGTTAGACATTTACAGTAGAGGTGTAACGATAACCAAGTCTCGCGATACGATATCGTCACGGTATGAACCTCACGGTACGATATTTATTGCGATATCCTGGTAAAGCTCACGATATTACGATATTCTGCACAGCAACAAGACTGACATTAGAAAACACTTTGACCAGTCGTTTGGTGCAACATTTATTGTCATTGGGGACGGAACGAAATCCAAATCTCTCTGTACGATATTTTCACCATAAACATCTCACTGGACCAGATTTATGACAATATAAAACTGAGAATCTGCGACTTTTTACTCTAAAAACGCTTCACAAGACTTAATCCAGAGAGTGAAGATGTAAAAGTGTAAAAGCGGTAGATTAAAAAGCAGCTGGAACAAAACTCCTTTTAAAATGATTTGTTTTAAAACAATTTTGGGACTAATAAACCTGAACTAAAACTAAAATTAAGGATGTAACGACATCCAAATATCTCTGTACGATATTTTCATCATAAACGTCTCACCGTACGATATTTATTGCGATATTTTGTGTAAATCTGCGACTTTTTCCTCTAAAAATTCCTTCACAGACTTAATCCAGAGAATGAAGATGTAAAAGTGCTTAGAACAGTTATTTCTTCATGTCGTCTGCACTGAAACGGAGCAAAGGATCATGGTCTATGTAGTTCCCTCTGTTTTTTTAGCCATTTCTGCATCAGAACTCGTGATTCGATATATTGTGACGCTCCACGATATTATTGTGAGACCTTTGACGATACGATATCACCAGATTTACGTTATTGTTACGTCCCTAATTTATGGTGGTAATGAATCAGATTTGGGTTTGTATTAGTCAGAAATCCTTTGGTGAGTTACTCGGAAAGACAGGGGTGGATCTCAGCGCACGTTTAAGGAGGAAATGTGGGGAAATACGGTCAAAAGACAAGAGTTTTGGCTTCTTTGTCATTACATCGTTTTGTGTTATAGTAAAACCGTTTCCGTGGGTGTACCGTGGGTTTGGTGTTCTCCCCTTCGCTCGTCAGTGATGCGGCAGTAACGCTCGGCCCGTTTGGCTGGAGCAGTGGAAACGGGAGCGCTGAGGGTCATGGCCAGGGTTTCAGCGGGAGCTCCACTCCTCCTAAAGAGAGTTACTCACGATTTAAATTATGACTTTTTCACCAGCCGAGTCCCAGCGAGGCCAAAGATCTCACTGAAGTCCCGGTTCAAGAGATTTTCCCCCCGTTTTACAGATTTTTGCGGTGTAAAGCAGAGCGGGAAATAATCCATCTGCATATGAAAGCAGCGCCTCATTAAGTTCGGACAGAGACGAAAATGAAAGTGACCGAGATCAGGAACAAACCACAAGAAACTTTAAGTACACAAAAAACTTCAGTTATTTTATAAAACTGGGCCAAACCTGGACTGAACCTGGACTGAACCTGGACTGAACCTGGACTAAACCTGGACTGAACCTGTACTGAACCTGGACTAAACCTAAATTAAACCAGGACTAAATTTGATCTGAACCTGGACTAAACCTGGACTAAACCTGTACTGAACCTGGACTAAAGCAGGACTAAACCTGGACTAAACCTAAATTAAACCAGGACTAAGCCTGTACTGAACCTGTACTGAACCTGGACTAAACCTGGACTAAACCTAAATTAAACCAGGACTAAATTTGAGCTGAACCTGGACTAAACCTGGACTAAACATTTATTAATCCAGGATTAAGGCTGTACTGAACCTGGACTAAACCTGGACTAAACCTGGATTAAACCTGGATTAAACCAGGACTAAACCTGCAGAAAACCTGGACTAAACCTGGACTAAACCTGGACTAAACATTTATTAAACCTGGACTAAACCTGGACTGAACCTGGACTAAACCTGGATTAAACCTGGATTAAACCAGGACTAAACCTGCAGAAAACCTGGACTAAACCTGGACTAAACCTGGACTAAACATTTATTAAACCTGGACTAAACCTGGACTGAACCTGGACTAAACCTGGATTAAACCTGGATTAAACCAGGACTAAACCTACAGAAAACCTGGACTAAACCTGGACTAAACCTGGACTAAACATTTATTAAATCTGGACTAAACCTGCAGAAAACCTGGATTAAACCTGGACTAAAATGAACTAAACTTGGACTAAACCTTGATTAAACCAGGACTAAACCTGGACTCAACAGGAACTAAACATAGATTAGCTATTGACTTTCTATCTTCACGGAGACTGGACCAAGTTACAGGTCAGATCTGTGGAGAGGCGACGCCGCTCACAGTCAGAATTCCTGTTTTTCCAGGTATTTTTGCACAATAAAACCACCGGGAATTGAATAAATGTAACATAAACGGAACATTCCAGGCAGAACAATGACATATATCCATAAACAAGCAGTGCACCTTTAATGTCTTTGGAATAATTATTAAAAAAAACAGATTTATTTCTCTCGCCCGACTCTTGTGACTTACAAATGGCAAAAAAATGATCTGAACATGTTAGAAAGTGAAGGTGAGAAGCGCAGAGGTGATGTTTTCCCTGTGGAGTCCGCGGCGCTCTGGCCGTAACCTTGAGCTGTGAACATATCAGGTTTAAAAATGTCCGTTCTGGGCCTCGGCTGGTCCTTGAACCGAGAGGAGGGTCAGTTCTATCTCCCGCCTGCAATGTCAGTGAGAAAAACACACTGCTGCACTACACCGTTAAAGGCAGAGGGTTCGCCACCTGCTTGTCTTGTGTGAGGCTGGAAGAAATGAAGATTATGTAGATTTTAAAAACGCGGAGGAGCTCTGGGTTACCACGAGATGACATTGTGCAGTGAAACCAAGTGTTACGAATACTTTGGAGGTTGTTATGTTACTATACACGGCAAAAAAGTCTATCAAAAATAAGAAAAAAATACACATTTTGAGGTAAAAATGTCCTATTTTAAGTGAAATTATCTGTCAGGGCAGGAAGAAATTTTCACTTACCAAATTTTCTTAAAACAAGACGAAATACGAATCTTGTTCTAAGCAGAAAACACGAGTTTCAAGTGTTTATGGCGAGATTTTTCACCTTATTGGTTTGAGGAGGAAGTTAAAGAGGCTTAACCTGGACTGAGTTAATATAAAAAGTGCTTAGAATAAGTTGGAATATCTTGAAACAAGTAAAAAAAATCTCATTTTATTAATTAAAAAAATCTTAAAATTGATCTTTTAAGATGAATCTGCTTAATTCAAGTCTAAGTTCAGTTTAACTATGCTAGAAAATCCTTTATTGTAGTGTACATTTCATTCACAGGGTTCAAGGGCCTGTTCCAGATGTTTTTCCTCTTGTATTTGAGCAAAACGTGTCCTGCCCCAGTACAGATTTACTGTATAAGCAGCTCTCGGTTTCAGAAAGTGCGTGTTAGCATGCTAGTTTCTTGTTTTTAGCATTGCGGTGATGGCAAACTTCACTCTGGTGTCTTGAAAGTTGTGAAAAGCTCTTCTAAACTCATCACAGTGAATAATTAGGTCAGTGAGGAGTAACTTTGGGCCTTGGCAAACTGTTTCAAATGAACTAGTGCCGTTTTTCATGTTTTTAAGGCCGTCAGAATCAGGTACAGCGCCTTTAAATGCTAAGTTTACCGTGAAGAAACTGGCCTCCGCATGGGCTTTTTCAATTATCCTCTGTAACTGAATAAGACGTCAGATCAGAGTTGTTTTCTCGGCGCACAAACATCTGCTCTCGGATAAACCAGATTAAAGGAGCGGCGCTGGACCACTGCCTGAAAATCACTGGACTCCGAACCACCGGGAGGAATATACAATACAGATTTATCGCAGAGGAAATGCAGCTTGTTTTAAAATGACTTTAGGAATTTGTGTTTTTTTGGGGGGGGACAGGTATTCCCTTCACATTCCCTTCACATTTATCCTCCCAGTGTTGTATTTAGAGCAACAATAACCGAAATCTGGTGATATCGTATCGTCAAAGGTCTCACAGTAATATCGCGGAGCATCGCAATATATCGAATCACGAGTCTCTTTGCTTAAATGAACAGTTCTGATGCAGAAAAACCTAAAAAAAATAAACAGAGGGAACTACATAGACCATGATCCTTTGCTCCGATTCAGTGCAGACGACATGAAGAAATAACTGTTCTAAGCACTTTTACATCTTCACTCTTTGGATTAAGTCTTCTGAAGGCGTTTTTAGAGGAAAAAGTAGCAGATTCACACATAATATTGCAATAAATCTGATACCGCGAGATGTAAATGGTGAAAATATTGAGAGATTTGGATTTCGTTCCGTCTCTAATGACAATAAATGTTGTACCAAATGACTGGTCAAAGCCTTTTATAACTTCAGTCTTGTTATTATGTAAATCAGGGGTGTCAAACTCATTGTGGTCCGGGGGCCGTATGCAGCCTACTTTGATCCCAAAAGGGCCGGATCAGAAAACTCAGTTCTCTCTTCAAGTTATTGTATTTTTCTCCGTGTCTCGTAGTGGTGTTTAAGATTATATTCCTCGAGCAACGCCACTTGTTCCAAACACACTGAGCACAGATTTCCCATTCACCTCTGTCAACAAATAAGAATTAGACTATTTTTCTTGGGAAATCCTGAACTCAGCATCTGCTTTTCTCATTTTTTGACATTTTGCTGATGAGGGTCACGGTCGACAGTCAAAACGATCGTCCTTTAAGAGCGTTTGGAAAGAGGAAAGTCTTCATTTGTGCTGCTCTGGTGGGAGTCGCAACGTACAGAAACGCCGGAGACGCTGCTATGCTAAACGGTGCAGAAAATTAACAGAAAAATCTGAAAATTTTAAGTATTTTAATAGAAAAATCAGCCGAGGGCCAGATTAAAGGTCTTGGAGGGCCGGATCTGGCCCCCGGGCCGCATGTTTGACACATGTGATGTAGAATATCGTAATATCGTGAGCTTTCCCACGATATCGCAGTAAATATCGTACGTGAGGTTTACACCGTGATGATATCGTATCGTGAGACTTAAATATCGTTACTCCCCTAATTTAGAGTGATTCATGTTTGAGTCGTGTTTATTCTTCTGTGTTCAAGACGTCATTGCTCTGATCGACCTCTCTGTGACGCACTTCATTTTATTTCTTTAATCTGTGACAGGATTCGGCAGAGTCACATTTGAGTCGTTTTAGATCAGTATTTTTAAATATCCCGTAGTAACGCAGATGGCATCTCGAGCTGTTGTGTGAGAATGCAGCCGGGTCAGGTCGGCTATTCCAATTACGGATGGAAACTTTTCTACTTTTTAAGCTCTATTTTATTGCTTCGTCTGCATTTATTCAGTTACAGGGTTTTCAACTTGAAAAACGATGCTTTCTTACTGTGATCTGTGATGTATTGTGGAACATTTCAAGACATAGCAATAACATCGCCATGGAGACGAGCGAGTGACGGATCCTCCAGCAGGAAATGCCTCTGGAGCCGCTTTACGAGCCATATCCCCTACAAATCTGACCTGAAACTTGGCCTGGTGGTGTCGTCTTTTCGTCTCCATGGTGATAGATAAATTAAATGTCACACTGTGGGACATTCTGGGCAGCCCTCCACCAGAAACGTTACGCCGTGCGCCTCGATCCAGCACAGTGAGGACTTCCCCCGTAGCCCCGCTGTCCTCGGTGCGTTTCCGTAAACTGTTCTCGTGCATAATTAAAGAGGAGCGCTGACATTTTCACGGCCTCTTGTGAAATGGGTTTGAAGTGAGCGGCATCACCTGATCTTACGCTTTGTACTGTTTCACCGACGGCAACAAACAGCAGCACATCCTGTCTGCGCTGTCTGCTGTACACAAGATACTAGACAGCTGCAGGTTTAAACATGGTGAAATTTTGTTAACCCTCGAAGACCTACGTTACCGTACACGATACCGAGGAACATGTTTTCTATAACGGCGCAGAACTTTGTAAGTGTAAAAGACAGAAACGTCCTTTTCCCCTCTGAAAGTGCAGACATAGAGGTTTCCGTACATTTCTGCGGCTTTATCCTACGTCACACTCACGCTGTGTGATGACGGGAGCAAAACGAGTGTCCAACAGGAACTTTGTTTTCCCCAAACTCATGCGCTCCGTCCATTTTGATGGAGCCAAACTTTGCCAAAGAGTGAAGTGAGTCAAGATGGTCGACTCCTCTGACTGTGTGTGTTTATAACGAGGGAAAAAGTCGCTCTAAGTGGAGTTAATTCTCACACACATGGAAAATGACACATCTTGGTGTGTGTAATTGTGCATCTCTTTCTATTTTTATTAAAAATAAGTTTAAGTTTTCTAAGTTTATTTCACTCAAAATGAACAAATCCAAATGTAATTTCCACCCTGGAAATGCAGAAGTGCTGTGGCTCTGGCCCTGGACCTGACAGGAGCTGTTTCCAGGACTGGACCAGGAAAGTCATGGAGCCACTGCACTTTTTTTTTGTTTTTAGGGCAATAAGGAGATTTTTAATTTACTTACAGACTTGAGATTTTGCATTTTTGTAGCTAAGGCCCTAAATTAAGCATTTTTTATGTCCAAAAAGTTGTTTCTACATGTTTGCTGTGGGTTTTGTATAAAAGAGTGTGAATTTTATTTTCTGTTTTTTTTTTTTTCATCTCTATTTCTGGTCCTGTAGCTTTTCTCACAGCCTCATGACACAACTACAGCAGCAGATTGTGAAATAACAGGTTGGACTGAACAAAAGGAGGTAGAACACTTCATTAGGGGTAAAAGGGGCAGTTTTAAAAGCAAAATTAAGAAAAAAATCCAGGCGAGGAGAAAAGTACTAAAATGAGGTCTTCAGGGGTTAAAGGTGCAGTGTGTAACTTGGGTCACTGTTATTGTTTGTCTAGAATGTTCCACGATAGAGATTAAACCTTTCTGTGAGGCGTGGAACGATATCCAAGTCTCACGATACGATATCGTCACTGTATGAGCCTCACGGTACGATATATATTGCGATATCGTGGGAAAACTCATGATATTACGATTATTAAAGAGACTTGGGATTCGATATATTGTGATGCTCCACGATATTATTGTGAGACCTTTGACACCGTATTTCGGTTATTGTTACATCCGTAGTGTCTATCACAAGGGAGTAGGGGTGTAAGAAAAAAATCGATTCTGTGACATATCGTGATACTTCATTGCGCAATTCTCGAATCGATTCAAAATGCATCTGAATCCATTTTTTTTCGCTAAAATTCATTAGTTGCATTCACTGTTCTTATGATTTAAACAAGATAATATATTTTATACAATTTGGCTCTCAGGAAGCTATAGATGACAATATTATTATGGAATTATTGAGAAATTGCAATATATCATCCATTGTTTTAGTATCGGGATATATCGAATGCACAGCCCTACAAGGCAAGCTACAGGATAGGCTACATTACAGGTCAGATCTGTGGAGAGACAGTGCAGTTCAAAAGGAGGTTCATTGTATTTTTGAGCAATAGAAACCCCCCCGTAATGAATAAATGCCGGATAGACGTGTTTAATGTCATAACATGGACCATTCCAGGCAAAACAAAGACACAAGCAGGTGATGGACCCTCCTCCAGAAAAGCTGCACAATGCTTCTTTAAGTTCTGATGGAAATTTAAAGCAGCGTTTGGGCTCAGACTAATGGGCACTTTAACAACACGGTGACGAGTTACGAGTTAAAAAGTTCTCAAATTTAACTTTCATTTTACCTGACGTGTTGTACAGAATTGATTCTTCAGAGCTTTTAGCCGTGTTATAATTGTTTCCGTTCTCATTATCCACTCCAGCTTGTATTTAGAGTGATTCTTTTGTGTGAGAAATCCGTATTCTCCTGCATTAAAGACGTCGTCGCTCAGTTTGACCCCCATTTGTACCACTTCCTGTAAACACGCCGTGCTTATCTCCTTCTCCAATTTTATTTTCTTAATTGCTGACACGCGTAGGATTCAGCGGCGTCGCGTGACCAATTGAAAGATGAAAAAAAAGCGTTGCCGAAGCGATGAGTAATTTAAAACGAAATATCTTTTCAACGGGGGAAAAAGCCCTCAAAATGGTGCGTCCGACAGGAAGCCGAGCTGAAGGTCGGTGGTTTGGATCCCGTAACACCGTTGTTTGAGCATTGGACCCACAAGTTGCCAGTGCGATTCCAGCTCCCACAGATGAATGCTGTTGGTTGTTGTGTCCTTGGGCAAGACTCTTAACCCACTTCGCCCACCAATGTTTGCGTTTACTTCTGTGTGAATGTGTGTGAAAGGGTGAGTGGTTCCTTGATGTAAAGCGCTTTGAGTTCCATGTATAAAAATATGACCAAGGGCTTCGTTTTGGGTTTGGGTTTTATGGCGGAATATACGAGTATCGTAAAATACCAAATAATAGTTTCAGTTAGCCGCCGGGTCCCCTTTAAACGCCGGGTGCAGGTGTATGTTTCAACTTTCAACTTTATTATTATTATTATTATTATTATTATTATGCACTCTATGTGGGGATTGCTGGTCTTCACCGTTTGCAGCTTGTGCAAAATGCTGCAGCTCGTCTGCTCACTAACATCACCACCACATCAGCCCTGTCCTGTCCTGTCCCTGCACTGGCTCCTGTCCAGTTCAGAATCCATTTTAAAAATTTTGATGTTTGTTTTTAATGCAGTCACTGGTCTTGCACCTTCCTGCTTGTGTGAGATTTTGACCCTCACCAGCCCAGCAGAGCCTCTACAATCTGCTGCAGGTCCCCGGTCCCGGTGCAAACAGTGGGGGGGTCGTTCTTTTGCAGTGGCCGCTCCAAAACTCTGGAACTCTTTTCCCATTGAGTTTCGTTCCATCACTGACCTTTGTTCAAAGCCAAACTTAAAACCTACTTATTTAAAATGGCTCTTAACACTTCGTGGCCCCCTGACACTTTCTTTATTTTAATTGGTGTAATGTGCTTCGTTGACATATGTGTGTGATGTTTATTGTTTTTTATCTTGTTTTATTGTTGTGCAGCACTTTGGTCGGCTTTGGCTGTTGGAAGGTGCTATAGAAATAAAGTTTGATTGATTGATTGATCCCAGGGGGAAATTGTTGTGCAGCAGTGTCAGACGTACAGCAGACATACGATACAATTCAATAATACAGTTTCAATCATTCAATAATACGGTAATCACAGCCCTTAAAAATAGGGGAAAAAAGAACAGGTGCTGTATGCATCCACATTTCTCCACGACTGATCCAAGCTATAAGAGCAGTCATCCTGGTTATGGCTTCAGAAATAAAAGACGCCCGAGCTCTGAGTTCTGATCCGGGGCATTTTCAGACGCCGCCCGGAAGGAAGGAAGATAAACTCCTCAAAGAGCGGGTGATCGGGGCTTTCCATTATTTGTTGGGTCGTGCAAATCACCCGTTTGTTGTCGATGTCCTGCACCTGGAACTGTTGTGAGCCTATGATTTTACCTGCCACTTTGACCAGCAGAGCCAGCCGATTTGTACTAGCCACAGAGAGGGCACTGAACCAAAAGACAATACAAAATCAATAAAACTCTGATAAAAAACAGTCATAAGAACATTACTGACGTTAAAATAATTAATTTTCTTGCAGATGGCAGATGATAAATAACCGCTGGTTCCAAATAAACGCTGAGTCCAGTGTATTGAAAAAAATAAATCCAAAATCAAGGAAGAAGGTGTGACCGCAGACCACTGACGCTGCATGTTTTTCTTCTTCGCCTGTTTTGTTTTGCTGTTTTTACGTGGCAGAACTCGGGGAGAAACAGCCGTGAGATTGTCCTGTTGAACATTACTTCAGTTTGGCAGTTCGGAGGAAGCAGCAGTGTCGCCGTGGCTGCTGTGGCGTAAGAGGAAAGTTGTGGCAAAGCGGCGAGGAAAGGCAGGGGACGAGGCGGCAGGAATCGAGCCGACGAGGCTGTAGAAACTGTAAATTATAGTCATACTGGTTATTTGAGTACGATATTTTCCCAGATTTGCCGAACAAGATTGTTATGAGGAAGGAGTTAATCGCCTGTCCCAAATTGCCGCGTTAAGTGATCGAAACAAATAAACGACCCGGTTCCTATTTGGTATTTTACGGTATTTAGGATTAGGATACACTGCTTTACCCCCAGGTGTTGTTTAAGTAATTTTGACCCATGTAGCTACAACCAATTATGGTTAAACATGTTTGAGTGACTTATCTCTCTTGTGGAGTCTGACTCTTCTGTTTATCTGTTGACAAAATGAATAATTAAGTGTTAATAACGGTTTCAAATCAATTATGAATGAAAACAGCGCGAAAACACCACAGCACAGGTTATAGCCACAGAAGAGTGTGCAAAACTCACCCCCACAATTGAGCGTTTTGTTTTGCATGTAAAGGCTGCTATAATAGAGTAAGTCTGATGTAAGGGTAGTTAGTATTCACATCAAACAGACTGCACAACTATGGCTTAAAGCAGGGCGTTTGAACGGGGCTTTTTCTCGAAAACACGAAATCAAAACGTGTAGTTCAGATTTTTAACAGCTTTTGCAGTCATGTGAATTGTCTTCATTGTTGTATAATGTTCCAGCACAATCCACATTTTGGTACGATATTCATTCACTTCTCTGAGCGCCACATTAAGGTGCTGAGCTATTTCTGTCGCCGCACTCGCCCAGGGGCAGACAGTTTAAGACGTGGGTGCCATTCTGTGCCTATGGTTTTCCACCAATTATACAGTAACGTAGCATATTCAAAGTAGGTTAAGTGTCTTGCCTAAGGACATAACAAGAGTGTCACAAAGAATAGCCGGGCTTACACCGCTTTTTTGTGCAATGTGCTTTCTTACTGTTGCCATGTGATACTTAATATACTGTAATATACTGTAAATATATGTATTTGTGGTCTGTTTTTATTGCGTGTAAACCTGCAGTACTACCTGACTGTGTGAAATGTTTGTGTATTGAATAACTGGTAGTAAATAGAAAAAGCGTTTCTTATGTGTTGTTTTGTGTTGTGTGTTTCAGAGTACAGCCGGTTCGAGGCAAAGATCCATGACCTGAGGGAGCAGATGATGACGAGCAGCATCAGCTCAAGCTCCACGTCTCTGCGTTCCACTCAGAAACGCACCCTCTATGTCAGGTAACCACTGTTTATCAGTTTATTTTACATTATCACGGTTTATTTTTTACATTATCATTCAGGAACACACTCTCTATGTCAGGTAACCACTGTTTATCAGTTTATTTTACATTATCACTGTTTATTTTTTACATTATCATTCAGGAACACACTCTATGTCAGGTAACCACTGTTTATCAGTTTATTTTACATTATCACCGTTTATTTTTACATGATCAGTCAGGAACACACTCTCTATGTCAGGTAACCACTGTTTATCAGTTTATTTTACACTATCACTGTTTATTTTTACATTATCATTCAGGAACACACTCTCTATGTCAGGTAACCACTGTTTATCAGTTTATTTTACACTATCACTGTTTATTTTTTACATTATCATTCAGGAACACACTCTCTATGTCAGGCAACCACTGTTTATCAGTTTATTTTACATTAGCACTGTTTATTTTTTACATTATCATTCAGGAACACACTCTCTATGTCAGGTAACCACTGTTTATCAGTTTATTTTACATTATCACTGTTTATTTTTTACATTATCATTCAGGAACACACTCTCTATGTCAGGTAACCACTGTTTATCAGTTTATTTTACATTATCATTCAGAAATGCACTCTCTATGTCAGGTAACCACTGTTTATTTTACATTATCACTGTTTTTTACACTATCACTCAGTAAATGCACTCTCTATGTCAGGTAACCATTGTTTATTTTTATAGTATCAGTTTATTTTACATTATCATTCAGAAATGCACCCTCTATGTCAGGTAACCACTGTTTATCAGTTTATTTTACATTATCACTGTTTAGTTTTACATTATCACTCAGAAATGCACCCTCTATGTTAGGTAACTGCTGTTTATTTTACATGATCACAGTTTGTTTTACATTAATGTGCCTTTTATTTACCTTATCACTCAGAAACGCACCCTCTGTCAGGGTTTTGCATTATAACGGAGAAACATTATATTAAATATTAATATTTTCATAATCAGAAACACACGCTGTCACTAAAACAGCACACTCTGTCAGAAAACCCACCCTTATGTTCGCAGTCTAGCTTTGTTACATTATCACTGAGAAATAGAAGTACATGTGTGTACATTATCAATAAGAAACATATGCATACATACCTGACATAATGTTAGGTAACCACTGATTTTTATGATTTTTTTTTACATTATCATTCAAACCAGCATGCTCTGACAGGTCATACCTTTTATTTTGCATTATCTATCAGAAACACAACATTTATGGCTTAGGTTAGGTCAGGTAACCAATATTTTTTCACCAAATTCAATCCAGTTGCTTCTCTTTGCTTATTTTTCTTAACTAAATGTGCGTCTGTCTGCGTCGCCGTTTTTGCGAACATTTTAAGTCTTTTTATTGTGTTTCGCGTGTCAGCCCTTTACCAAACATGCCGCTCTTATTGTCAAACTAACAAATACATTTTAAAGTCATTGCTTGGTGGATGATGTATTTCATAGAAGCCAGAACTTGGCGTGTTGCATTAGAATAAGCGGAGCACGTGATCGCCCAGGGCCCCGTGCAGTAATGAGGCCTCTTAAGACTCATCTTAGTCCGTATGTTTCATTAGTGTCTATGATTCATATGAGCATTAGCAGCAAACGCTCTACATACATATGACATTCTGCTAATTCAGCAGCTGTATTTTACTGTGTGTTTGATTGTTTATTTCTATTCTTTTTACCTAACTTGTTCTCTTGTATCTCGTGCGTTTTACAAGTTCATTTTAAGCCGTGAATAAGGCTAAAAACAATAGCTGTTGGCTTGACTTTGAGCCCTAAAATCAACAGAACGGGGCTATCGAAGGGGTGAGAATTTCAAAACCCCAGAACTGCACTTAATGACATCACACCGTGGAACCAAGCATTCGACCCCCTGGCGAGTGAGACAGATGAAATACAATGAAAGATATAAAAGACGTGTGATTGACTATAGGTTCTTATTATATATATGTATATTTATATATATATATATATATATATATATATATATATATATATATATATATATATATATATATGTATGTATGTATGTATGTATGTATATGTATGTATATATATGTCTCGATCACGAGTCCGAGTCATTTGATTTTTAGTATCTGCCGATACCGAGTCCCAATCCGATACTTTTATAAAACATTATGAAAACAACTAAGGGCAAAGATCCAGGATGTCCTTTTTTTTCTTTTTTTTCACCATTGGCTCTGAAATTATTAACGTGTAACAAACTGAAATAGTTTTTAAAAAGTGTAACAGTGTTTGTTATATTAAAAAATCCTTGTTAAAAGTGCCACTTTTCACATCCAACTAAAGGAACAAGGGTTGAGCATGTTAGTCCTGGTTTAGTACTGGGTTTAGTTCTGGTTTAGTCTTGGTTTTAGACTTGGTTTAGTCTTGGTTTTAGACTTGGTTTAGACCTGGTTTAGTTCTGGTTTAGTCCTGGTTTTAGACCAGGTTTAGACCAGGTTTAAACC
The DNA here is from genome assembly GCA_030686955.1 of Odontamblyopus rebecca. Taxonomy (NCBI): domain Eukaryota; kingdom Metazoa; phylum Chordata; class Actinopteri; order Gobiiformes; family Gobiidae; genus Odontamblyopus; species Odontamblyopus rebecca. The sequence goes on along the minus strand of CM060660.1, from coordinate 39,176,814 downwards.
TGATTTTGACCTGGTTTTAGACCTGGTTTAGTTCTGGTTTAGTCCTGGTTTTAGACCAGGTTTAAACCTGATTTTGACCTGGTTTTAGACCTGGTTTTAGTCCGAGGGAGGAGACGGGAGGAGGCGAGGCGTACGTGGGGAGGTGCGTCGTATGGGAGGAGGTGAGGTGAACGGGAGGAGGCGAGGCGTACGGGGGGAGGTGCGTCGTACGGGAGGAGGCGAGGCGAACGGGAGGAGGCGAGGCGAACGGGAGGAAGCGAGGCGTACGGGGGGAGGTACGTCGTACGGGAGGAGGCGAGGCGAACGGGAGGAGGCGAGGCGTACGGGGGGAGGTGCGTCGTACGGGAGGAGGCGAGGCGAACGGGAGGAGGCGAGGCGTACGGGGGGAGGTGCGTCGTACGGGAGGAGGCGAGGCGTACGGGAGGAGGCGAGGCGAACGGGAGGAGGCGAGGCGAACGGGAGGAAGCGAGGCGTACGGGGGGAGGTACGTCGTACGGGAGGAGGCGAGGCGAACGGGAGGAGGCGAGGCGTACGGGGGGAGGTGCGTCGTACGGGAGGAGGCGAGGTGAACGGGAGGAGGCGAGGTGAACGGGGAGGTACGTCGTACGGGTGGAGGCGAGGCGACCGGGAGGAGGCGAGGCGAACGGGAGGAGGCGCGTCGTACGGGAGGAGGTGAGGCGAACGGGAGGAGGCGAGGCGTACGGGGGGAGGTGCGTCGTACGGGAGGAGGCGAGGCATACGGGGGGAGGTGCGTCGTACGGGAGGAGGCGAGGCGTACGGGAGGAGGCGAGGCGAACGGGGGGAGGCGAGGTGAACGGGGGGAGGTGCGTCGTACGGGAGGAGGCGAGGCGTACGGGAGGAGGCGAGGCGTACGGGAGGAGGCGAGGCGAACGGGAGGAGGCAAGGCGAACGGGAGGAAGCGAGGCGTACGGGGGGAGGTACGTCGTACGGGAGGAGGCGAGGCGAACGGGGGGAGGCGTATGTAACGAGGTGAACGGGAGCGGGAGGAGATTTAAATCCCTAATAACCCACACATTGTAACTGTGATTCAAAATAATAATAATAAATATACATATGTTATTTATCCAATACCTGATCGGAACATAACGTCCGAGTCGGATCGGGGCCACAGTCACATGATTGGATCGGGACAACCCTGATTCCTATTGGTAAAAGCATTGTTAAAACTTCAAAAATGGCTTAGCAACGTGCGTAATATTCTTGTTTTTCACCCATTACAAATGTATTTATCACCGTAAGATACTGCAGCCACTTTAAAGATTTAACATTATTTACACTGTACAAACTGTAGCCACTGTGTTCAGACAGCAATTTACTGTATATAGAATTTTATTTTATAATCCTGATCTTATGTTTATGTTTCATCCCTCTGAAGCCCCGAGCTCGGCCACTGAATGAATTATTAAAAACATTACACCCAAACCCCATCTCCAGAGCTTCCTTATTGCTGACATACACATAATCACACATAAATAAATCATTTTTGACCCTAAACGCTGCCCTAGATTTATCACACAGGCCTTGTTATGTCTTGAGCCCTTTTGTTAGATCCATGTAAAACACGATGAGGAAAACACCGCTGTCCCCAAAGTCCAGTGGATCGTGTGTCACCTTGTGCGTGGACATCCCCGCTGAGAGCGCGTCTCTTAACGCTTCAACGCTCTCCTCGCCGACCAATCAGGGCGCGCGACGGCGGAGGAGGAGGCGCGTGATTGGTCGCCCGGCGTGACGGCAAACCGGGGGGACCTTCTCACACCACAGCGATTTATCACGTTTCTGTCACATAACCTTGAAAATGGAGGATATATGTGATTTTAACGAGGACCGTCCCTTGTTTACTGTGGAAGTGGAGGCGGCTGGTGCATCTGTGGTGCTTTGTGATGATGAGCGGAGTCGGGCTGTTCTTATTGAAGAAAAAACAAAACAATAAACCATTTGATTGCCAGTTTAAGTTTTCAAAATCAGGATTTAGTTCACATTACACTTTTAAAATTCTTAAAGGGCCCATATTACACTTTTCTATTCTATCTGTTTACTAAAATATATAATATAATATCTGGAGTTGTGTTTTGTTTCATTCACACATGTTTAACCCCTGAAGACCTGAGGGCAGTTTTAGTACATTTCTCCTCGCCTGGATTTTTTTTCTTAATGTTGCTTTTAAAACTGCCCCTTTTACCCCTAATGAAGTGTTCTACCTCCTTTTGTTCAGTCCAACCTGTTATTTCACAATCTGCTGCTGTAGTTGTGTCATGAGGCTGTGATAAAAGCTACAGGACCAGAAATAGAGATGAAAAAAAAAAATTCCCACTCTTTCATACAAAACCCACAGCAAACATGTAGAAACAACTTTTTAGACATAAAACATGCTTAATTTAGGGCCTTAGCTACAAAAATGCAAAATCTCAAGTCTGTAAGTAAATTAAAAATCTCCTTATTGCCCTAAAAACAAAAAAGTGCAGTGGCTCCATGACTTTCCTGGTCCAGTCCTGGAAACAGCTCCTGTCAGGTCCAGGGCCAGAGCCACAGCACTTCTGCATTTCCAGGGTGGAAATTACATTTGGATTTGTTCATTTGGACTGAAATAAACCTTTAAATAAAAATAGAAAGAGATGCACAATTACACACACCAAGATGTGTCATTTTCCATGTGTGTGAGAATTAACTCCACTTAGAGCGACTTTTTCCCTCGTTATAAACACACACAGTCAGAGGAGTCGACCATCTTGACTCACTTCACTCTTTGGCAAAGTTTGGCTCCATCAAAATGGACGGAGCGCATGAGTTTGGGGAAAACAAAGTTCCTGTTGGACACTCGTTTTGCTCCCGTCATCACACAGCGTGAGTGTGACGTAGGATAAAGCCGCAGAAATGTACGGAAACCTCTATGTCTGCACTTTCAGAGGGGAAAAGGACGTTTCTGTCTTTTACACTTACAAAGTTCTGTGCCGTTATAGAAACATATTCCTCGGTGTCATGTACGATGCCATAGGTCTTCGAGGGTTAACGCACAAATCCTGCATATTTAGGCTGAATTCGTCTCAAAAGCAGAAAACAGAAAAACGTGTGGAAATACAGGAAGTGCTCCACTGTGTTTTTAAACTCCACACACTTTCACTAGAATTATTTGGATGATTTCAACTTTGGAATTGCCGATCTCTATTGACGATAAGTTAGCCGGTAACTACCACTACATGACATCACAAGATGGAACAGAGCATTTTGAGTTTTGGACATGTGGACAAACGACACAGCAGAAAGTGGAGCGTTAAAACGGACTCTCACAGAATCGATTTTAACATTTTCTCAGGGTTTATATGAGTCCAGTCTGTTCTAGAGTTAATTTAACATTTTTGGAAATGTTAATTAAGTAACACTGGACCAAAGTTCCTGTTAAACCCCAAATTCAAGAGTTATATTCACATTTTGAGAGTAAACGGAAAACACTTTGTACGGTTATACTGATTTAGCGAAACAACACACAGAGGAGTTTTATTTTTACACTTTATTTTAGTTAATTTAAGATGAAATTATGAACAAAACTGGTTCAAACTGGTCTCTTGTGGGAGTTTGAAGTGGTGAGTGGAGGTGCCAGATTAACACTAGGGGAAGTTGAATTAACTTCAACCATATCAATAAAAATAACCCCAACCCAAACCTCCATTTAACTCTCAAATAGTTAAAATAACGCTTTTTTGTGTTAAAAACAACTCTGAAATATTTGACCCTGAAATTTTAACCCTCCAGTTTTTGCTGTGTAATAATAAAAAGTTACTCAAACATGTGTGAATGAAACAAAACACACCTGCAGGTCTGTTTTTGACGAGGAAACAGCTTTATAACCTTCTACAGTAAAGTGAGTCTTGTGTAATAATGAACCTTTAACCTTTGACATAAGAACTGCTTAACTCACATGTGTCAAACATGCGGCCCGGGGGCCAGATCCGGCCCTCCAAGACCTTTAATCTGGCCCTCGGCTGATTTTTCTATTAAAATACTTAAAATTTTCAGATTTTTCTGTTAATTTTCTGCACCGTTTAGCATAGCAGCGTCTCCGGCGTTTCTGTACGTTGCGACTCCCACCAGAGCAGCACAAATGAAGACTTTCCTCTTTCCAAACGCTCTTAAAGGACGATCGTTCTGACTGTCGACCGTGACCCTCATCAGCAAAATGTCAAAAAATGAGAAAAGCAGATGCTGAGTTCAGGATTTCCCAAGAAAAATAGTCTAATTCTTATTTGTTGACAGAGGTGAATGGGAAATCTGTGCTCAGTGTGTTTGGAACAAGTGGCGTTGCTCGAGGAATATAATCTTAAACACCACTACGAGACACGGAGAAAAATACAATAACGTGAAGAGAGAACTGAGTTTTCTGATCCGGCCCTTTTGGGATCAAAGTAGGTGCATACGGCCCCCGGACCAAAGTGAGTTTGACACCCCTGCCTTAACTCAAGCCCGGCGAACACTGTCATATTTTCGATCGCTTCACAAACTGTACGACCAAATCTCAAGATTCATGTTCTCACACTGTACGAACGACTTCATCAGTGCCAAACCCTCACGAGAGGCGACTGGACCTCAGACAGGTTTGATTTTCTTGCGCCCTGTATTTGCCGATCGGGAGCTGGTCGTGAGGTATGAATCGTTTCTCGTTACTGAACGTTTACTACACAAAGCACGACACAGATTCAGCCAAAACTCGACCCCAAAAACAGTCGCGTGTGTGAAAAATCGCCTCAAAAAGGGCCAAAAATCGCACACTGTCCTCCTGGCTTTAGAACCAGAGTCCAGTGTTTTTCACATGATCATTTTTCTAAAGGTGTGAACATGTTAGAAACTCGTTACCTCCTCAAAAACAAACCTGGAGTTGCATTTTGTTTCATTCACACGTGTTTGAGTAACACTATTATTAGTCTGTTTACATCTCCATAGCTCAAAATGCTCTGTTCCACCTTGTGATGTCATGTAGTGGGAGTTTTTAAGCGAACCTGCTGCAAAAAAGGCCTATCACAAAATAAGAAAAAAACACCAATTTTGAGGTAAAAATGTCCTATTTTAAGTGAAATTTTCTGCCAGTGCAGTAAGAAATTTTCACTTACCAAATTTTCTTAAAACAAGACGAAATATGAATCTTGTTCTAAGCAGAAAACACGAGTTTCAAGTATTTATGGACAGATTTTTCACCTTATTGGTTTGAGAAGGAAGTTAAAGAGGCTTAACCTGGACTGAGTTCATATAAAAAGTGCTTAGAATAAGTTGTAATATCTAAATAAGATAAATCAGGATGAATATCTGGAAACAAGTAAAAAAATCTCATCTTATTAAGTAAAAAAATCTTAAAATTGATCTTTTAAGATGAATCTGCTTAATTCAAGTCAGTTTAACTATGTTAGAAAATCCTTTTTTGTAGTGCATCTCCTTTTCCCTTTAGTTCATAAGAATTTGACAGTTCCAGGAGTAAAATAGTGCAGGTTTTTGCATTAAAACGTGTGTGAATCAAACAAAACACAACTCCAGGTCCGTTTGTGATGAGGAAACTACATTATAACAGATCAGAAAATAGTGTAACGTGGAGCCTTTAATTACTGCGCTCTGAATTGGCCGTTTAATCTACCTGCGTGCGGCTGATTGGATTTCATAACGGGGCGAATGCTGCATACGCTCCTGGACGGGACTAATTCCTGGGAGAAATGTCAGCGTCGTCAGGTAATATACGGGGGGTTGGGGGGAGAGGGCCCGAGGGAAGACCAGGTATAGATTCTACATTGTGTGAAATGCTGATCGCACGGTCACCGCATCAAGCACAAGGAAATGAAATTAGCGCTTTCCGAGGTCATTTCATCAAACCGGGATTGGATATTTTTCTGTTTCGCGGTGTTTTGGAACATTTTTACACATTTTTACATTCAAAAAACAGAAAACGGATGTAAAATTCAGGTTAGTTGGCAGCTGCAGGTTTCATGTTATTCTCTGTTAATGGTTAAAGTATTTTTTTTTCCAGGTGGAGAGTCTTGTTTCCGTGCTTTTGCCAGAATATTCCACGTTAAATTTATCTTAAAAAAATGACCAAATTACCAGCGTGTGGAGAGGAGACCAAAGAACTCACCCTTCACTGTTATTCCTTTGGCAATAAAACACCTGTAAGCGAATAAACGTGGAGCAGAAGGGAACATTTTAATGCTTTACTGTGGAACATCTCCAGCGCTTCCATCTTCAAGAGCAGTGGGCCATGTCCAAAAGCTGAGCTCGGATGTTGGTCATTCAGCTCGAGGATTTACTGTATTTTGAAGAAAAGAAGGAGAAAACTGGGAGAACGGGCAAAGGTCAATCCTTGGGTTTCGGAATAATGAAAAGTTAGGACTGTTACCGTAGCGATTACTAATTAAAAACAAAATATTTTATCCTTTGAATCGTCAAAATGACACCACGTAACAGGAAGCTGAAAGCCCTGAACTGAACGATGTTTAATGCTTATATAGCGAAAGTTAACCTATATTAAAGCTGCACTGTGTAACCTTTCAGTTGGGGGGGGTGTCCGTCACCGCCTTGTTTCTATGGATACGCCATTGCTCTGCCTGGAATGTTCCACAGTGTGACATTAAACAGCTGTACACTGCGTTTATTCAGTTACAGGTGGTTTTATAGCTCAAAAATACCTAGAAAAACATGAATTCTGACTGTGAGCGGCATCGCCTCTCCACAGATCTGACCTGTAACTTGGTCTGGTTTAGTCTCCATAGAGATAGAAAGATTTAATGCCGTACTGTGAAACATTAAAGACAAAAATAATAACATCTGAACCTTTTCACTGTCACTATTCACGTCCACTGTGTGTTCCAGATAATTATGCACGTATGATTTTTTTATCGGGAAGAGGCGTTTTTGCTTTTCTACTTTTTGACTATTGCCCTAAAGCCCTATTTTCAGCTTTATTTGGTACTTTTTAAATATTTTTATTATTCAGCGGTGCAATAATCCAATTTTCTAGAATTTGACTGTTCCAGATAATTATGAAAGTCAAATAAAAAAATAAATAAAGTTCAGTTCTAAAAGTAAACAGCACATTTACTTTATATCAACAAGTATATAGCATTATATTCTGTATTTTTAAAACAATATTCAACCATATTTAAATAAAAACGTGCATTTCCCATGTCGATATATCCACCTTTCTTCTGTAACACTTTAATCGGTCCAGAATCAACCGAAGATGTGAGATTCTTGATGGTTTTGGGGTCAGTTTTCTTGCTTGTGCTCAGTATTGCGCTCCAAAGACTGTCCTTGGAAGAAAACTAGTGGCCCGTGGAGTACGACTCCTGTCTGAGAATCACCCAAAGGTTCTCGATTGAGTTTAGATCTGGTGAAGCAGCGGTCGTGTCGTCAGGCGTTTGTCCTTGAAGTTCTTCTCGGTCTTTTGTGCACTTCGAGGCCGGACTTGGTGCATTGTCCTGCATGAAGATGACGCTCCTCCTGTAACCGGCTTTGATATCTTCCATGGTCTGAAATTTTCCTCCAAGAACTTGGTGTAGTTTTCGGAGTTCATTTTTACGCCTTTTTCTGCGTTACAGTAAAGTCTTTGGAGCGCAATACTGAGCACAAGCAAGAAAACGGACTCCAAAACCATCAAGAATCTCACATCTTCAATTGATTCTGGACTGATTAAAGTGTTACAGAAGAAAGGTGGATATATCGACATGTGAAATGCACGTTTTTATTTGTTTATATTGGTGAATATTGTTATTTTTCATTAAAATATTGGGGAATATTGTTTTAAAAATACAGAATATAATGCCATATACTTGTTGATATAAAGTAAATGTGTCGTTTACTTTCAGAACTGAACTTAATTTCTTTTTTATTTGACTTTCATAATCATCTGGAACAGTCAAATTTTAGAAAACTGGATTATTGCACCCCTAAATAATAAAAATATTTCAAAACTACCAAATAAAGCTGAAAATAGGCCTTTGCAATAGTCAAAAAGTAGATTTAGTAACAATAAGCAAAGCGCCTCTTCCGGATAACGAAATATCACACATGGATAATTATCTGGAAAACACCATAGGACTGACAGAGGAGAACATTATACTGTCGACTGTGGATGTGTCAGGCTCTGGACTTTTGATCTTGTTTTATGAATGAGGAGGTTTTAGCGTCGCGTTCACGTTTCTGTTTGTTTTATTGATGAAATGATGCGTTCAGGGACTTTGGGGGAATCATTACTTCAGCTCTACTTCCCCCACACACTCGCCCGGGCTGGACTCGCTCTGAGGACCACATCTAATACTTAACCTCGTCTAGACTGGGACACTGTGTTTGTTTACAGAATATAACTCTCCTGAAAAGATATTTCCAGCTGTTAACAACTGTTTTATTTTTGTGGCTTTTGAAAATGTTGCTTGTGATGACATTTTCCATTTATTTCAAACAGATTCATATTTGAACAAGTGGAGTAGAGATTTAACACAGACGACATTATGGACAGGAGAATTTTACGACAGGAACCATGACAGGACATCTGTTGTTTCCACTTAATGATGTCATCAGGTGGTAATCCAGACAGTGCCCCTCCCACACATCTAAGCAACGTCGTGATCAAAATTCTCTTCGTTGGTGTTAGCTTCCTGTTATAGACGCCGTTTTGAGGACTTGTGACTGTTAAAAACTGCATTATTGAGCGTTTCTCTTGTAAATGAGTCAGAGTTGCATTAATATATCAAGTTTCTCTTACATTAAAGGGATAATTTAGGTTTTTTGACATGAATCTGTACGTCCCCGTCAGCAGAGTCGTGCATTAACACTGACTTACCTCCCGAGACGAGTTCTTCCCCGGTTTCGGTGCTGATGAAAGTGTCCGGCAGGTTGGCTGGAGTCACGAAAATAAGGTGTTTTTCTTCTCAAAATAATCTGTGTTCAAAAGAGTGAAACATTTGCGTCACAAAAGTCAGAGCTCATAATCACTTGGTACTATTTTCTCTCCGGTCGTATCACTGCCTCCAGGTGGCGCTGCGCCTGTTTCACTGTGTTTCCTGCTCGGAAAGTTCACGACAACATGTGTGACGATGATGCAGACGATGAAGACACGGCCTTTAGCTCAGAGCCAAGGGCAGATCTTTATGAACCCGAATATCCTGAAGCCCAAATTCAGCAGATGGAGTCAGAACAGCAGAGAGAGAGAGGAGGGACAGAGGGACGAGAACCTGAAGGACCTGGAGTTTTGTTCTTCCACCTGGAGAATCACAAGTCCAAACCATTTTTATATATATTCTTACTTACTTATCGCTGTAGCTCTCACTTTAGCTCTCTCGCGTTGCGTCAGTCAAAAGTCTGAGCGCGTAAACACTGCAGAACTACTGAAAAAAGTGTTGGATTCGTGCGCAGCTTCACCTGGCGGCAGCGCAGTGATACGACCAGAGAGGAAATAGTACCAAGCGATTATGAGCTCTGACTTTTTCGTGGACAATGGTTTTGTGACGCAAATGTTTCACTCTTTTGAACACATGTTGTTTTGAGAAGAAAAACTCTTTATTTTCATGACTCCAGCCAACTTGCCGGACACTTTCATCAGCACCGAAACCGGGAAGAACTCGGCTCAGACGATGTCGGGAGGTGAGTCAGAGTTGATGCGACTCTGCTGACGGAGACGAACTGATTCATGTAAAAAGAAAAAGAAAAAACAAACCAAACTATCTCTTTAAACCTTATTTCAGTATCTTTTCCTCATTTTGTGGTTTGAAAATCAAGATTCCTCAGCTTTATTAAAGGGCCCGTGCAGTATTACGATACTTTCTGATCTGTGTTATTATCTTGTTTCCTCATCACGAACAGACGTGAAGTTGTGTTTTGTTTCATTCGCACACGTTTAACACACAAATCCTGCACATTTAGGAGTTCTTCTCTCAAACTGTAAACACATCTCCAAAGCTCAAAATGCTCTGTTCCACCTTGTGATGTCATGTGGTGATACAGGATGTGCTCTATTATATTTTAAACTTCATACACCTGCACTAGAATCATTCATTTCAGCCCTAGAATTGCTGATCTCGATTGAATAAACTGAGCTGTTCACTTGAAAACTATCGCTTCATGACATCACAAGGTGGAACAGAGCATTTCGAGCTTTGGAGATGTAAACAGACCCATAATAAAGTGAGTGAATTAAACAAAACATGACTCCGGGTATGTTTTTGATGAGGTAACAACATTCTAACATGGTCTAAAGCTCTCGAGAGTTCATTTCTGTAATACAGGACCTTTTAAAGTTCAGAACATGTGGTTTTGAATTGTTTATCGCTATGGCAACGATGGTCATTTCCCACACTTGCGTTGTTTTTTCCGCAGAGCGCTGTTCGATTTCGATGGCGCCGAGGGGGACTCCAGCGCTCCGGGCCAGGTTCTGGGCTTCCGATTCGGGGACATCCTCCACGTGAGCAGCGCGGGAGAGGAGGAGTGGTGGTCGGCCAGGCACCTCAACCCGCCGCCCCCCAACTGCCCCGAGGTGGGGGTCATTCCCAGCCGCAGGAGGTCAGTACGCCGACGTGTTCGCCAACAGGACTCCAGTGCACTCGTATTACAGTTCCTACACTCTAACACTGCAGAGACCATAGTCCGTATATATACGAGTGGACAGAGCTAAAGCGTTAGCCGCCGCGTGCCAAACAGGAAGTGCTCCAGGAGGCTTTTCCAGCTCCTTCTCTCCCTTTTTCCCATTGACTCACACTGGGATCTTCTCGCTCCTCTCTCTGGACCTGCTGCTATGAGCCTCGTCATTTTTGGTCCTAAATTGTTCGTCTGAACCCGCGACACAGGATCCTGAATTTTTCATTTCGTTATCTTGTTCCTTAATCAAGATCTGAACATAAATAACGGACCAATCAGACGCCTTCATTCCCCGAGGTCCCTCCCCCTCGCGTTAGCAACAGGTTTGATTGACAGCTTGTGTGTTTCGTTGCTAAGTAAGTTCCTTTCCCGCTTTCCTGCCCCAAGTGACTATTTTTGAAATAAAATGACAAAATAAATCAAACAATTACAATATTTAACGTTACTAGAATCTTAACTAGCAGAACTTAACTAGCATAAAGTAAAGTGAATTTCGTTAAATTGCGACTCTATTGTTGTTCGCACGTAACAGAACATAGAACATAAATCAATGACTTAAACTTACTATTTAAAGTTTGATGATAAAAGCTAAAAGTTTCCTTATTATTCTCAAGAATCAATAATAATCCAGCGGTCTGTGCAGGTGCAGAGTATCACCGCTCTGAGGAGGGCGGCACATTTAACCTCCTCACTCATGATTGGCTCTTGTGTTGCTATGATACTCGCGGTCGGATTTCCAAATATGGACCTGGCTCCAGATTCGCTCCTGTAACCGTGGCAACAGGAGCCTCATGTGAGCGACGCTGACGCTGTGGAGACGTCACACTCACTCAGTCCACTCAGATATATGGGATATGGCGTAGACCTGCACTCTTTCCTCCCGCTGGGGGAGGGGTTCTACATGTATGTCTATGTAGTGGAATTTTCAGCAGTTACCATGGAGACACACTGTATACATTAGCAAACATAGTCAAAAAGTTTTTAGATGGTCTGAAAACTCAGGAAAAATACAAAATGGATTTAAACCTCACATTTTCTGGAGCGTCTGATCAATACGAGCGTTCGTGGTCGTGTTTAGGAGTTTGATTTTCAACAAAAGGTCAGAGGGACGAACTGAAAACTGTTTATGCTAATGTTAGGGAGCTGTTATTTGAGAGGGACTTTTTTTACAGCACAAATCAGCTCAACTGTTAGTTCCATCTAAGTCAGTTCTATCAAGTCAGATTATGTGAAAATGAAGCTCAGATTAAAGTCTTGAACTTGAGTAGTGTGACCAGACGACCCTGTTTAAGGCCTATCCATACTCCATAAGGACAGAGGAACTTCTTGCACCCAGGCCTGGCAAAATGACGTCATTTGTTCGGCTCCTGTTCGGCAGTTTTTGCGGCTTGTTCTCGACACCTCAGCTGAGCAGAACTTTATTCTGCAGTTCGGCAGCGCTGTTCGACATCTTCACCCTGATTATCTGCTTATTTATGTGGTCACACACAGCCAATAAAATAATAGCATGGTGGAGTTTGTAGGTTCTGCTGCACAGATCCACATTTCCAAATACTCATTTACATCACATTCATTAAAATCTTCTACATAAATAAACTCAACTTTAGCTACGACAGGGGTCGGCAACTTTAAAACACTCAAAGAGCCATTTGGAGAAAGAAAACACCCGCGGAGCCACAAAACTGAGGAGAACACTGCATATGATTTTTTTTTTTTTACCTGTCTGCTCTGTATAAAAGACTAGAGTGTGCTGCATTTATGAAAATACAACACAAATAATCCACTGAGTCGTGTCCTTTAGTCTGACAGAAGCTGAAGCATCAGCACCGAGTTGTTTTTTTCAGCACTTATGCAAATTAGCCCACGGTTTTAAGTTTTGTTTCTCTAAAACGTAAACAAATGTGCGCAAAGCTGCATTAAACACATTATGACTCAATGTCTATTTGAGTCCTGCTTGTAGGAAATAAAAATCCAATCTTAAATTATCCACCCGCAGTGAACCAAAAATCCGTCTGCTTCTGTTTCGTCATCATTTTATCTCCTGTACTGGAGCCTGAATGAATCTGCCCACGGAGCATTAAACTCTCTGTTTTCTTCAGAAACTTTTTTTTTTTCTTGGATTTGTCCATCATTTACCCACTAGGGGTCAAAAAGCTCAATAAATCTGCTGCTGGTGTAGATACCTGTCGGGTGTCGCACATCGCGGCTTTGATGTCGAGCAGCAAAAATATTAAAGATGTTTTATTTCAGTGTGTCAAGATGATCGTTATCTACAAATTTAAAATTACATTTAAAAAGAAACTAACTAGAATAAAAAATACAGCATGATTAAATACTCGTTATTTATTTTCCAAAGTCACAGGAGCCACATCAGAAGGATGAAGCCGGAGCCGCGGGGTCCGACCCCTGAGCTACAGCACATAAACCATAACTACGATAGAGCCACATCAGGATCATTCAGCTTTGCGCACATTTGTTTACGTTTTACACAAACGAAACTTAAAACCACGACTCATTTGCATAAACTGTGCTGGAAAACAAAACAAAAAAACAAAAAAAAGCCACTGAAGCGGTTTGCTCCTGTTGGACTAAAGATCTACTGTGTTCCTTCTGTGGCAGAGGGAGGTTCTGCTGATGGTGAGTCTGGTCCATGTTAAACTTTTCAGAGACTGTACTGTGCAGGTCGTTCGTGTACAGGTTTAGAGCAGCTCTTTACTTCACAACAGTCATTTCACTCATGTACGGCCACTTTATTTACGTCGGCTACTCAATGGTTTAAATAATTCTCATTGGACTCATTGGCGAGGGGCAGTTCGGCAGCAGAACATCTTTTGAAGCATGAAATGTCAGATCCCAAACGAACTTTATTCTCTGTTCTTATCACGTCAAGAACACGAACAAAATTCTTCTGTTCTTATGGAGTATGAATAGGCCTTTACCCGGGACAGTCCCAGTTTTGAGCCCTGTGTCCCCCGTCCCAGTTAATTAATCCGAAACCAGTGATTTGTCCCGGTTTTATACAAGAAATATTCCAGGTGTCTCAATTTTTGACTCGTCTGATCCCTGCCAACACTAAAGGGAGGCGTCCATACTCATTTGTTTAGGTAAAATACAGAAAAGCTGCTTAAAAACAACCAAAACGCAAAGATAATGTGACTGTACCGACTCACATCGTCACGAATGGGCCGATTGCGGAACAGTTTTCCCTAATTACGCATTAGTTTTGCAATTTTATTATTACCGACCACCACAAAACTGGGGTGTTCCAGTTTTTTTTTTAGTTAAATCCGGGTCACCCTAAACTTGAGTCACAGAGCTTCAGAAAATCAAACGCCTTAACATCGGTGCGCCCCTAGTGGACACGGGGTGAAGAGGCGTTCTACATTTCGCAGTCTTCATTCCTCAAAGTCGTCCTGAAATATAAATCTAAAAAAAATATATATAAATCTGTGACGCCTGGGGTTTTGGGGACCGTTTAAACCACTTCTGTCACTGCTTCGCTCAGACTGTGGCTCCATGTGTGTGTGTGTGTGGTAAATTTTACAGTCCATTTATGTTTCGTGTGAGTTTTGAAACCCAACTGGCTCCTCTCAGTGTGGAGCAACAGCAACTCAACTCTCTCAACCCCGAACGACGGAGGAAAAAACATCAGCTTTGTAAAAGTAGAAGGCCCTAAAAACGCGAGAAATGGACCGGGACGCGAATGTTCATCAAAACGCCATTACGCAGGGGGTCTTAAAGGTTCACGTGAAGCCCTCCCACCCCACTGACGGACACATTAGACTGTCGCCCCCTGGTGGTCATGAACTGTTTTGTAGTCCTAAACTTACATATTTCATGATTTAGTTGACTTTAGAATATTACAAATAATGTACAAAGCAAATGGAAATGTACCAATTAATATTCAAACAATGTTTGAAAAAAGAGTAATTACAGTCTGAAGGGAACAGAAGTGTTTAAAAAACCTAGATTTAGAACCAAGGTTAAGGAACGGAGTATTGCAGTAAAAGGTGTAAACTTATGGAACAACCTGAATGATGAGATAAAAGAATCAAAATCGCTGAATATATTTAAAAACTTGTTAAATCAAGTGTATTAAATAATGATGAAACTGTAAACTGAGATAGTGTCTGTGGCAAAGTTAAAAATTAGATGAAAACATAAATTTTAGTTAAATTAAGACGCTAAAATAGAAATCAATTGTGAAAAGTAAATGTATTTTTTGGGGGCAGAAAATATAAGATGTGTTCTTCTCTCTGCTCCTTTTCATTCTGATACTGTACTGTCAGGTAAAACAAAACAAAAAAAGCCTTTTCTTTTATAATGAATGAAATAAAAAATAAAAAATAAAAATTTAAAAATGTAGCGTCGTTTCCCTTCATCGGAATAATTACGATATGCTTCAAAGTCATTCAAAGTGCCAGAATTGTACGTTAAAGATGTTCGGTGTAATTATTGTATTTTCTCACATAAAATACCACAAAACAACTCTTCTGCTTCCTTCCTTCTGTAACCTGCTCTTTTTTCATCCGTCTGATCTTTATTTTAAACAAAAACAGCAACTGCAACGTCTCCCGCCTCCACCACTAGCCAATTATTTCATATTACTGGGATTCGGGCGACATTCTCGATACTTTACAGCCGATGTTACGAACTTTCTCTGGGGGTGAAGCTAACTTTAGGCACTGCTCTGTCTGAAGCTTTGTTGCTCAAGTTAGACTTTAAGCTTTGTTTTAACCAGGGGTGAGACATTAACACATTAATTATGATTACCATATTTTTCGGACTATATGTCGCACTATTTTTCAGGGTTTGGGTGGTTCCTGCGACTTATACTCAGGTGCGACTTATATATTACATTTTTCACACTGACCAAAGACCAAATATATGAATCGTATCTATGAATCAAAAAATGAAAAAACAAATCCGTTTTTTCATTTTGGTTTCTTAAGCCCTGTTCGCACGGGATAAGTACAACCTGGGGACGTCTGGTAATTTGCAAATTCCCGCCTCACCTCTGTGTTACTCGCAGCGCATTCACAGGGGAAAAGCGAAGTCCGTAAATGACTCTATTTTACAGAAATTACGACCGGATATGTCGTAACATCACATCCGTTTCTATGTCTAAGTAAATTTATAAAGTCTGCTAAAAAAAATAATTTAAAAAATGTTCCTTACCGCTACTACACACGTCATCCAGGTCAACGTCCTGCGAGAATTTCCCTTTTTGTGGATCAGTTTCCATGTAGAGGCCATGAGGCTGTGTTATAATTTGCCCCTAAAAAGCTCAAAACTGCAAATCAAAATTTCTACCTCAGCCTCCATTACTCAAGACGGAAAGAAAGATATAAAAGGTGCACAATATATAGAGAAAAGACCTCGGAAATAAAAGGAATAGACAGAAAAGACGCAATTACAACAACAAACACTGAGATGCAGATTCGCACAGGACGAGTATCATCACCGGACGTCTGTGTTTGGTGAAATATCGTAGGTAATTTGCGGCGGAATTTTTACTTTGCAAATTACAGACGTGGAGCATTCGCATTAAGATCTCAGACGTCCTCCACGATTATTACAAATCACCAAAGGTCCACAGGTAAAACTGATCCCGTGTGAATAGGGCTTTATGTTTGGTTCTATACTGAAAAACGAATGAACGAATGATACACGGATTGTGCTGTATTGCGTTTTTATTACTATAACTTCTATAACTCGCCTTTCAAGATGAAATGTTGGTCCTTGGTCTCTGATTTTATAAAATAAATTTCCCCCAGAAAGTGCAACTTATATGTTCTTCATAATGCATTTTTTTGACTGGTGCGACTTATACACCGGTGCGACTTATAGTCTGAAAAAACAGTGTAATTAATTATAAAGAAAATAATGCATTGAAAATATGAATGCATTTTATCACAGTTTGCATCTGAAACAATGCGGAACATTTACCAGTGCACCACAACAACAACAGCGCATTAAAACAGCCACACACACAAAAAAAAAAAAATCAAATAAACGCCTGGTCTGTTATTTGGTATTTCACGGTGAGCGACTGTGACGTCACCCAGAGTGCTCGGCTCCAGTCAAACGAAGCTCAAGAGGCTAGCAGTTTCGGGAGCCAGGCCCACATGAGGAATAGGAATTTATTTACGTACGAAATAGCGACGAGGGGCGGTGTAAAATCAGTATAAAACCAAATGAATCCAGTCGATGGAGTCGGACGTGCGCCTCTGCTCCATTAATATATGTATAGAGAGAAAGAGAGTCTGTGAATGGTTCCAAATCACTAAAAATCCTGCACAGTCGACCACCTAACACCGGTCTGCGTGGAAATCCCTGTTGTGTGGATTACGGTGAGTGGAGGTGTCAGGGCGGATTAGGCTCCTCTGCTCCTGTTTAAGATCCGGGCCTGGGCACATTTGCAGTTTCCTGTGTTACATTTGCATAGGGTTTAGTGGGAGGCTTCTTCTGGCAGTGCAGACTGAGGGATATTGTTACAGCTAAATCTGAGTTTTCAGCAGTATTTTGGGCAGTGCAAAATGTAGTGTTTGAAAGGTTGAAGGATCCTAAGGCGCTCAGTGTTTGCATGGCAGCTGTTTTTGATAACTAAAAGGACAATGGACAAATGTGTGATCCAGAAATAACTACATTAAATACAAACTTAAATGCCTATGAACTAACATCAAGGACCATGTTGTCCACCCTCCTGTGGGCTCACCACCTGCAGAGGGGTTCATAGGGGGTCAGGTGCTATGAGTATTGGGCAGCAAGCTGCCCCCGCGACCCAGCCGGATTAAACGGGAGAAGATGGATGGATGGATGGATGGATGGACAAACTTAAATGGCCTATAATATGCAATGATTTACTCCTGGTTTAGACCTGGTTTAGACCTGGTTTAGTCCTGGTTTAGACTTGGTTTAGATCTGGTTTAGACTTGGTTTAGACCTAGTTTAGTTTTGTTTTAGACCTGGTTTTAGTCCTGGCATAGACCTGCATTTAAACCAGGACTAAACCAGGTCTGAAACTAAACCAGGACTAAAATCAGGATTCAAACCAGGTCTAAACCAGGACTAAACCAGGACTAAACCAGGTCTAAACCAGGACTAAACCAGGTCTATACCAGGACTAAAACCAGGACTCAACCAGGTCTGAAACTAAACCAGGACTGAAATCAGGATTCAAACCAGGTCTAAACCAGGACTAACCAGGACTAAACCAGGTCTAAACCAGGATTAAACCAGGACTAAAACCAGGTCTAAACCAGGTTTAAACCAGGTCTAAACCAGAATTAAACCAGGTCTAAACCAGGATTAAACCAGGACTAAAACCAGGATTAAACCAGGACTAAAACCAGGTGTAAACCAGGACTAAAACCAGGTCTAAACCAGGATTAAACCAGGTCTAAACCAGGATTTAACCAGGCCGCGCTCCTACGCCACCAGTCAGTGAAAATCTGGTCCTGAAAAGAACGCGGTCGAAACTTAATAATCACATGTCAGAATGGCGGGTGTTGAAAAAGTGAATGTGCCGCCGCTCCAGAGTGCAGGACGTTTTATAACAAATGGACACACAGCACTCTGACAATTAGACGTCAGTGGAGGAGTGGAGGAGTGGAGGAGTGGAGGAGTGGAGGAGTGGAGGAGTGGAGGAGTGGAGGCCTGTAACCGCCACAACACTGTCTTTTCCAACGAGCTCGAGCCTGAAATCCTGTCATCCTGGCATGAGAAGCCTCCACACAGTTTCACAATGTAGTTTTAACATGTTTTTACTTCTAAAGTCAGGACTGCATGGGCCCCGTCTACACTCGTGCGTATTCGAGGCGTTTTCAGTGTGGACGCCGTGTTCCTCCACTCTATTCTGATGGAAAACGGCTCCGGAGACGGAACGACCTGGTGCCACCAGCTCCGACATATTCCCCTGAGCACAGATCTGATCCGGCGCCGTGTGGACGTATGAAAACGCTGATACTCTGACGTAGCAGCTCTAGTTTCCGTCCTTATTGGGCCACGTCACTGTGGCTTGTCCTGATTCGCTGGGTTCGTGTCCTCGAGCGCCGCTATTGCAAAAAAACGGTTTAAACAAACCCGAGACAAACGTGAAACAGCGTCAGTCCACGAAAAGACTGTTTTCACACTTGCATCTTCCTCGGGTCGAAATCGGCTGCTGCGACTTCAGACACGGTGCTTCACTTTACTGTTTTTACCGGTGACTCGTTCGTAAACATAATCTTGGTGCTGTCCAGCTGCTGAAAGTGCTTTTGCCGCTGTGAGAAATTACAAGGCTTATAACTTTAGCATAGAACCTGATAGAACCATCCATCCTTCTTCTTCCGCTTATCCGGGGCCGGGTCGCGGGCTCAGCAGACTAAGCAGGGGCTCCCAAGCTTCCCTCTCCCCAGCCACTTCCTCCAGCTCCTCCAGGACCCCGAGTCGTTCCCAGGCCCAGAGACAGAGTCCCTCCAGCGGGTCCTGGGTCTTCCCCGGGGCCTCCTCCCGGTGGGACATGCCCGGAACACCTCCCGAGGGAAGTGTCCAGGAGGCATGAGAACAGATGCTCCTCCCCTCAGCTGCTCCTCTCGACGTGGAGGAGCAGCGACTCTACCCCGAGCTGCTCCTCCTGATCAAAATGTAAAAGGAGCTCATCACTTGAAAACTAGCACTTCATGACATCACAAGGTGGAACAGAGCATTTTGAGCTTTGGAGATGTAGACAGAATAATAATAAAACATTACTCAGTTGAATTTCTGTCAATTTTGCGTAATATATGAGCTTTAAATTTAAAACGTTCCTAGTTTGGTGCTGGTTTTGGCTGAGGTTACCGTCTAAGGTCGATTTGGTTTGGTCCCGTTCTAGTCCTGATTGAGTCCCGGTTTAGTCCTGACTTAGTCCTAATTTAGTCCTCATCTAGTCCTGGTTTAGTCCTGGTTTAGTACCTAGTTTAGACCCAGTTTAGTCCCAAGTCTGATGTAATTGTACAAGTGTAAGTGAATTCAAGAGTGTGATTTTTTTAACCATAGCAAGAGCAACACTGTAGTTCAAACAGTGTCTCGTTTTGTGTGTTTTGTTGTAATGTGTTTAAAACTTAAATATTTTTCGTTTTTCAGAGCGGAGAAGAAAGAGCGGTCGCGACTGAAGGCGGTCAGAGTGAACAAGACTCAGGACAGATCCGTGAGTAGCACAAATTTGCATTTTGCACAAATTAAAATCTGTAGAATTTAGGTTTAGACTGTGAAATCTACTGTTTCTGTCTACCTGCTTATCTTACGGAGAAGTTATGGTTTTGCCTGGAATGTTCCGCACTATGGCATTAAACTTGTATATCCGGCATTCGTTCAATTAAAGGTGCCTTGTGTAACTTTTCTGGAGCGGAGGGTCCGTCAGGTGCTTTCCTCCATGGAGATGTTATTGCTTTGTCTGGAATGTTTCCCAGTATGGAAACTTTTCTGTCGTCATGGAGACCAAACCAGACCAAGTTAGAGGTCAGATCCGTGGAGAGGCGACGCCGCTCACAGTCAGAATTCCTGTTTTTCGAGGTATTTTTGAGCTATAAAACCTCCTGTAACTGAATAAATGTAAAGTAAAGCTGTTTAAAACCCTCAAAGACCTACGTTACCGTATACAATAATGAGGAATATGTTTCTATAACCGCAGAACTTTGTAAGTGTAAAAGACAGAAACGTCCTTTTCCCCTCTGAAAGTGCAGACATAGAGGTTTCCGTACATTTCTGCGGCTTTATCCTACGTCACACTCACGCTGTGTGATGACGGGAGCAAAACGAGTGTCCAACAGGAACTTTGTTTTCCCCAAACTCATGCGCTCCGTCCATTTTGATGGAGCCAAACTTTGCCAAAGAGTGAAGTGAGTCAAGATGGTCGACTCCTCTGACTGTGTGTGTTTATAACGAGGGAAAAAGTCGCTCTAAGTGGAGTTAATTCTCACACACATGGAAAATGACACATCTTGGTGTGTGTAATTGTGCATCTCTTTCTATTTTTATTTAAAGGTTTATTTCAGTCCAAATGAACAAATCCAAATGTAATTTCCACCCTGGAAATGCAGAAGTGCTGTGGCTCTGGCCCTGAACCTGACAGGAGCTGTTTCCAGGACTGGACCAGGAAAGTCATGGAGCCACTGCACTTTTTTTGTTTTTAGGGCAATAAGGAGATTTTTCATTTACTTACAGACTTGAGATTTTGCATTTTTGTAGCTAAGGCCCTAAATTAAAAAAAAATTCTGTCCAAAAAGTTGTTTCTACATGTTTGCTGTGTGTTTTGTATAAAAGAGAGTGAATTTTATTTTCTGTTATTTTTTTTTTTTCATCTCTATTTCTGGTCCTGTAGCTTTTATCACAGCCTCATGACACAACTACAGCAGCAGATTGTGAAATAACAGGTTGGACTGAACAAAAGGAGGTAGAACAGTTCATTAGGGGTAAAAGGGGCAGTTTTTAAAGCAACATTAAGAAAAAAATCCAGGCGAGGAGAAATGTACTAAAATTGCCCTTAGGTCTTAATGTCACACTGTGGAACATTCCAGGCATTGACATATCTGTAGAAGGAAGCAGGTGACGGACCACCAACCAAAAAGTTACACAATGCACCTTTAAAGGAAGCAGGTGAGACCACTGGGTTAAGTGTTATTGTTACTGAACCAAGTCTTCTTTAAAATCAGTGAGTTTAATGCCATAGTGTGAAACATTCAAGGCAAAACAATACAAAACATTTAAAAACAAAACTTTCCCTTGTATTTACGGGTTAGCGTGAGTCCGTGCGGCGCGTGCAGAGCGTCGCCGCTGATCTCGCGACTCCCGTCTGTCTTTGGGCTGCGGTTTTTTTTCACACTTCTGACTAAGCGATAAAACTGTCCCATAATAGAACATCACGAACACCTCCTGACATCACCTCCAACTCTCAGCTCCACTTTTACCATAAAGTTTAGACCTGGTCGTGTGGGTCATATGGAAGATTTGATAGAACCTGGGCAGGATTCATTAGCTGTGTAGAAAACCTAACCTTTGCATAATTTTGGCTTCTTTCAATGGTTCCAGAATAGTAAGTGCCTGGAGCTTGTGCGTACATTTGTTGTTGTTGTTTTTTTTTGTGTGTTTTTTTTTCTTTCTTTTTTTTTCTTTCCCTTTTAGTTTTTCTGAAGAGTTTTTATCTGTTACCTCACTATGTCCTTATATTTTCATTTTTATTTATTTATTTATTTATTTTTTAATTTATTTTGTGTCTGATATTTGGCTTTATTTTATTGCATTATGGAAAACTCTTAAATAAAGTGTTCAAAAAAAAAAAAAAGTTTAGACCTGGTCGTGTGGAGAACGGGCCGTGGTCGTATGTGGCGTAGAGAAGTTATCACCCTGCCCCACGACGAGAAGGTGCCGGGTTTCATTCTAGGACTTTGTGGTACACGACTCGAAACATGCACGATCGCTGTAAAGTGAAAGCTGTAAAAACATTATTCAAAAAATATATATAATTGTGATTATTTTAGGAGCAAAGTTAATAAGGGGGTAACGATATCCAAGTCTCACGATACAATACTGCCACGATATGTCCAGCAGATATGTTTTTCTCCTGATAATATTAACTCCTGATAATATTAAGTCTGATTTTGTGACATTTCTATCCCAGATCGTGGCTCGGATTCACATTCCTAAACTGCAGTGGCTCAAATATAGAAATTTGCATCACTTTTATTCATTTCCTTCAACTATTTTGCCATTTGAAACATCACCAATAATTCTGTAAATATAACATCGCGTATTTAACTGTCTGTCATATTCTGCAGTGTCATAAAAGCATAAAAGGCGTGTATTAAATGGGAAACATATAGTACTTAAAGCCACAGTATGTAACTTTTGGGCCAACAAATAGTAAATATTTTCTTTCCCATGTAATTATTCTTCGGTGAGAACACATATTTATATTTTGATGAAGTAAAAAAATATTAATTCTGGGTCTAATGAGCGTTTCCTTTTTGTTTTTCAGGACCAAGACGATAAAGGTACGTATCTCTGCTGTCAGTGCCATCTGCTGGTCACTGCGTGTCACTACAGCTCTCACAGGCGTTCAGTCTGTTCTGTGTCGTCAGGATTGTGCTGAAAATGACCTTAGAAAATAACGTGTTGTGTGTTGTTTGTCTATAAATGTGTGTATGTAACTTCATGTGTGGTTAAAGGTGCACCGCGTAACTTTTCTGGCTGAGAGATGGAGATGTTTTGCTTTGCCGAGGAACGCAGGGCTCGATTTTTTTGCGAGGTTGTTCACGTTTCACAATTAAATTTGGCTTGTACGTGATCTCGAGTGTGAACTTTAAAACTCCCCGAAAGTGTCCCGCAGGCGTGTGTCATTAAAAATAATATTGAAACTCATTTGTGCCGCTTAAAAGCAGATTTAAACCACAAAAACTATTATATATCTACAATATTGTTCATAAATCATGAGCTGAAATGGGTGAACAGCCAAATGAAACACTATAGGACTAAATTTGCATCTGTAATGAGTCATAGAAGCTGTTAACTCAACCGTTTATGGCTTAAATTCTATCGTATAACCATAAATTTCCCAGAAGTGCAAAGAAAAGGTACAAACTATAAACACTGACCCCACATACTCTTCAGGAACGTCATCAGTCATCAGTTTTTTCAGAAAGTCTAGAGGGAAAATAAATAGCGAAGGACACAAAAACAGAAAACTGTAAGGTCAGGTTTAGATGAATGGGACTAATGTGAAATAGTCATTTTAATGCGGTCAGATCTGTTCCTTTTCACTTACACTTGATTCACATTTTTGTATCTTTTTTTTAAATTATAAATAGTATTAATATCTACATATACCACAGTGGACCTATGTTTTCTTATATTTTTCCTTGTTCAAAATGTATTTGTTAATAAATACCAAAAAATAAAAGAAGAAAAGAAAGATCAGACACAGGGGCAAAAAGATCAGATTTAAGTCACTTCAGGCTGAAGTGTGAACGTCGCCTGATACTAAGACCAATAAAAACACCCACAGTGTACAGTAAGTTAACTAGAAACGATGTACCGTATTTTCCGGAGTATAAGTCGCTCCAGAGTATAAGTCGCTCCAGAGTATAAATCGCACCAACCAAAAAAATGCACAATGAAGAAGAAAAAGACACACACAGTATAAGCTGCACTTTTGGGGCTAAATCCACTGAATTCTTCCTTCTCGGTGTCACTTCTGAGCAGCTCCTCCAACTCCAGCTGAATCTTTTATCTGAAGCTTTTAGCCTGAGATGAGCTGTTTCGTTTTCTTTAATTACAGTTCGAGTTTCCTCCACTTTTCTCCATCAAGCACAAGTTTCTCGCTCACTCCAGACTTTCTTTTTGCTGCTCGATTACCACTTTCGGCTGCATTTTTCACAACTTGCAGCTTGTGATCTGCAGAATATGACAGACAGGTACATATATATATATATGAAATGATATATTTTACATACCGTATTTTTCGGACTATAAGTCGCTCGTCGTATAAGTCGCACCAGCCAAAAATGTGTAAAGAGGAAGAAAAAAACATGTATAAGTTGCACTTTTTGAGGGAAATTTATTTGATAAAATCAGAGCCCAAGAACCGACATTTCATCTTCAAAGGCAAATTGTAGAAGTTATAGTGATAAAAACAAACCATTAGAAAACTGTGTGTCATTCGTTAATATAGAACCAAAAATAAGAAAATGAAAAAAGAACTTTTCTTTATTTCTCTCTAAAACCAAAATGAAAAAACGGATAATGATTTGTTTTTTCATTTTTGATCCATATATACGATTCATATATTTGGTCTATGGACTCAGTGTGGAAAATGTAATATATAAGTCGCACCTGAGGATAGCAGTCCGCGATTAGCGTTTTTGTTTTCTTCATTACAGTTTGAGTTTCCTCCACTTTTCTCCAGTCAAACACAAGTTTCTCTCACTCCAAACTTTCTTTCTGCTGCTCGAGTTCCGTTTTCAGCTGCAGATTTCAGCACTTGCGGCAGGACAGCGGCTCTTTCCGTGGGAGACATGCGCAGTAGAGCGAGAAGTGACAGCGGTGCAGGAGGAAGAGCCTGAGGTGTGGCAGATACTAACGCACAAGCCCTACGGCGCCCCCCTGTGGCCGTCAGCGTGAAAATAACCGACATGTGAAAGTATCGATTTTATATATAAGCCGCAGGGCCACGCAAACCATGAAAAAAATACACCAGACACGGCGATAACATCTCCATGGAGACGGGTGGGTGCAGTGGCAGAAAAGTTGCGCAGTGCACGGTGGTTCTGGTTGTGTCAGTGAGCGTCTGTGTGGTCTGTGTCTCACTCCTGTGTCTGTGCCTCCAGAGCTGGTCACCTCAGGGACCAGTGATAGTGAAAGTAGCTGCTGTAAGTCTCTCCCCGTCTTCGGACGACCTGTGGCCTCATCACACACGGTTTATGAGTTTAAAGGGCGCCTCACGGGGTTTTCACAATCCTCTCATTTCTGTTTTTAAAGGTGCATTGTGTAACTTTTTAGTTGCTCCACAGTGCGACATTAAACAGCTCTACTTTACGTTGATTTGATTCCAGGTGGTTTTGTAGCTCAAAAATACAGAAAAACAGGCGTTCGGACTGTGAGCGGCGTCGCCTCTCCGCAGATCTGACCTGTAACTTGGTCCGGCTTGGTCTCCGTGGTGATAGAAATGTTTAACGCCGTACTGTGGGACATTCCAGACAAAGCGATGACATTTCCATGAAGAAGAGCATTTGACGGACCCTCCATTCCAGAAAAGTGACACAGTGCAAATGCAGTGCAAGGTCTTATCTCCATGGAGACCAAGCCGGACCAAGTTACAGGTCAGATCTGCGGAGAGGCGACGCCGCTCACAGTCCGAACGCCTGTTTTTCTGTATTTTTGAGCTATAAAACCACCTGGAATTGAATAAATGTAAAGTAGAGCTGCTTAATGTCGCACCGCACAGCAAAAACTGGAGGGTTAACATTTCAGGGTAAATATTTCAGAGTTGTTTTTAACACAAAGAAGTGTTATTTTAACTATTTGAAAATTAAAAGGGGGTTTGAGCTTTGATTATTTGCCAGAGTTTGCCTCCCACCACTTCAAACTCCCGCCAGAGACCAGTTTGAACCAGTTTTGTTCATAATTTCATCTTAAATGAACTAAAATAAAGTGTAAAAATAAAACTCCTCTGTGTGTTGTTTTGCTAAATCAGGATAAACCATCAGAGTGTTTCAAAACGTGAATTTAACTCTTGATTTCAGGGGTTAAACTGGAATTTGGTCCAGTGTTACTTAATTAACATTTCCAAAAATGTTAAATTAACTCTAAAACAGTTTGGACTCATATAAACCCTGAGAAAATGTTAAAATCGATTCTGCAAGAGTCCGTTTTAACGCTCCACTTTTTGCTGTGTGTAGAACCTTCCAGGCAACGACAAATCCACAGAAACAAGCATTTGACGGACCCTCCACTCATAAAGTTACACAATGCACCTTTAAGTTGGTGGAATGATACCTGTTGTAACTATAAGTGATAATTTTACACAAAGTGAGAAACAATTTGCGAAGAAAAGCTGAAAAATGTTTAAAATTACGGGAAGTGGAGAGTTCTATGTGATGACACTAAAGACACTAGGGACAATTTACACACAAAAAAAAACACAATTTGCTACTACTTTAAACATTAATTCAACAAAATAAAGTGTTTTCTTATATTTTTATTCGTCAAATAAGAATCTCGGTGTACATTAGAGGAGTTTTGACCCAGTGCACCTGTATAGTTGCGATTTCCAACCAGGAAGGAAAATTTGAAACCTAAAAAAAAGGTCAAACTGTGGGAGAAAATGTCAAGTTTGTATTAAAATCCTCGCGTCTGCATCTAATTATAAAGCGTTATATGGTCAGAGAATCAGCAAGTGCACAGTTAACATGCTAGTTGTTGTTAGCGTCAAATTGGTGGGCAGAATTTCGCCTCTGAAAGTAGAGAAAAGCTCATAAACTCATCATGGGGAGTAATTAGATGCTCTGAATGCGTCAGGTCAGTGAGGAAGAACTTTGGACCACGTTTATAATGAAATAGATCATTTGTTTTTCATTTTTTTAAGACAGTCGAAGTCAAATATTTTCAAGCGTAACATGTCAGACCAACATCATCAGCCCGAAATAAGCTTTTGTGTTTTATTTTAAGCTTTTCCTCCAGCTCCTGTTCTCACCTCAGACAGAAGTGCGGAGCAGCTGGTGACGCGCCCATAACACTGTGGATATATTTAAAACCACGTGTAAAGAGTTTAACAGTTTGACACGAGAAAGACGTTTTATAAAGTGGGGGGAAAAAGTGGAGTAAAGAAACGTCACTCACTGCAAAAAGCCGAAGATACAAACACTTACCGTATTTTTCGGACTATAAGTCATGGTTTGGGTGATTCCCACTTATCCTCAGGTGCGACTTATACGTGAAATATTTCAGTTCATCAAAACGTAAATGTAACATGGGCGAGGTACAAACCAGAGGCACCGACAGAATATATTATAAGTCCTTTGTTGCATCAAAGGAGCCGACACGTTTGGACCAGTGAGATATAATTATAATAATTTCACATGTTGGTTATTTTCACACTGAGCCACAGGGGGCGCTCTAGGCTTGTACCAGTATCTTCTCCGCCTCAGGCTCCTCCTCCTGCTCCACTGTCATTTCTTTCACCAACTGCAGCACCTCACACCTGTTTCCTTAATTAAATCCAGATGGCGACTTTTTTTTTTTGCCCAGTGAATCTGGTCCTTTAGTCGACAGAAGCTTCTGCATCAGCACACGGACTGTTTTTTTTTCACTATCTGCAAATGAGCCACGAGGCTTTAAGTTTTGTTTCTGTAAAACGTAAACAAATGTGCGCAAACACATTATTACTTGCAGTACATAGAGCGCAGTACTGGAAACGCATGTTTTATTTATATTGTGCAGCACTTTGGAAACTTTGGTTTATGAAATGTGCTGCAGAAATAAAGAGGATTGGACATGTTCAGCCTGTTGTTCTCTGTTCTTTTATTTCTATAACTCGCCTTTCAAGATGAAATCGTCTGTTCCTGGTGTCTGATTTTATCAAATAAATTCCCCCAAAATGTGACATATTCCAGAGCAACTTATATGTTTTTACTTCTTCATTGTGCATTTTTGGCTGGTGCGACTTATACTCCGGAGCGACTTATAGTCCTGAAAATATGGTGCTTACTCGTTCTAAGTCTGCTTCATTCTAGTCTAGAGGTCGTTTATTTTAAGATAACTTTCCAAGTAAAATGATTTGTCCCTGCAGTAAGATAATTTCATTACTTTTAACTAATTTTCCCATAGAATTACCGTATTTTTTCTGACTATAAGTCGCTCCATACTATAAGTCGCACCACCCAAAAAATGTGCAATGAAGAAGAAAAAAACATATATGAGTCGCATGGACTATAATTTTATATTTATATATTTTTGGGGGAAATTTATTTTATAAAATCAGAGACCAAAGTACAGACATTTCATCTTTAAAAGCGAAATGTAGTAATAACAATAGAGCAGAAGAACAGGCTGAACATGTGTCTGGTGTGTTCACGTCACATATGAACAGTTATTCACAAAACTAGAGCAGAAACAACAGAACAAGTTTATACCGAACTCTCCATCTCGCTCCAAATCACTAAATCCACTGAAATCTTCATCCTCGGTGTCACTTCTGAGCAAATCCAACTTTAGCCCGTGATGAGCTTTTGTTTTCTTTGTTTTGTTTCCTCCACTTTTCTCCATCAAACACAAGTTTCTCGCTCACTCCAAACTTTCTTTCTGCCGCTCGATTGCTCCTCTTTACCACCGCTCGTCCCCTTTAACTTGTATATAAAATCAAAGACATTTTCAGTTCAAACCCGCCTTGTGTAACACGGTCTCCGCTGCGTTTTTATACAGTTAGAACAGTTATAGCCGAACTTGTGTGTCTCTCGTGTGTGTGAATGTGTCTTTCATCCATCCTCTTTGTGTAACCTTTTGCTGTGGTGATGCGGTGCTTTGATTCATAAACACATAAAACACTGAGTTAAATGTGTTTTCTGGATATTTTTCAGGCCAAGAAGAGTCGTACCTCACATACCAGCCCGTTATGCAACAAGAAGGTGAGAGGCCGCGCTGGTTTTTCTGAATTACCGATGATAATAATCAAACCAAATATCCCTAAAAGTACAAGCCTGTTAACGTTTGTATTGTTCGTTTGTATTAAATCATTCAAATCCAAATCCACTCTTAAAATGAAGACAAAAAGAAGAGAAATTGCTAAAAAAAAATGCAATTATACCAGTCCTAAAACAATAAATCCAGTAAAAATGAAAAGCAAAACGATAAAATTCATAAAATAGCGATATCATTATAAAAATAAAAAAAAATTATTCAACTCTCTACAGCTCAAATCTTAATCTTAGTGCAGTATTTTAGTATCATGTTTCTCACTAGTACAAAAATAAATACTGACCTGCCAAAAATGATTGTTCCAGCTGTAATTTTTTGGACGATTCATTGATAAAGTTGATATAATTGTGCCCTAACAGTCAAAACATTAAGATTCTAAGTTGGAGTCTTTTCTGTGGATGAAGTTCAGAGACGTCGGCGGTGAAAGAGGCGTTTATCGTGTTTATTTGCCTATGTTTTAGTTTCTTTTGTTAAATGTGGCTCGTGTGTCGCAGTGAGCTACACGCGTCCGGTGATCATCCTGGGGCTGATGAAGGACCAAGTGAACGACGACCTCATCTCCGAGTTTCCAGACAAGTTTGGCTCCTGCGTCCCACGTGAGTCTTTAGACCTGGTTTAGATCTGGTTTAGACCTGGTTTAGATCTGGGTTAGACCTGGTTTAGACCTGGTTTAGACCTGGTTTAGACCTGGTTTAGACCTGGTTTAGACCTGATTTAGAGTTGGTTTTGACCTGATTTAGACCTGGTTTTGACCTGATTTAGAGTTGGTTTTGACCTGGTTTCAATCTGGTTTCGTTCTGGTTTATGCCTTGACTTCTTTTTAAGGCGAATAAAGTCGGAGATTTATTTACCTTGTTGACATGTCATGGCCTAAAATGGCTGCACCTGGTTTAGACCCGGTTTAGACCCGGTTTAGACCTGGTTTAGACCCGGTTTAGACCCGGTTTAGACCTGGTTTCAATCTGGTTTCGTTTTAAAGAGAGTAAAGTAGGAGATTTGTTTCCCTTGTTGACACGTCATGGCCTAACATGGCTGTAGTTGCACAAAAGGAGACAAAATAAACATTTTTGTGCTGGTTTAGTCCTGGTTTGGGTCTGGCATAGACCTGGTTTAGTTTTGGTCTATTCCTGGACCTGGAAGTGGACCAGTCCAGATGGTTCCTTCACAAAAGGTAAAAAAAAAAAATATTAAACTGAATATTTTAATAACATAAAATAACAGTGACAATTCATCCAGACGTTTTAAAACAACCAAATTCATCTTAAATATTTTCATTCATTTCCCTTTGCCCCCCTCTCCGCAGACACGACCCGGCCGCGGCGGGACTACGAGGTGGACGGGCGGGACTATCACTTCATGGCGTCTCGGGAGCTGATGGAGCGAGAGATCCAGGAGCACAAGTTCATCGAGGCCGGACAGTACAACAACCACCTGTACGGCACCAGCATCCAGTCTGTGCGCCAGGTCGCAGAGAAGGTACAGACAGGGGGCGCTACGCTCACCAGGATGTGCTTTAGTATCGCTTTGCTTTAGATCCGTCGCATTTACCACGATTGAATCTAAATCTGTGTGTGAATGTGTGTAATTCGTAAAGACTACAGTTACGGAATGGGGCTATAACTGATTTTTACGGTCTTAAAAAAGTAAAAAATAGTTTATTACAAGTTTTGTAGTGGAG
Source organism: Odontamblyopus rebecca (assembly GCA_030686955.1). Lineage (NCBI taxonomy): Eukaryota > Metazoa > Chordata > Actinopteri > Gobiiformes > Gobiidae > Odontamblyopus > Odontamblyopus rebecca. The sequence continues at coordinate 39,146,309 of CM060660.1, read as the reverse complement.
TTTGCATGTTCTCCCTGTGTCCATCGACCTGAAACGTGTACATTGGGTCAAATCCTCCAGCTGAGGAAGTCCTGACCAAAACTAAACGCAGAGGACACATTTCTAGAGATGTAACGATATCCTAATCTCTCTACACGATATTTTCACGATACTCATCTCACGGTATGAGATTTATTCATTTATATATTTGGCGGAAGCGAACACAGTTGTGAATATGCTTCTTTTTTGTCATAATCCAAATGATTAAGATTTAAAAGTGCACAATCGCAGTCATTTCCGCGTGTAGATTGGACTGAAACAGAGCAAAGGATCATGGTATATGTAGTTTTCGCACCATAACAATTCATTTAAATGTGTAATTCGATATATTGCGACGGCTCACGGTTTTCTTGCGAGACTTTTGACAGTACGACATCACGATATTTCTGCACGTTTCTCTGCAGGGACTTTAGTAATGTTCCTTCAGAGCGGTTCCACATTGATATCATAGCGGTTCCTGTTTCTCTGTGTAGGGACGCGCCGATACTGATACTGGTATCGGGTATCAGCCCAATGCTTCCATAATGTAATTGTACTCGTTAAACATTTGCAGATACCGAGCATCGATATCACTTTTACACATTCCGCAGTGTCCCGGTGTCAGTTTCCCGAATAATCCAGTATCCCGGTCATGAGAAACCAGAGCGACGTAAATAAAGCGACTGTGATCAGTGAAAAAGCCGCTGCACTCGTACCATCTGAAAAATTCAACATGAACCAACGCGACAAACACACAGAACATCCTCTGTCACAGGGAGAACACTCATATTCCACTGAGTCGTGTCCTTTAGTCCCACAGAAGCTGAAGCATCAGGGCACGAGCTGTTTTTATCAGCGCTTATCCTGTATGCAAATGAGTCATGCGCTTTTAAGTTTTGTTTCTGTGCTCAGTGCCGCGTTAAACGCATTATAATCAAGATTCAAAAAGTTTATTGTCAGATTTTCATATTTCATATTTCATATATCAAAGCTAAATTAAATAATAATAATAAAATGAAAGAAAAGTTCAGAGTTCTTCTCATGGAGACAGCCCCGTGTGCACAGAGGGAATATCAGGGTTGTTTGGATTTTTTCGGGGTTTATTAAATATATATATTTTTGCGTTTGTAAGATTGGTAAAGTATCGGTATCGGTCCTCAGTATCGGCAAGTACAGAAATGACTGTACTCGGTTTTCAGAACAGTGGTATCGGTGTGTCTCTGTGTACTAGACGCCCTTGTCTGTTCCAGGGCAAACACTGCATCCTGGACGTGTCGGGAAACGCCATCAAGCGTCTGCAGCTGGCGGGACTCCACCCCATCGCCATCCTCATCAAACCCGGCAACATCGAGAACATCATGTGAGTCCGAACACACAGGGCACTAGACACGGGAACCTGCCTGAAGTCGCCCCTCATCGAACGCAAACCTGCACCAAAAACTGTGTCAGTCGTTTGTGCTGCAAAAAGTTTGGTTTGTGCGATTCTGGTTCTTCGGATATTTGCGGTTTTATTTTCGGCCGATGACGTCGTCCAGAACCTCAGAATGTGAAACAGCCTCAAAACAGGAAGAAAATTATAGAATATGTTTGTATTTGGTTTGTGCTGTTTTGTGCTGTGACAGTTTTCATTTGTGGTAGTATATTTTTAAAATGATTAATTATTATTTCTGCGATAATTACAGGACGTCATTTCCGCTCAGCTGATGGTGGTGACCTCCGCAAAACTAGTGGCGACAAACGACCTGAGGCTGTGGAAAAGTCTGTGTTATTATAGAAAATATGAATATTTATGAATATATGAATATTTTCAACAGCCTCAGGTCGTTTCTCTTCACTAGTTTTGTGGAGTTTGTCTCCGTCAGCTGAGCAGAAATGACGTCCTATAATTACCACAGAAATAATAATGAATCATTTTAGAAATAAACTCACACAAATGAAACTGTCACAGCACAAAACAGCACAAACCAAATACAAACGTTTTCTATAATTTGCTTCCTGTTTTGATCTCTATTTAACATCTTGAGGTTCTGGACGACGTCATCGGCCGAAAATAAAACTCTAAACATCTTAAGAACCAGAGTTGCACGAACGAAACATTCTGCAGCACAAAACAGCACAAACGACTGACTCCATTTTGGGCGTTTTCGAGCGTTTTTGAAGCTTCCTGTGGGGCCGACCCCAGTTTGACCTGTAAAAGAATCGTTCATTTCTCCGAAACTAAAGAAGCACAAATGAAACTTTTTGCAGCACAAACGACTGACGTAGTTTTGGTGCAGGTTTGAGTTTGATGGGGCGACTTCAGGCCGGTGACATGGGACCAACTGAAATGCACTCATCATCATATATAAACCGGAGCCATAACTAAAGAAACACTAAAAGACTTTGAGGCCAAATGTGACAGAGTTCAAACATCACGCACTGTTTATTGAACCTTACACAAACTGCTTATGTTACGTTATACTCTGACTAACCGTGTCAGCTTGGTTCATTTGTAATAAAAGTCAGAAGTTTAGAATCATGTGAGGCTGTAAAAGTTATATTTGAATGTGTTTTTGCTCTTTCGGCCACAGGCAGATGAACAAGCGCCTAATGGAGGAGCAGGCCCGCAAGACCTTTGACCGAGCCATCAAACTAGAGCTGGAGTTTGCAGAGTTTTTCACTGGTACGACTCGCATTACAAATCTGCATTAGAAATGTTAGACCAGCACTGATAAATGAGGTGTCGTGAACGCTTATATTTCAGGTGACCTCTTAACTATAATATTTACAGATGAAAAAAATGAACATTGTACGATTTTTGTGGTAAAATCGAGAGCTTCTTGCCTGAGCAGCCGGTTCCTTCCACAGTCTGGGGCAGGGGTGTCAAACTCATTTTGGTCCGGGGGCCGTATGCAGCCTACTTTGATCCCAAAAGGGCCGGATCAGAAAACTCAGTTCTCTCTTCAAGTTATCGTATTTTTCTCCGTGTCTCGTAGTGGTGTTTAAGATTATATTCCTCGAGCAACGCCACTTGTTCCAAACACACTGAGCACAGATTTCCCATTCACCTCTGTCAACAAATAAGAATTAGACTATTTTTCTTGGGAAATCCTGAACTCAGCATCTGCTTTTCTCATTTTTTGACATTTTGCTGATGAGGGTCACGGTCGACAGTCAGAACGATCGTCCTTTAAGAGCGTTTGGAAAGAGGAAAGTCTTCATTTGTGCTGCTCTGGTGGGAGTTGCAACGTACAGAAACGCCAGAGACGCTGCTGTGCTAAACGGTGCAGAAAATTAACAGAAAAATCTGAAAATTTTAAGTATTTTAATAGAAAAATCAGCCGAGGGCCAGATTAAAGGTCTTGGAGGGCCGGATCTGGCCCCCGGGCCGCATGTTTGACACATGTGGTCTGGGGTCTGGAACTGGACCATAAGAGCCTCAAACTTCCGTCCTTGAAAATTCTCGTGTCACTCAGAGATAAATGTAAAACGAGCTTTTCCTGAGATGCATTACTGATGGGACTGTCGGCTTCTTTGCGGGATCCGAATCTGTTAAATCTGCTGTGAGTAAAATGTGGAGTGTTAAAATTGACTCTCACAGAAAAAAATTTAACATTTTCTCAGGATTCAATCTGTTCTAGAGTTAATTTAACATTTTTTGGAAATGTTAATATCATCACACTGGACCAAAGTTCCTGTTTAACCCCGAAATCAAGAGTTATATTAACGTTTTGAGAGTAAAAAGAATAACATTTTGTAGGGTTATCCTGATTTAGCGAAACACCACAGAGATGTTTTATTCTTATGGTTTATTTTAGTTCAAGATGAAATAAACTTATTATCCCAACGGCAGGAAGAGTCGCGATGTTGAGTCACGCAACGTCCGGCCAGTGCTTTTCTACAGCAAAACACCTGTGGAAAAGTGTTGCATATTTTTGGCCACCAACACCAAATCAAATTAAATGTCGTTGTCCATTCGCATTGAACGATGTGCTGATGTCGACATCACAAAAAGCAAGTTTTCATTTTAATTGTAGAATCAGTCCAAGTGAACAAGTTATTTCTGTTTTCTCCAGGATCGTAACGTTCGTGTCGCTCAGTCGTTTCACTGATGCTCGTCGTCGTTTCCTTTAAGTTTTCGTCTTCCTTCCCTCGATCGTTGTGGATAAATTCTTCGCGGACAGAATCTGTTCTTTGTCGACCTCGTTGGATGAAGATTTGGTGTTCCAGTCCACTTTATTTACACAGCACATTTCATAAACTGAAAGCGTAATCAAAGCAAGTAATCAAATGCCCTACGAGTGTGCATACAAATAAATATACCATAAAATAATAAAAACAGTAAAAAATAAAAACGCAATATAAAAACGCAATAAAAAATACATACTCTAAGAACAATAAAATAATAAAAAACCCTAGAATACAATAAAAGACACAGAGGACCACACAACTCACGCGGTGTTAAAAGCCAGAGAATAGTGTTGGGGCAGATTTATGAAGCAGCTCAAAAATACGCAACACTTTTCCACAGGTGTTTTGCCGTAGAAAAGCACAGACCGGAAGTTGCGGGAGTTTGAAGCGGTGGGTGGAGGTGCCAAATTAACACTAGGGGAAGTGGAATTAACAGGAGCCATGTCAACTCTGTCAGATAACCCCAACTCGAACCCACATTTAACTTTCAAATGGTGAATATCACACTTTTTGGGTTAATAACAACTGATACTTTGGACATTCACAGACAGGGAACAGCCTTTTCAGACTCTCAGGTGAGACGTTTCAGTTTGTAGCCGTGGCGTAGTCGTGTTTGAACAACTCGGAGACGTGCGTTGTGCAGGTTTTAAGGTTTTTCGCGCCACGGCCCGATACCCGTCTCTTCTGGATCGGAGCGGGACGCAGGGAGGACTCTGGGGCTCATCGCTGCTTCTCTGTTCCAGGGATCGTGCAGGGGTCCAGTCTGGAGGAGATTTACTCGCAGGTTAAACTCATCATCGAGGAGCAGTCGGGACCGTACATCTGGATCCCCACAAAAGAACGTCTGTGAACGCACCACGGCCTCCACGACCTCCACGTCCTCCACGACCTCCACGTCCTCCACGACCTCCGCGTCCTCCACGACCTCCACGGCCTCCACGACCACCGCCCGTTGTAATCGTATCAGCCTGCTTCCTCCGCTCCTCACTTCTACACAAATCTACTGTATATTCATCTATCAAGCACACACTAGTCCACGGACCTGGCTGGGACCATCTGGGACCGCCCCTTTGGTGAGCGGGAGGGGCTTCAGCGTCCCAGCAGCCAACGGGAGGACCCCCCCTTTGCTCGGTTCCTTAATGTTTAAGGAGGTGGTGACCGCAACAGAGCATTGATATGATTATTCTTAAAACCTTTTATTATTTTTTTTCTTTCGTCAATTCTTGTGTTTTTTTTCATATTATCGAATGCATAACTCATGTGTACGGGGTTTGACGAAGAGGAGCTGGACTTTTGCACGCCGTAGCTTTAAGAGCATGTTTATAATGGGGTATATGTTGACCTATGATCCCTGTCTCTCTCTCCTCCAAGCCATTGTTTCCCATTTTTCCCCATTATTATTAGTATTGTAGGCACTAAATACGAAATTCAACCCTTCCCCCCCGACTGCGGCGTAGACTGCAGGGCTAAACTCGACGACACCGGGAATACGTAGGTTGTGTTAATATGATGTTTACATGTTTAAATTGGAAGGAAACGTGGTAGTTTTTGCTTTGTGTCTGAAATTTTGAGGCTTATCTACGTATAACAATAAAAATTCTCATGATTGTAGCCTCTTAAACTACATATTTTTAACATTTTTGCATAAATAGATCAACAGAGGTGGGTAAAAGCCAAACATTATACTCTTACTTAAAGCTTCACTGTGTAACTTTTCTCGAGAAGGGTCCGCTACCTACTTGTCTCCATGGAGATGTTATTGCTTCCCATGGTATGACATTATATTAAACATTTCCATCTAGTATTTATTGATTACGGGTGTTTCTAGGGCTCATTCCTTCTGTGAATAGGGGCGACTCTCCGCGGATCTGACTCGTAACTCGGTCTGCTGGCGTCGCCTGCTTGTCTCCATGGAAACAGATAACGCCATATTAAATTGTTCGTCGCCCACCTCTGTAATTTAACACAAAAAAAATCACTTCTGTTCAAATTTGAGCTATGAAAAAAAATAAAAATGTTGTTTTATCTTTGAATGAACTGTCCAAAAGTTTTTCATTTAAAGCTGCACTGTGTAACTTTTCTGGGCTCCGTCGAACGCTTTTCGCCATGGAGATGTTATCGCTTCGTCCGGAATGTCTCACAGTACGGCATCAAACCTTCTATATCGTCATGGAGACCAAACCAGATCAAGTTACAGGTCAGGTCTGCGGCGAGGCGACTGCGCTCACAGTCAGAATGTCTGTTTTTCGAGGTATTTTTGAGCTTTAAAACCACCTGTAGCTGAATAAATATAAGACAGAGCCGTACGTGTCCATAGAAACAAGCAGGTGACGGACCCCAAACCGAGAAGTTACACAGTGCACCTTTAGGTTGATTAATATTGGCTCAAATCTAAGGGCTTTTCTCTGTAATGCCTTTGTCCCTTTTCTATCCCTCCACGTACGTCACTGTTGTATCATATTATATTATATTATAAAGTCTTTTCCCCTTTAAAATCATCCACATCTTTGACTGTTGCACTAAAGCAGGACTCGCTCCAAAAAGCTCTTCCACTCCACCGAATTTCAGAGTAAAAACACGTTCTGCTAATTCACTAAACTAGACTTAAAGTTGAACTCCGGCACGTTTGAAGCTAAAGTCCGTTTCTAGAGGAGGTCGAATTCTGTCAGAAGCCAAAAAACGGCACAGATCAGTGTTTCCTCGGTGGAGATCTCACTGTGGCAGTGAGTCTGTCAAGGCAACAAACTAGTGCAGTGATGGGGGCAAGTTCTGAACTTCCACGTAAAACACCAATTTGCTTCAGACTGAAGAAGCTTAACACCACTTTAACCCATCTGACAACAGCCACGAGTCTAACAAACCAAACGCTCTGCCTGGTTCACTCATTAGTGTCTGGAAACGTTAGAAAACAACTTTATAAGCACCTCACACTTCCCTCTGCTGATTTCCCACTGCACAGGCCAAAGCCCAAAAGACTCGATCATCGACTCCAGAAGCAACAAGTGAGAATCGACTACTGACGGTGAAGAAAAGACTCGATCGCCGATGTCGTTTCTAATCCCAGTTATTTACGATTGAATTATATTTTTAGAAAAACGTTAAAAAATCCATTCCCAAACCATTTTCTTTCAATAACTTTCAGTTTTTATTGTTCTTCACCGTCGGTAGTCGATCTTCACTTGTTGCTTCTGGCGGCTCGAGCCTCTCGCCGCCGCTGGAGTCGGCGATCGAGTCTTTTGGGCTTTGGCCTGTGCAGTGGGAAATCAACAGAGGGAAGTGTGAGGTGCTTATAAAGTTGTTTTCTAACGTTTCCAGACACTAATGAGTGAACCAGGCAGAGCGTTTGGTTTGTTAGACTCGTGGCTGTTGTCAGATGGGTTAAAGTGGTGTTAAGCTTCTTCAGTTTTACGTGGAAGTTCAGAACTTGCCCCCATCACTACACTAGTTTGTTGCCTTGACAGACTCACTGCCACAGTGAGATCTCCACCGAGGAAACACTGATCTGTGCCGTTTTTTGGCTTCTGACAGAATTCGACCTCCTCTAGTAATAAACTTTAGCTTCAAACGTGCCGGAGTTCAACTTTAAATTTAAACAAACTTTATTGATCCTCAAGGGAAATTATTTGGACGCAGCGGCTCACACATGTACGAAGACACCAACACAACACCGAACAGTATCAAACAGTTTGACAGATCGGCTCCTTCGATACCGGCTCCATCCATGTCCAGTGGTGGAAGGTAACAAAGTACAAAAGTAAAAGTAGAACACTAAAGTACAATGTTTAGGTGTCTGTACTTTACTTAAATGGTGTAAATCTTCTGTTGGAGCGTCCGTCAAACTCTTTTTCTCCGTGGAGATATCATTGCTTCGTCTGGAATGTTCCACAGTACGGCATTAAACCTTCCGATCTTCACTGAAACTAAACCAGACCAAGTTACAGGTCACATCTGTGGAGAGGCGACCCCCGCTCACAGTCAGAACGCCTGTTTTTCTAGGGATTTTTGGGCTATGAAACCACCACCTGTCACTGAATAAATGTGAGGCAGAGCTGTTTAATGTCACACTGTGGAACATTTTAGTCAGAGCAGGTGATGGACCAAGTTACGCAGTGCACCTTTAACGCCAAAGTATCGACACTGGAACAGAAAAAAAGTTGGATTTGTGCATCTCTACACATCACAATATGAGATAATAAAGAGCAAAAATATAAATGGTGATTAAAAACCTGCTGACTAAATGTACTAGAGTTTCTTTCTTCTCAAAAACAGGCCTCAAGACTCGTTTTGTTTCATTAAAAAACGTAAGTAACCCTTTCTAATCTGGTAAACTTGAATCCGTTCGGACTAAAAACCGGAGATATTGACAAAAATGTACATCTTTCTTATATCATTTTTGCTTTTTCACTATATTATTTTTCATATACTACCAAAACATACCAAATCAGTCCTGACCGAGACCAGCTCAAGACCTGAAGCTGGGTCACCGGGGCCTGACACTGACATTAAAGGATGGGTCAAACGCAGAGGACAGTTTTACCTTTTTTGTTGTTGTTTTGTTGTTTTTAATAATTTGCAGTGCTAAAACATGTCTCGAAATAGTACTGGATGAATTTTAACTATGATCTAAAAAGTGCAAAAACTGTCAAATTAAGTGCTTTCCGTTATATGCAACATTTTGAAGACTTTTTCCCATCCAAAAGCATAATAATTGTTAATCACTATGGCAACAGTGTTCATGCCTCATCAGTCTGAAACCCATTTATGCGCTTTTTTTTGGAAGATTTCACCAAAATTGTCAGATTTTTTACACGTTTTTGTCGACTTTTGGGCACTTTTCTTCGCATTACAGTTAAAGATGCACTGTGTAGCTTTCAGGGTGGAGGGTCCGTCGCCATGGAGATGTGTTTTTGCCCGGAATTTTTCACGGCGTGATATTAAACTCGTCGATTTCCGCGGGTACGAGCTCCGAGACAGTTTACAGGTCTGGTTTGTGGAGAGGCGAGCCCACTGTTTATTGCAAAAAAACACTTATAGTTTAATAATACGCAAGTTTAATGCCATACGGTGGTACATTCTAGCAAAAACAAGCTCCCTGACGTATCTCCATGGACACAACCAGGTGCTGGACTCTTACCAGAAAAGTTACATAGTGCACCTTTAATATACTTGATATTCTTGACTAGTAAATTATTCTATATTAGAAAATCTTTTATAGTTGAGTAAAAGTTGCTGTAAATCTTTCTTTACAAGAGACCAGCAGAGGGCGCCAGATCTAATTCATTTAAATGGAAATGAAGAACCAAAGATAAAAATATAAAATGCACCTCACAAATGTAAAGCACAATTGCAAAGGCGCCAAAACTATTTTAAAAGTCACTTAATGCTTAAAATGTCCCTTTATGTTTTGTATTTTGTTCTGGTTATGGATATTATTTGACTAATATTTATCTACACATTTTATTGCAAATTAAAACTTTCCTTTACTTGGACTTAAGTTATAAAATTTACAACACAATTGCAAAAGTGCCCAAAACCATTTTTAAAAAATCATTATAACACATAAAACATACCTTTTGTATGGCTATTATTTGATCAATATTCATCCACAAATTTCATTGCAATTCTGTATTTTAATTTGAGTTAAGTTAAAGACTTAAATTTAAAAATGTGTCACAAATGAATCACAATTGCAAAGATGCCCAAAGGTGTAAAGGCGCCTAAAACTATTTTAAAAATCACTATAATGCTTAAAATGTTCCCTTTAAAAAATATATTTTTTCTTATTATTTGAACCATTTCAAAATCTACAATCTGCAAATTAAAATGTTCTTTTCCTTAACTTAGACTTAAGTTATAAAATGTAAAACACAATGGTAAAAGCGCCCAAAACTATTTAAAAAAATCATTCTAATGTTTAAAATGTTCTCTTTCTTTATCTTTTTTTTTTTCGTATTATTGGAACAATTTGATCTACAATCTGCAAATTAAAATTTTCTTTTCCTTAACTTAGAATTAAGTTATACAATGTAAAACACAATTGCAAAGGCGCCAAAACTATTTTAAAAAATCACTATAATGTTCCTAAATGTTCCCTTTAAAAAATATATTTTTTCGTATTATTTGAACCATTTCAAAATCTACAATCTGCAAGTTTTAATTTTCTTTTCCTTAACTTAGACTTAAGTTATAAAATGTAAAACACAATTGCAAAGGCGCCAAAACTATTTTAAAAGTCACTTAATGCTTAAAATGTCCCCTTTCTTAATCCTATTTTGTTCTGGTTATGGATATTATTTGACTAATATTTATCTGCACATTTTATTGCAAATTAAAACTTTCCTTTACTTGGACTTAAGTTATAAAATTTACAACACAATTGCAAAAGTGCCCAAAACCACCACAAACCCTCTTTGATTTTGTTCGCATATGATGATAATGATTTATATTCCCTTAAATTTCATTGAAAATTTGAGTTTCCCTAGAATTCGGTGGAGTTGTTTTGCTTTGTGGAGGAGAGCGTCTGTTAATTTTGAACCTTACCAGCCACCATACCTCCCACGAGCCCCTGAACGCACCGCTCGAGACAGAACAAAAACATAAACACTCAAATTTGACAAAAAACACAATCGAAATATTTAGAAAAAGTATTTATTTTTGAGAAACAGTGAATATTATTATTATTTTTGTCTGTTTCTTGCTGTGAGAAAAAGGGGCGTCGCTTCACTGTCTGTACAAAGTTCTGATGCAATGAGTCTATTCAGATGGGTCTAAATCACACATATTCTCATATTTATCCCAGTTATAATACAGATAATAGCTGCATATTTTGGTACCAGATGAACACTACTAAGTCTGTGGAGAATTCCTGGACCCTGTTTGCTCCACAGTTCCTCCCTTTGAGTTGTGAATGATTGTGAATATTATAAATACTCTGATATCTGTAAATACACGTCCTTTACTTTGACCCTTTGTCTCGCTCTTTATTTCACAACTTTCTGGAATCTCTCCAGTCTAAACTGAGCCGGAGGACGGGTCAGAACACGACATGTGGTCTCACGGTCAGATTTGTTTACGCCGGTTTATGGTTAACATCCCTGTTCTGCGTGTATGTCTACGGAGGAATGTTCAGCGGTTTCCCTGGGCGACACGAGCATGTTAGCAAACCATAGACAGTGCACGTAAATGGACGTAGCTCCCGTCAGCAGGAAGTGAACATGGAGACGCTCCCATTGACTTACACTGCAGTGATCCGCATCATTTTGGTCTTAAAATGTTCGTTTTAAAGTTGAACTCCGGCACGTTTGAAGCTAAAGTCGTTTCTAGAGGAGGTGAATTCTGTCAGGAGCCAAAAAACGGCACAGATCAGTGTTTCCTCGGTGGAGATCTCACTGTGGCAGTGAGTCTGTTAAGGAAACAAACTAGTGTAGTGATGGGGGCAAGTTCTGAACTTCCACGTAAAACACCAATTTGCTTCAGACTGAAGAAGCTTAACACCACTTTAACCCATCTGACAACAGCCACGAGTCTAACAAACAAAACGCTCTGCCTGGTTCACTCATTAGTGTCTGGAAACGTTAGAAAACAACTTCATAAGCACCTCACACTTCCCTCTGCTGATTTCCCACTGCACAGGCCAAAGCCCAAAAGACTCGATCGCCGATGTCGTTTCTAATCCCGTTTATTTATGCTAAAAAAAATCAATTTCTGAACCATTTTCTTTCAGCAGCTTTCAGTTTCTCTTCTTCACCGTCACTTGTTGCTTCTGTCGGCGATCGAGTCTTTTGGGCTTTGGCCTGTGCAGTGGGAAATCAGCAGAGGGAAGTGTGAGGTGCTTATAAAGTTGTTTTCTAACGTTTCCAGACACTAATGAGTGAACCAGGCAGAGCGTTTGGTTTGTGAGACTCGTGGCTAAAAAAGTGTCTCCACACGTCTCCACATGAGGCCCAAACTTGAGTCACAGAGCTTCAGACAGAACAGTGCTTCCAGTGAGCTTTTCAGGCCAAACAACATCTCCATGGAGAAAAGGTTTCAGACACTCAAACAAAAAACACTTATATAATGTCCTTTCAAACAAACAATATTAGCACAATAATTTTAAAGCTGCACTGTGTAACTTTTCTGGTGGTGGCTCCGTCAAACGCTTTTCTCCGTGGAAATGTTGTTGCCTTGTCTGGAATGTTTAACCTTTCTATCGTCATGGAGACCAAACCAGACCAAGTCACAGGTCAGATCTGTGGAGAGGCGACTCCGCTCACAGTCAGAACGCCCGTTTTTCTAGATATTTTTAAGCTATAAAACCAACTGTAATTGAATAAATGTAAAGGCAGAGCTGTTTAATGTCACACTGTGGAACATTCCAGGCAGAGCAATGGCGCATCTATGGAAACGAGAACGTGACAAACTCCCAACTGAAAGGTTACACAGTGCGCACCTTTAAGCTCACATCATTGAACTCATTTTAGTCTTGGACAGGTTCATTTCACTTTTTATTCTCCCGTTTGTCTTATTGTTCAGTGGATCAGGCGCCTCCACTTCGCTTTATAATGTGAGTAAACCTTATCAGTGGGTTTATGGCCGGATCGTGCACAATGCAGCTCACACAGGAGGGAGAAAGTGCTGATCCTGTACAGTCCTGACCGGCTTTATGACCACAGAGGAACTCGACGAGATCTCACTTGCACTTCCGATCTGACACTATTTCTTTACTGGTTTCCTGTGCTTCACTCATTAAAGCTTCTGTATGATGCAGAACTGTCTCTTCTGAGCTTTGAGCCGTGTTATCATGTTTTTACCTCCTGTGGTGGATTCAATGAACCCTCGGAGGCCGACAACAGGTTTCGATGATATTTATTAAAGGTGATATATAAACGAATACAAAATACAATTGTCAAACTGTTATTAACCCTTTCGAGAAAATTGAAGGAGAGAGAGAACACGCAGGAACGAGGGCCCCACACCTGATGAACACCGAACAGAGGGCAAACCCCCAGACGCTGAGATCTCCAGTTTTAAGGACCAGGAGACAACACCCAGAGTCACGTACAATGGTTACATAACTCCAGGTCACCATGACATAGCAACCGTGTCTTCCGAGAATCTGGTCAAGCCTAGCGGCAAGCCGAAACATCTCCAATGTGATTCCTTTAAAGGAAGCATCAGTCGTCCCCTCCCCGGCAGTCTCTGGTGCTATTCAATAACAACCCGATTAATCTCACTTGTGTTTTGACAACGCTTTGGTTATTTTGCTTTGCTCCCATGTCAGGATGACCTGAAAGGAAACGTACTAATAACTACAATTCTGCACCCATAACTGTAACTTTCCACAACACTCCTCAAAACCACACCTGGAGTTTTGTTTTTGTCTGTCTACATCTCCAAAGCTCAGAATGCTCTGTTTCACCTTGTGATGTCACGACGCGGTAGTTTTCAGGTTAACAGCCACGTTTTTACCTTCAGTTCAGTTACAGATCGGCAATTCCAGAGCTGAAATCAACCAAATTATAGTGAAGGTGTGCGGAGTTTAAAAACACAATGGAGCACTTCCTGTATTGCCTCATGACATCACAAGGTGGCACAAGGTGGAGTGTTTTCTGTTTGAGGGAAGAGCTCAGCTTAAATATGCAGGATTTCTGTGTTAAAGGTGCACTATGTCACTTTTTAGTTGGGAGTCCCTCACCTGTTTGTTTCCATGGATGTGGCCAAGCCGACTTGTCAGAGCCTGATCCTGTCAGATCCACAGTCCGTATATATGAGTGGACTAAGCTAACCCTTTAGCCGCTGCGTGCCAAACAGGAAGTGCTCCAGGAGGCTCTTCCGGCTCCTTCACATTAGGATCTTCTCGCTCCTCTCTCTGGACCTGCTGCTCTAAGCCTCGTCATTCTGGACTTAAACTGTTCGTCTGGAGCCACGACACAGGATCCTGAACTTTTAATTTCTCTGTTTTGTTCCTAAATCAAGATCTGAACATAAATAACGGACCAATCAGACGCCTTCATTCCCTGAGGTCCCGCCCCCTAGCGTTAGCAGCAGGTTTGATTGACAGCTCATGCGTTTTGCTGCTAAGTAAGTTCCCTTCCCGCTTTCCTGCCCCAAATGACAAAATATCTCAAACAATTACAAAAGCCAACGTTACTAGAATCTTAACTAGCATAAAGTAAAGTGAATTTCGTTAAATTGCGACTCTATTGTTATTCGCACGTAACAGAACATAGAACATAAATCAATGACTTAAACTTACTATTTAAAGTTTGATGATAAAAGCTAAAAGTTTCCTTATTATTCTGAAGAATCACAGAAATCCAGTGGTCTGTGCAGGTGCAGAGTATCTCCGCTCTGAGGAGGGCGCCACATTTAACCTCCTCACTCATGATTGGCTCTTGTGTTGCTATGATACTCGCGGTCGGATTTCCAAATATGGACCTGGCTCCAGATTCGCTCCTGTAACCGTGGCAACAGGAGCCTCATGTGAGCGACGCTGACGCTGTGGAGACGTCACACTCACTCAGTCCACTCAGATATACGGGCTATGGTCAGATCTCAGGAGCTGGGCAGGGTCGGGCAGGGTCAGTACTTGGATGGGAGACACTGGGAATTCCAGGTGCCACAAGGGGGCGCCAGTCACAAAAACAGTCAAGCAAGACACTTCACCCACATTATCTCATATGAAAGTGGTGTGTGTGAGTGTAGGTGAAGGTCGGAGGGGCCGATGGTGCAGATTGGAGCCTCACTTCTGTCAGTCTGTCCCAGGGCAGCTGTGGTTCCAATAGTAATTTACCACCACCGGGTCTGGAGTAAATGAGTAACGAACTGTAAAGCGCTTTGGGTATCTTGAAAGGCGCTGTACAAATGCAACGATTGATAATTAATTAATGATTAATGTTCCACACTATCACATGAAATCATTCTACTTTACACTTATTCAGTTACAGGTTTTATAGCTCAAAAATACCCAGAAAAACAGGCGTCCTGACTCCACAGATCTGATCAGAAAAGTTACACACTTTTAAACACGTGAAGGAAACGAAACACAACTCCGGTGTGTCTGTGACGAAGGAAACAGCATCAGGACACGTTACAAACACAGAAAACGGTGTAAAATGGGTCCTTTACTTCATCCAGGTCTCACTCTGCTGAACAACATGAGGAGTCATTTTTCTGGAAGCTCAAACGTGTGATTCCGGGTGGAGTTTTGGCCTCGTGCCGTGAATGGAAAAGGCCAGAGAGAAAGGGCCCTCTGTGCCGCCCTCACCGCTCACGCTCCCATCAGCACTCTGCCTTTACAGCCCTCGCGCCATAAAACGCTTTATAAGGACTTTAGACCACAGAGGTACTGCATTCTGCGACCGTACGGTACTTTTGGGAAGAAGTGCCAGGGACGAGCGGCTGTGGTCACAATGGAGAAGATAGCAGCGCTACTACTGCTACCCGTACTTCTACTGCAAAATGGTCAGTAATAAGTTTTAAATATAATCGCTCAGTAATTGGTTAATGTAAAATAGAAATGTAGAGTGTAGTGGATATAGTAGTAGTACTAGTGGTAGTAATAGTAGTAGTAGTATTAGCAGTAGTAGAATAATTGTAATAGTAGTAGTAGTATTAGCAATAGAGAATGATCCAATCTAAGTAGCAGTATATGAAGTAGTGGATACTATAGTTTAGTAGTTGAACTTGTGGTAGTACTAGTATTATCCTAATTGTAATAGTAGTAGTTGTTTGAGTAATCAAGAATGTTGAGAATAGTAGTATAGGGAGTAGTAGTAGTGTAGGGAGGAGTGGATACTATAGTCTAGTAGTAGTACAGGTAGTAGTAGTGATAGCCTAGTTGGAATAGTAGTAGTAGTAGTATTAGTAAAGGGGAATCATTGAATAAAAGTAGTAGTATTGGAATAGTGGATACTATAGTGTAGTACTACTACTACTACTACTACTACTACTACTACTACTACTAGTAGTAGTAGTAGTAGTAGTAGTAGTAGTAGTAGTAGTAGTAGTAGTCGTAATAGAGAATGATTGAATCTAAGTAGTAGTAAATGAAGTAGTGGATAGTATAGTCTAGTAGTTTAACTGGTAGTAGTAGTAGTAACCTAGTTATAATAGTAGTAGTATTAGTAATGGGGAATCATTGAATTGACGTAGTACTATAGGAATAATGGATACTTTAGTCTAGTGGTAGTAGAAGTCTATGGTAGAAGTAGTAGTAGAAGTAGTAGTAGCCTAATTGCGCTTTGTGTTGCATTTTTGTATGAAAAGCGCTCTATAAATAAAGTTTGATTGATTGATTGAATTGTAATAGTAGTAGTAGTATTAGCAATAGAGAATGATCAAATCTAAGTAGTAGTACATGAAGTAGTGGATACTAGAGTCTAGTAGTTTAACTGGTTGTAATAGTGGTAGTAGTATTAGCAGGGAATGACTGAATCAAAATAGTTGTATAGGAATAGTGGATACTGTCATCTAGTAGGAGTACTAGAGCTCTGTGCACACGTGTGGTGGGACATGTCACATAATCCCTGAGCCTTCAGTGTGGAGCGAGCACACACAGACTTACAGCCCACCCAAACCCACTAACGTGTCCTGCTTTTCACACAGGGAAATATGGGCACCCTACATGAACTGGTAGTAGTAGTAGTAACCTAGTTATAATAGTAGAAGTAGTAGTAGTAAAGCGGAATTATTGAATCAAAGTAGTACTATAGGAATAATGGATACTTAAGTCTAGTAGTAGTAGTAGTAGTAGCAGTAGTAGTAGTAGTAGTAGTAGCAGTAGTAGCAGTAGTAGTAGTAGCAGTAGTAGCAGTAGTAGTAGCAGTAGTAGTAGTAGTAGTAGTAGTAGCAGTAATAGTAGTAGCAGTAGTAGTAGTAGTACCAGTAGTAGCAGTAGTAGTAGCAGTAGTAGTAGCAGTAGTAGTAGTAGCAGTAGTAGTAGCAGTAGTAGCAGTAATAGTAGTAATAGTAGTAGTAGTAGTAGCAGTAGTAGAAGTAGGAGTAAGAGTAGTAGTAGTAGTACTAGTAGTAGTAGTAGCAGTAGTAGAAGTAGGAGTAAGATTAGTAGTAGTAGTAGTAGTAGCAGTAGTAGCAGTAGCAGCAGTAGTAGTAGTAGTATTTTAATAGAATAGAATAGTATAGAATATCTTTATTGTCATTGCAACATGCCACATGTACAACGAAATTTTTAGTGTCGAGCAGTTTAAGGTGCAAGGGATAAACTAGTAGACCACCCTCATGCATACATACATACATACATCATACAGACATACATACATCATACATACATACATACATCATACATACATACATCATACATACACACACATACACATACATACATACATAAATACAAATATACATACATACATACATTTATACATACATACATACATACATCATACATACATACATACATACATACATACATACATCATACATCATACATACATACATCATACATGCATATACATACATACATACATACATCATACATACATACATACATACATCATACATGCATATACATACATACATACATACATCATACATACATATACATACATACATACGTACATACATACATACATACATACATACATACAAATATCATACATACATACATCATACATCATACATACATACACACACACATACATACATACATACATACATACATACATACAAATATCATACATACAAACATACATCATACATACATACATACACACACATACATGCATACAAATATCATACATACATACATCATACATACATACATACATACATACATACATACATACATACATACAAATATCATACATACATACATACATCATACATACATACATCATACATACATACATCATACATAGATACATACATACATACATCATACATATATACATCATACATACATGTACATACATACATACATCATACATACATATACATACATACATCATACATACATACATACATCATACATACATACATACATACACCATACATACATATACATACATCATACATCATACATACATATACATACATACATACATACATACATACATACATACATACATACATACATACACCATACATACATACATACAACATACATACATACACCATACATACATATACATACATACATACATACATCATACATACATACATACATCATACATACATACATCATACATACATACATACATACAAATATACATACGTACATACATCATACATACATACATACATACATACATACATATACATACATCATACATACATACATACATCACACATACATACATATACATACATACATACACACATAGGCACATACGCACACATACATACATAAATACAAATATACATACATACATTCATACATACATACATACATACATACATCATACATACACATACATACATACATCATACATACATCATACATACATACATCATACATACATACATACATACATACATACATACACACACATAATACATACATACATACAAATATCATACATACATACATACATCATACATACACACACATACATACATAAATACAAATATACATACATACATACATTCATACATACATACATTCATACATACATACATCATACATACATATACATACATACATACATCATACATACATACATCATACATACATACATACATACACACACATACACATGCATACATACATAAATACAAATATACATACATACATACATTTATACATACATACATACATACATCATACATACATACATACATACATCATACATACATACATACATACATCATACATGCATATACATACATACATACATACATCATACATACATACATACATCATACATGCATATACATACATACATACATCATACATACATATACATACATACATACGTACATACATACATACATACATACAAATATCATACATACATACATCATACATCATACATACATACACACATACATACATACATACAAATATCATACATACAAACATACATCATACATACATACATACACACACATACATGCATACAAATATCATACATACATACATCATACATACATACATACATACAAATATCATACATACATACATACATCATACATACATACATCATACATACATACATCATACATAGATACATACATACATACATCATACATATATACATCATACATACATGTACATACATACATACATCATACATACATACATATACATACATACATCATACATACATACATACATCATACATACATTATACATACATACATACACCATACATACATATACATACATACATCATACATCATACATACATATACATACATACATACATACATACATCATACATACATACATACATACATACATACACCATACATACATACATACATACATACATACATACATACATACATACATGATACATACATACATACATACATCATACATACATACATACATACATCATACATACATACATACATACATACATACAAATATACATACGTACATACATCATACATACATACATACATACATACATACATATACATACATCATACATACATACATACATCACACATACATACATACATATACATACATACATTCATACATACATACATACATACATACATACATACATCATACATACACATACATACATACATCATACATACATCATACATACATACATCATACATACATACATACATACATCATACATACATACATACATACATACACACACATAATACATACATACATACAAATATCATACATACATACATACATCATACATACATCATACATACATGTACATACATACATACATACATACATACACACACATAATACATACATACATACAAATATCATACATACATACATCATACATACACACACATACATACATAAATACAAATATACATACATACATACATTCATACATACATTCATA
>CM060660.1:38491126-38493626 GCA_030686955.1 Odontamblyopus rebecca | reverse complement strand
ACTGGACGATGTTTCATTTGCTGCTTTACATGAATGTTTTGATATGTCTGTGTGTATGTTTTACTCATCCAAATCTTGGAACGCCCTTAGAGGCAACTGTTCTTGTGATTTTGGGCGCTACAAAAATAAATTGAATTGAATTGAAATGAAGAAATCGGTGGTCGGGAGGGTGGGGTTGAGTTATTCGGGACAACTGGGTTGCCAGGATAGGCTGCTACAAATAGGCTTCTGGGAAATTAATAATAATAATAATAAGGCGCCTTTCTAGACACTCAAGGACACCGTACAAAGATAATCAATTAAAACAGGCAATAAATACAAAACAAAACAAAGAGAATGGACAGTGCAATACAAGTAAAATAAAACAATCAGCAAGGAGACGGATAATTAAGTGGGGTAAGCTATTATTTAAAGATGGGTCTTAAGTCTGGATTTAAAAATGAAGGCGTGGTAGAAGTGAGCTGTGATTGGCTGGAGAGGGCGGTGGAGGCGTGGTCCTGCTCCTGAACCTCAGCTAATCATATGAACTACATTTATGTGACGACAGTCTGAACAGAAGACGCGAAAGTGGCGTCGCGTCTTTACTTTCTATTCTGCGTTAGACGAGCACTTTCGGGATGAAATCTGCATGCACACGATGACGCAAAAGTGTGTGGAAATCATGCTCACGTTTTTTATTTGGTCAGTGTTTAACGCATTACAGACCACATACATTATGTTCAGTCTGCTGTCCATGAAATAAAACATTTGTGGGTTTGTGGAATAATCAAATCAAACACTAAGCAGTTTAATGACCAGGTGTAGGCCGAAGCTAAAGCTTATTGCGCCTACCCTTATTCGATTGGGTGAGCATGCCGGGCGGCCAGGTGGTGTTCCCGTCCATATCCGTCTGGCTCACCTCCGACGTACTTCTGCTTCCACATTGACAGAGGTAATTGCAGATCCTTCCCTCTTCACTAACACTACCTATGCACATTCTGTACATGTGTTGCGACGCCTCCTGTGAGTTTATTAGAGCTGCCAGAGGAGCTCGAAGGTCCGACGCATGGAAATGATCTGACATATGTGTTTCTGTGTGCTGTATGTAGAGTTTTGCGCCTGGGGCTGTGTAGACGGAAACGCTACAGCAAAGCGTATTCAACTTTACCACCCTGGAGAGTGGTTTCAGATTTAGCGTTTTTTTTAAGCCCTGTCACCGTCTAAACAAAAGGCACTTACAATTAAATATTTTGTGTTTTTTTTATCCACAAGCGTTCTCATGTAAAGAGGCCCTTAGACCTCAATTTCTCTTCAGAGATGGACTGTCTTTCCTGACTTCCCTCTCAAACCAACTCTTCTCGTTTACCAGGATCTGTTCTTCACTATACGATGGAGATGTACGGCAGACCGGAGTCCTGCACTGGAAAAAACAAAATCTAGTCAAGTTTAGTTGACTTGAACTAAGTAAATAATTAGAAAGTTTTGTTTTGAGATGTTTTGTACTTAAAATATGAAAATACATCTTGCTACACAAGAAATACAACGATTGTTTGCAGTTAAAATGAGAAACAAAATCAAATGTTGCTTGAATTAAGAAAAAAGAAAACACTTAACAGACAATTTTGCTTGTCAAGTTGGATCTACAGAAAGTAAAATGTTCTTTAATTAAGTCATTTTAACTTACCGAGATATAGTTTTTTTCCTGTGCGAGCAGCAGGGGTGGGCAATTATTTTTTCCATGGGGTCACATGAGGAAATATCATGGAGAGCCGAGCCAAAATGCTCAGCTCTGCATAATATTAATTGCATTTCTTTATAAAAAGCAGTAAATAGCATTGTTTAGACATTGTTCAGACTGGTAACAGCATTTGCTATGACTAAAGCCATGTCAAAAATTAGGATGCCTTACAAAAAATGTAATAAAAAACACCTCTGAAGTAAAAGCAATGCAGCTTTAGTCCATGCGTGAGGCAAAATTATAAAATATGTTTATATGTCAGAGTCAACCAAAGAGCCGTATGTGGCCCAGGTCTGGTTTAGGGTAACTCAGTGGACATAACTAAGAACAGATTCTCCTTATTGTAAATAAGTAGAAGGGTTAGTTTCAGTGTAGTTAACTCCTCCTTTCAGATAGAAATGCAGTGGTCCCTCATTTATCGTGGGGGTTACGTTCTAAAAATAACCCGCAATAGACAAAATCCGCAAAGAAGTTGGCATATTTTTTACAATTATTATATATGTTTTAAGGCTGTAAAACTTCTCCGTGATCTAAGCAGGAGCGCGGAGGAGGATCGATCCACGTAAATGGGCCGCGATCTAAACTGAGGAACTGCCACCTTCAATTACACAGAACACAATGCGCGGGTTCTTCCCTCCACCAATCAGAACGCAGAACACAATACGCATTCATAGACTGTAAAAAAAAAAAAAAAAAAAAAAGCATGCAAAATTACACTAAAAACATCCACAAAACGGCGAGGCCACGAAAGGTGAACTGCGTTATAGTGAGGGACGACTGTGA
>CM060660.1:38453626-38486126 GCA_030686955.1 Odontamblyopus rebecca | reverse complement strand
GGGTCCTGAGACGAGACTGAAAACACCCCACCGCAGGGGCTGTTCGGACGTGTGGGGGCAGAATGTTCCAGAGTTCGGGGCAGGACACATCGAAGGCCCCGTCCCCCTGGTTTTACATCTCGTTTTAGGCCCCACGAGCTGGACCTCGAAGCACATGTGAACATAAGTGGTGTTGATTTCAAATATACGAGAAAACTTATGGTACTGTGGCTGAAACTGCACGACTTCTGCTATTAATTTAGCGACAGGTGGAACTGTTCTGCATCTGCCAGCTGCTCGTCTCCACGGAGATGTTATTGCTCGGTCTGAAACATTTCATATTATGGCGTTGAACTTGCAAAGCTGCTGCCACCAAGCAAAGTTAGATGTCAATTCTGTGCAGAGGTTATTCTTTTTTTGCATAAATGCACTTATAAATGTACCACAGGTGAGTTCATTTGATACTGTGGAACATTCCAGGCAAAGCAAAAACTTCCATGTCTTCTTTATCTTTATTTGTTTGTACGACCATAAACGGAAAAAGAAAAATCTTGCATTTTTTCATTCTCAGTGTTTATTTTGTACAGTCATAAACGATCCATTTTTTTGCCTTCTTTAGCATTTTTATTAGTTTGTACGACCATAAACGAAAACAGAATCCTTACATTTTTCATTCTCATTGCTGTTTATTTTGTACGATCATAAATTCTAAACTTTTGTGCTTTCTTTATCATTATTATTAGTTTGTACAGCCACGAATGCATGTATTTCCTTTTTGAGCTCTTTTTGAGCACCAGAAACAGTCCCAAACATGTGCTCGTCCTTATATATATGAAGACATCTCCTCTCAAAAAAAACATCTTGTATCATTCCGAACAAAATATATCACTTCTTTTTACTGCAAACAGATCATGCATCTCTGTGATTGGTAAATGCTCCTGTCAATCATGTCCTCTGAGGATGTTTTTATTTATTTTATTTTTTATTTAAAGCTGGCCTGTTATGTAAATATGACTTGCCGGAGTTTTTCACCATATTATAGTTGTTCTAGTTCAGGGGTCGTCTCCCGCGGCTCTGGAGCCTCATTCGGCTCTTTCCTCCTTCTGTTGTGGCTCCTGCGACTTTGGGAAATAAATAATGTGCGTTTAATTACATTGGATTTTCATTTTAGTTCGTTCGTTTTTAAATGTAATTCTAAATTTGTAGATAATGGTCTTGTAACATTCAAATAAAACATCTTTAGAGCTCAGCTCATCTCCTCCAGTACGGCGCCGACACTGAGCATGAGTCTCGTCACGTCCGCTGTGTGGACCGAGCTTCCTCCTGTGCGCCTCTAAACCAGGACTAAAACCAGAACTAAAACCAGGACTAACACCAGGACTAACACCAGGACTAAAACCAGGACTAACACCAGGACTAACACCAGGACTAAAACCAGGACTAACACCAGGACTAAAACCAGGACTAAAACCAGGACTAACACCAGGACTAACACCAGGACTAAAACCAGGACTAACACCAGGACTAACACCAGGACTAAAACCAGGACTAACACCAGGACTAACACCAGGACTAAAACCAGGACTAACACCAGGACTAACACCAGGACTAAAACCAGGACTAACACCAGGACTAAAACCAGGACTAACACCAGGACTAAAACCAGGACTAAGCCAGGTCTAAAGTAAGTCTAAACCAGGTCTAAACTAGGTCTAAACCAATTCTAAACCAATTCTAAACCAGGTCTAAACCAATTCTAAACCAGGACTAAACCAGGACTAAACCAGGACTAAACCAGGTCTGAACCAGGTCTAAAACCAAACAAGAATAGAATTTGCAGGATGTGGTTGCTACAAAAAAAAGTTTCTGAAGAAAACAGAACGTTTCTGCTCTGTGGGCAGATTCATTCAGGCTCCAGTACAGGAGATAAAATGATGACGGACACAGGTCGGTTCACTGCGGGTGGATAATTTAATCTTGGATTTTTATTTGCTACAAGCAGGACTCAAATAGACATTTAGTAATAATGTGTTTAATGCAGCTTTGCGCACATTTGTTTATGTTTTAGAGAAACAAAACTTAAACCACATGACTCATTTGCATAAACTGTGCTGAAAACAGCTCAGTGCTGATGCTTCAGCTTCTGTTGGACTAAAGGACACGACTCAGTGGATTATTTGTGTTGTATTTTCATTGATTTCATAAATTCAACACATTATAGTCTTTTATACTGAGCAGACAGGTAAAAATAAAGTGTATGCAGTGTTTTAGGGTTTTGTGGCTCTGCGGGTGTTTTCTGTTCTGTGGGAGACGCTCCACGTGGCTCTTTGAGTGTTTAAAGTTGCCGAGCCCTGTTCTAGATGTTTGAGGGATCTTTAATCGCACATTTTCAATCACCATATTGACATTTAACCCCCGTTTTCACCGCCGAGATGTGCCCACTGCTCTGTACTTCTTAATCAATGAAACAGCATTTCTCGGTCCTTTTGATATTTTGCTTTAGAGAAATACAGAGTGTCCCAAAAACACTGACATCATTTCACAGGCCAATAATTTTGGCAGTTCTTGTTGAAATAATCTCAAATTTTCACAGAATGTATAGAAACAGATCAAGACTTTAGGTTGAGCCTTTCTCTCCCAAAGAGAAGTCATTTTGCGTCTTTGAACATGTTCACACACAGTCACCCACGACTGTGCAGCGAATGACAGTTTCACGTATCCTGAGGAAACGATTGGAAATGAAACCGTGTGAAGCTCCTTCAGGCTTTAAAAGCAGATGACAAGCGAAAACGTCAAGAATTCTGCATTGACATGCTACAGAAATTTGGAGAAACGCCAAACCGCCATTCGAGGAATCTGGGTTTCCAAACTTGTTCTCTTCTTGGGGCTTCGTGAGAGATTTTCACGAACTTGCTCGACCTTCTTTTCTGATTTTGATGATCTACCAGGTCCTTTAGTGCTGCAGAAGTACCTTCCTCCTTACATTTTCGGTCCACATTTGTTGGAATTGGTGAAGTTTTTCCAAATTTTCCACTGAAGGCAACACGATCTTGAATGACTGTGTGCGAGCAGATTTCAAAATGACTTTTCTTTGGGAGTGAACGGCTCAGCTTATTTATTTATTGCACGGTTAGTAGTGTTTGTGTTTCGCACCAAGTACCGCGGCAATTTCCTAATGTTGTGTACCTCATATGGCAAGAAAACCATTCTGATTCTGATTCTGAACCTGAAAACATTAAATATAAAATCTTCACCTGTTTCTATACATTCAGTGAAAATTTTGAGATCATTTCAACCAGAATGGCCTGAGAAATGACGTCATAGATTAGACCTATTTAGCAAACACAAACACAATATGTCTTCTTTAACATACAGCCCTTAGCATCCAAATCCCATGCCCCTCTCTCCCCGTGCACCTCCTCTTCATTAGCCCTCTCAGCTCCGGTGTGTGTCTGTTGTTTTGGCTCCCGGAGCGACATGCATCAGTGCTAAACAGGAGCCCGGACTGACAGGATCTCGCTGGCAAATGGGCGAGATAAGTGTAACAAGCCCCAGAGAGCCGCAGATAATACCTCCACATGGGCCCCGCTTTGTCAGAGCCTCTCTCCAGCTCCCAGCTCCGAACTGGGGTCTAACTCCAGGGCCCGGCTCCCAACTATCCATCTAAATTATGCTGTCTGCACAACGCTGGAATAGGGAGCAGTGCAGGGAGACAAAGGCAATTGGTTGGGAACGGCTGCGAGGTAGAAAATATCGACTGAAACAAGGTGCGAGATAGAGAAACTGAACACAAATATAAGGTTACAGCATTAGTTATAGTGCATGTTACTTAAAGATGCACAGTGTAACTTTTCTAGCGGCGAGTCGGCCACCTGCTTGTATCCGTGGAGATGTTTTTTGCTTTGCACAGAACCGCGTTTGTCAAACTGTGGTACGCGTATCTTCTGTGTTTGTTGTCGTCCTCGAATATTTACTTGTTTAGAACCACTGTGGGAATGATCTAGTCTATTTTAAGACCTCGATTAGACCTGGTTTAGTCCTAGATTAGACCTGGAATAGTCCTGGTTTAGTCCTAGATTAGAGCTGGAATCGTCTTGTTATAGTCCTGGTTTAGTCCTAGATTAGACCTGGAATGGCCCTGGTTTAGTCCTAGATTAGAGCTGGAATAGTCTTGTTATAGTCCTGGTTTAGTTCGAGATTAGGCCTGGAATGGCCCTGGTTTAGTCCTAGATTAGAGCTGGAATAGTCCTGGTTTAGTCCTAGATTAGACCTGAAATAGTCCTGGTTTAGTCCTAGATTAGAGCTGGAATGGCCCTGGTTTAGTCCTAGATTAGAGCTGGAATAGTCATGTTTTAGTCCTCGATTAGATCTAGAATAGTCCTGTAATAGACCTGGTTTAGTGCTAGATTAGGCCTGGAATAGACCTGGTTTAGTCCTAGATTAGACCTGAAATAGTCCTGGTTTAGTTCTAGATTAGGCCTGGAATGGCCCTGGTTTAGTCCTAGATTAGAGCTGGAATAGACCTGGTTTAGTCCTAGATTAGACCTGAAATAGTCCTGGTTTAGTCCTAGATTAGAGCTGGAATAGTTTTGTTATAGACCTGGTTTAGCCTTAGATTAGGCCTGGAATAGACCTGGTTTAGTCCTAGATTAGACCTGAAATAGTCCTGGTTTAGTCCTAGATTAGAGCTGGAATAGTCCTGGTTTAGCCCTAGATTAGATCTGGAATAGTCTTGTTATAGTCCTGGTTTAGATCTGAGGACATTCAGAAAGCTAAATTGAAAGGTTTGAGATCCGCTGGCCTAGAATGTTCCATAGTACAGAATTAACTGCATCTATCTCCATGGAGACAACCAGATGACGACATCAAGCCAAGTTACAGGTCAGGTCTCTGGAAAGGCTGCCATGCTCACAACCAAAATTATATGTTTTTCATGCAATTTTAGCAATATAAATGCAGAAATATTCATACAATATAGATATGTTTAATGCCATACTGTGGAACATTCACGAATATTATGAAATTCTGTGCACACGTAGCATATGTGTAGGTGTTGGCCAAAGAGGTAGAAAGGGATTACTGCAGGTTAGATCAGAAAACAGGTGTCGGCTCTCGGAGGTGCTAATAATACGAGGAGACGGTCATTTATGTCTGTGGCTGGTGCCGTATATCAGCAGTGACTGACAGTGAAAAACATATACACAAAACCCAATATTTACAATCTGCAGATTCGTTTTCAAGCTTGTTTTTAAAGTACTTTTGATTTGACGTATTAAATGCGTTTCCCACGAGACAATTTGTATTCAACAAGACGCAACCGTATCTAACAGTATTTGACAGTCCAGGGCAGTCCCCAACAACATGCCCGCAGGGGGAGCACAGAGTCACTGTGGTTCACAATCCACGAAGAGCAGTGGAACGAGCAAGAGTCCAGAGTAATCGCAGATTTTATGAACTGTCCTCAGAGCGCTTAAATCGTGTTGTGGATGCGAGCGTGCTGGAGGAGTGTGGGGGTGTGACTGGCTGTATCAGGCCTCCTCCCGGACTGCAGGAGGATGAAGATGATGCGCTGTTGTTCCAGGAGGTTCTGGGCTGTTCTAGCGCGACATCGTAGGGCACATGTGTCAAACATGCGGCCCGGGGGCCAGATCCGGCCCTCCAAGACCCTTAATCTGGCCCTCGGCTGACTTTTCTATTAAAATACTTAAAATTTTCAGATTTTTCTGTTAATTTTCTGCACCGTTTAGCATAGCAGCGTCTCCGGCGTTTCTGTACGTTGCGACTCCCACCAGAGCAGCACAAATGAAGACTTTCCTCTTTCCAAACGCTCTTAAAGGACGATCGTTTTGACTGTCGACCGTGACCCTCATCAGCAAAATGTCAAAAAATAAGAAAAGCAGATGCTGAGTTCAGGATTTCCCAAGAAAAATAGTCTAATTCTTATTTGTTGACAGAGGTGAATGGGAAATCTGTGCTCAGTGTGTTTGGAACAAGTGGCGTTGCTCGAGGAATATAATCTTAAACACCACTACGAGACACGGAGAAAAATACAATAACTTGAAGAGAGAACTGAGTTTTCTGATCCGGCCCTTTTGGGATCAAAGTAGGCTGCATACGGCCCCCGGACCAAAATGAGTTTGACACCCCTGTCGTAGGGGTTTGTACTGGAAACACACACACGGCCAGTCCCGCTTTGCAATCTGCACCCAGCCAGAACTCCACTC
Source organism: Odontamblyopus rebecca (assembly GCA_030686955.1). Classification (NCBI taxonomy): domain Eukaryota; kingdom Metazoa; phylum Chordata; class Actinopteri; order Gobiiformes; family Gobiidae; genus Odontamblyopus; species Odontamblyopus rebecca. The sequence continues at coordinate 38,479,923 of CM060660.1, read as the reverse complement.
CTGCGGCGCTAAGAGACCTCTGTGCAGAAATCCTGTGGCTCCTCTCTCCAAACCCCCGAATCCAGAGAGCAGACATGGGGGGCTTGTATCGGGCGCTACGAGGAATGTGATTGGCTGAAATAACGCTGTTTGTGCGTATGTCACGTGACTTGACGTACAGGTAAAATGGGGAATTGAAATATATAAGGCAGTTTTGGTGCATTTTATAACCTGGGTTACACACAGGTCTTGTACTTTCTGTTTGTGGTGCTATGGAGTAAAGTGAGGATCAAATAAAAACTAATAAAGAATCCACATTTCTTTTTTCATTTTTGTTTTTAAATTGAAAATCTATTGAACAAACAATAGAATTATTAATAATTGTGAAATACCAAATAAGAGCAGGGTTCCAGTTAATCGCCAGGTCCCCGGGTGCAGGTGTATCGTTTGATAAATAAGCGTCGGTTCCAAATAAACGGAGAGTCTGATGTTCGAGCTGGAAGACGGAAGTCGAGCTGCAACAACAGGACGCAGGACTGATGCTCGCGGCGTCTCTACTGAAACCAAACTGAAAACCACATGGATAATTTGCAAAAACACTCCCCGCTTTGTAGATATTTAGTTGTAACATTTCAAATGAACTGGCCTATGTCTGTATAAAAAGTTGCCTAAATTAATAGTTGCACTGGTTATTTTCCCAGTTTTGCTGAGCAAGATTTTTGTGAGGAAGGAATGAATCGCTCCAAATTGCCGCCTGGTCTCAAATAAATCTGTTACGTGACTGAAACAAATAAATACCCTGGCTGTTATTTGGCATTTTCTGTATGTAAACTTGCTTTCCACAACAAAACATTAAGTTATAATTTAAAGCCGCCGTGCCCAGTGGGAGCAGGCGTCACCGTGAACTCCATCACAACAAAGCACAATCAAGACGACGTTTACACTGAAACAAATCACCGTATCACTGCACTGGAAACTATCTGCGTCCAGACACGACCGTCGCACTCGTCACATCGTCACGTCATCACGATGTCACGACACGATGTGGGCGGGAAAAACAAGGAAGTGGAGCACCGTGTCTGAAGTTTCCATAGTTCTACGGAAGTTTCAGCAGCCGATTGCGAGCCGAGGAAGATGGCAAGAGTGAAAACAGTGTTTACATGGACTGATGCTGTTTCACGTTAGTCTAGGGCAGCGGTGTCCAAGCTTTTTTCATGAAGGGCCACATTTTAAAACAGAGACCAGCTTGAGGCCAATCGAGGGTCATAGACGAGTGATCAAAACAGTGAGTAATTCAAATCTGTGCGTTTATAACAGGTGTGAATGACCCTCCAGACCTTTGTTCAGGCTCAGACCCTCAAAAGGACAAACTACATTTACTTGATGAAGGTAGATTTAAAAAAAAAAAAAAATGCAGTAAAAAGTACTACTTACCCCTATGAACTAACATCAAGGACCATGTTGTCCACCCTCCTGTGGGCTCACCACCTGCAGAGGGGTTCATAGGGGGGGTCAGGTGCCTATGAGGATTGGGCAGCAAGCTGCCCCCGCGACCCAGCTGGATTAAGCGGGAGAAGATGGATGGATGGAAGTACTACTTATGGCAGTATGAGTCAATTCACCTGGAAGCCTGAGGGCCAAAACAATTGATCTGAGGCCCACATTTGGCCCCCGGGCCATAGTTTGGACAAGCCTAGTCTACGGTTTGTTTAAACCACTAAAAACTAAAAGACAGCTGCCTCTCCTCTGTCGTATGTGAATGAATGCACTTTAACTGTTAGACTGTGAATGAATGAATGCACTTTAACTGAGAGACTGTGAATGAATGAATGCACTTTAACTGAGAGACTGTGAATGAATGAATGCACTTTAACTGTGAGACTGTGAATGAATGAATGCACTTTAACTGAGAGACTGTGAATGAATGAATGCACTTTAACTGATAGACTGTGAATGAATGAATGCACTTTAACTGTGAGACTGTGAATGAATGAATGCACTTTAACTGAGAGACTGTGAATGAATGAATGCACTTTAACTGAGAGACTGTGAATGAATGAATGCACTTTAACTGAGAGACTGTGAATGAATGAATGCACTTTAACTGAGAGACTGTGAATGAATGAATGCACTTTAACTGTGAGACTGTGAATGAATGAATGCACTTTAACTGAGAGACTGTGAATGAATGAATGCACTTTAACTGAGAGACTGTGAATGAATGAATGCACTTTAACTGAGAGAGACTGTGAATGAATGAATGCACTTTAACTGAGAGACTGTGAATGAATGAATGCACTTTAACTGAGACTGTGAATGAATGAATGCACTTTAACTGTGAGACGGTGAATGAATGAATGCACTTTAACTGAGAGACTGTGAATGAATGAATGCACTTTAACTGAGAGACTGTGAATGAATGAATGCACTTTAACTGAGAGACTGTGAATGAATGAATGCACTTTAACTGAGAGACTGTGAATGAATGAATGCACTTTAACTGAGAGACTGTGAATGAATGAATGCACTTTTAACTGTGAGACGGTGAATGAATGAATGCACTTTAACTGAGAGACTGTGAATGAATGAATGCACTTTAACTGAGAGACTGTGAATGAATGAATGCACTTTAACTGAGAGACTGTGAATGAATGAATGCACTTTAACTGTGCGACTGTGAATGAATGAATGCACTTTAACTGAGAGACTGTGAATGAATGAATGCACTTTAACTGAGACTGTGAATGAATGAATGCACTTTAACTGTGAGACGGTGAATGAATGAATGCACTTTAACTGAGAGACTGTGAATGAATGAATGCACTTTTAACTGAGAGACTGTGAATGAATGAATGCACTTTAACTGAGAGACTGTGAATGAAAGAATGCACTTTAACTGTGAGACTGTGAATGAATGCACTTTAACTGAGACTGTGAATGAATGAATGCACTTTAACTGTGAGACTGTGAATGAATGAATGCACTTTAACTGAGAGACTGTGAATGAATGAATGCACTTTAACTGTGAGACTGTGAATGAATGAATGCACTTTAACTGTTAGACTGTGAATGAATGAATGAATGCACTTTAACTGTGAGACTGTGAATGAATGAATGCACTTTAACTGTGAGACTGTGAATGAATGAATGCACTTTAACTGTGAGACTGTGAATGAATGAATGCACTTTAACTGTGAGACTGTGAATGACTGAATGCACTTTAACTGAGACTGTGAATGAATGAATGAATGAATGCACTTTAACTGAGAGACTGTGAATGAATGAATGCACTTTAACTGTGAGACTGTGAATGAATGAATGCACTTTAACTGTGAGACTGTGAATGAATGAATGCACTTTAACTGAGAGACTGTGAATGAATGAATGCACTTTAACTGTGAGACTGTGAATGAATGAATGCACTTTAACTGAGAGACTGTGAATGAATGAATGCACTTTAACTGAGAGACTGTGAATGAATGAATGCACTTTAACTGTGAGACTGTGAATGAATGAATGCACTTTAACTGTTAGACTGTGAATGAATGAATGCACTTTAACTGAGAGACTGTGAATGAATGAATGCACTTTAACTGTGAGACTGTGAATGAATGAATGCACTTTAACTGAGAGACTGTGAATGAATGAATGCACTTTAACTGTGAGACTGTGAATGAATGAATGCACTTTAACATTGAAACAGTGAAGGAATGCACTTTAATACTCAAACTGTGAATGAATGCACTTTAACTGTGAGACTGTGAGTGAATGAATGCACTTTAACTGTGAGACTGTGAATGAATGAATGCACTTTAACTGTGAGACTGTGAATGAATGAATGCACTTTTAACTGAGACTGTGAATGAATGCACTTTAACTGTGACACTGTGAATGAATGAATGCACTTTAACTGTGAGACTGTGAATGAATGAATGCACTTTAACTGAGAGACTGTGAATGAATGAATGCACTTTAACTGAGAGACTGTGAATGAATGAATGCACTTTAACTGAGAGACTGTGAATGAATGAATGCACTTTAACTGAGAGACTGTGAATGAATGAATGCACTTTAACTGTGAGACTGTGAATGAATGAATGCACTTTAACTGAGAGACTGTGAATGAATGAATGCACTTTAACTGAGAGACTGTGAATGAATGAATGCACTTTAACTGTGCGACTGTGAATGAATGAATGCACTTTAACTGAGAGACTGTGAATGAATGAATGCACTTTAACTGTGAGACTGTGAATGAATGAATGCACTTTAACTGTGAGACTGTGAATGAATGAATGCACTTTAACTGTGAGACTGTGAATGAATGCACTTTAACAACATTGAAACTGTGAATGAATGCACTTTAATACTCAAACTGTGAATGAATGAATGCACTTTAATACTCAAACTGTGAATGAATTAATGCACTTTAATACTCAACCTGTGAATGAATGAACGCACTGTAACAGGGGGAAGGTGTGAGCACTTGATTTAGGTCATAGATGAGACTTTAACCTGTGAACGAGTGGCTCTTGTAAAATGAACTGTGGAACTGAACCATATCAGTACTAACAGTGAAATTGTATATTTTAGTAAATGTAGGTTTTATTTTCTGTGTAAACTGAGGACTACAGATGGAAATTAGCTTGAAAGCTCGAATCTGGTACAAGCGTATTTGCCCTGTGCATAATGTAATATAATGTACTCTGTCCTTATAAATAAATAAATGAAATGAAATAAACTGTTTTCCGCAATAGCGTCGCGTGCTCGATGTCACGAACCCAGTGAATCAGGAAGGCACGAGTCACAGTGTCGTGGTCCAGTGAGGACAGAAACTAGAGCTCCTACATCAGAGTATCAGTGTTTTCATGCGTCCACACAGCGCCGGATCAGATCTGTGCTCAGGGGAATGCGTCGGAGCCGGTGGCACCGGTTCGTTCCGTCTCCGGAGCCGTTTTCCATCAGATTAGTGTGAACGAACGCCGCATCTGCAACAAAAACGGCTCTGATACGTACTAGTGTGTGGATGGAGCCTAAGTTGTCCACACCCCTGATGGATAAACTGCGTGGATTTCTTTTCATATGTGTTAAAGAAAATCAAATAAAAGAATGAAGTGAGTGCAGAGCGGTGGGTTGATCAGAGCAACGGCGTCTTGAACACAGGAGAATAAAAGTGCTCAAACGTGCACGAGTCACTTTAAATACAACTTCAGTGGGGAAATGAGAAGAGGAAACGACTATAAAACATGGCTGAAGTCTGAGTTAAAACACTAATATATGAACAGCTCCGTTTTGTGGTACAGATTTCTAAGAACAGTGACGATCGTGGTCAGAAATCATTTGACACGGCGCCTGCTTCTGTTTGGAGCGACTCGGACTCTTTCACATTCTTTATTTAAGGGACTTATATTTATCTAACGGGCTCTGAGGAGACTGTGAGGCGTTCAAGGGCCAGCGGAAAATGACAAAGGCAGAACAAATATTTACAGAGATTATAGGTGCGTTTTTTTTCCCTGACTGGCGCTTTCCTCTGATCCGAGCTCAGCGTTCCAGAGGGAGGAGGAAACATTTGGAATCACTCAAAGAATCAAACGTGTACTTTTTCTCAGACCGTCATAATCACTTTCTTTTTATTTGTTTAAAAAAAGAAAGACTGTTATTTAACTTTATTTAATATTCCTCACCGCAAACATACCTGGAACATTTCGTGGAACATTTCAGGCAAAGACTTCAGTGAGACAAGTAGGTGGCGGAAACTACTAGAAAAGTTACACAGTGTTCCTTTAAAGGTCCTTTATTGTGCAAAATTGCCTCTTGTGTCAGTTTTGGGCCTCGTGTGGAGTTTTCATGTTCTCCTCACGCCTGGATGGGTTTCCTCCAGGCACTTCGGTTCCCCCCATCAACCCAAACATGCAGCACCCTTTACGACCTCTATAAAAGACGTCTAAAAATACTTGATTAAAAACCCATTTCCCGCCACCACTGTCATATTCTGGAAAAGCTTTTGGACTTTAGCAGCATGGCCATCGTTAAAAGAGCTTGTCTAATTTATCAGGCCCTTCACTCCGTGGCACCACCACCGTTAAAGGAGTAAATCAAACATAAAAATAATTCAGAAAGGACCAGGCGAGCCTCCACCAGAGGTGACCCGGTCACACAGATGGAAAACCTTTGGTCAGAATGTTTTATCTGTCCAAGGGGGGAATATGTGGAATAGTCTTCCTCTAACAGAGAGAATGCCCCACATACAGCTCTTTTAAAGCTCAAAAGAAAAATCGGTTGTGGTCAAACCAAACATGTTCCCATGTGTAGGTGTACAGTGATTTTAATTTGAGTGATTAGTGAGGAGCTGGAGTTATGTACTTTTGTGTGACTGTTGCTGTACTTTTGTGTGACTGTTGCTGTACTTTTGTGTGACTGTTGCTGTACTTTTGTGTGACTGTTGCTGTACTTTTGTGTGACTGTTGCTGTTGTAACATATGTATTATTGAACTACAATACAATAGCTGGTAGTGATATTGGAATGTAATAGGCTAGTGATCAGAAGTCTAGGGGTCGGCTACGGAGAGAGTGATAGAGACTGAAGTTTGCAATTGGGATGACACCATGTATTGACAAAAATTTTAAAAAAATTGACATAACATACTGAGAAACACCCTGTGCGAATGGCCACCGAAAATACAAGTAATATTAAAGACAAATCGTTATTTCAAGATTCATTCAATAATAAAAGGTTGACACAATCTTCTGCAAAGCTTGTACACAGCGATGCAATGATCAATAGGTACCAGATGAACCAAAAAATCAAGAAGTCCATACCCTCAACCCACCCACAGTTCACTGAATTACCCACGTCTGGGGGATCAAGGAGATCCAGCAGAATTCTGAGGTAAAAGAGTTTCAGCAGTTCATTATTGCAGTAAAAGCTGGATGCGAGTGAGTGACGTGTGTGGGGTGAGAGATTCCCTGGGCTACAGGAGCCCCCTACCGGTCCGGCAGAGATAGTGGTTCTCCCACAGTTCAGAAAGTCCTTAGGCTCAAAGCCCACTCCTTAGCTCGCCATCGGGTCGGGTAACTGGGAAACCTGGCCTGTATAAATAGCAAAGGCCCCAATGAATCATATGCACATATCAAATAAAGTCAAGTGCTAATAAATTGTAACATTGGTGTGCACAGTTCAATTTATAGCACTAATTGCACTGGAAGCTCTTCAGCATAAATAAAATTTATATCAAATAATATCTGTCATATGCCAATTATCAATAATCAATAAAATGCATTAATTGCATAAGATAAGATAGCAGCAATTGATTTAATATTTGGTGTCACTTAGAGAAGAGTCATATTTGAAAGAACAAGGTACAACTCTAATAAAACAGTAGGCTAACCGCTCTATCTAACTACATGGGAGCGGCTAGGCTACCTCAGCACAACAACGTTTCACTCACCAACTCCGCAGATAGCGCCGCATATAACCGCCCTTTCGATTGGGTTTGGACACGGTAGCCGACGGCTCCTATGGGTTAAGTGAACCATAAATATCAAGCGAAAATGTGAATTAACAAGCGAAACCGCGTGAAAACAGACCTGCAGCCCAGCTCTCCTCTGGCATCCCCACGGCGTCTTCAACCTAAGTGAATCTCCGCGGCAGGAAATACACACGCGTTTGGCGCCACAGGTCACATGATCGCATGACGTCACCAGAAAACTAATGCACTGATTGGTTAACTAATGGGGATGGTGCGTGACTACGTCAGACGCACAGTGAGACTAATCAAGACAGAAATGAACGGAGAATGACAGATGACTCAGGATTTATTACCTGGGTTACACCTCCCCTTAAATCCATGCAACTCCGATGCATGCTATATGACATGAACATGAGAGCACACAGGGGTATCAGACGCAGAGAGAATAAATGCTTCACCATAAGCATCAGCTAAGCTGTGAAAGAGAGTTTGTACAACTGAAATGAGGGATTACCCAAGGCTGAGTATTGCAAACGCTTAGGCGGTTGTCGCTGTCTAGTGGATCGTCGTGCGATATTAGGCATCATCCGAGTTAGTAACATTGACTGGTTCCTCAACTCGGTTAAACGGCGTATCAATTACGCTGGGAGTGTCTCTACCTGGGCATGGGGCACCGATTCAGTTTCAGGTTCTTCGTCTTCAGCCCCACAGGAAAGTGGATGGTCATCAGTCTCAGGTAAGTGATTCTCTGATTCAGGTTCAGGTTCATCCACAGGTAGAGAAACCTCCAAGAACAGCAGTGGGATCGGCATTGTCAATCATTTCCAGGTGCAATGCACGGAGCAGAGGGAAGAGACTCTGGATTTGCAGGATCAGGTGTTGTGTCAGGTACAATAGACTCATGCTCACGATTTCCAGACACAGGAACAGTGATCACATCTTTAACTGTTGGCTGAATGGACAACCAAGGAAAATCCAACTCAACATCCTCCTCTTCCAGATTACCATCAGATTCTTCAGCTGGTGGCTGACTTCGGTTCGATGCTTTCGAACAGGAGTAGAAGTTGGAGAGTCTGGATCATTAGTGACAGGAGAGAAACCCACATGGAAGCAATAGGTCACGGTGCAACGTCCGCGTTGGCCCATTTACATCATTTTCTGGCCGCACCTCATAAACAGGTAAATCACCAGCACGCTTAATGACCACATAAACATCTCTCTCCCATTTATCCTCCAACTTATGCTTGCCACGGAGCCGCACATTACGCACCAAGACTCGGTCTCCTGCTTCCAGACCTGAGGAGTCACTGCTGATCAAAACAACGTTTGCTCTGCTTCACCTGATTTCTCTGCATTTTTGCAAGCGATTTGATAGCTTTCTTTCCAGTCGGGACCGGCAAGTTTTGCACATACTGAGAATGAGACTTCGAGGATGGTTCTCGTGCAGGTAAGCCATAAGCAATATCGACAGGGAGTCTGGGACAACGCCAAACATGAGTTCATACATGCGGTAAAGTCGGTAACTTCATTACGGGTACAATTATAGGCGTGACTAATGGTCTGACATATTCCTTCCAAGTGGCCTTTGATTTGGTTCTAGTGTACCTAGCATATTCAAAAGTGTTCTGTTGAATCTCTCGAATCGGATTACCACGTGGGTGATAGGGTGTAGTTCTTGTTTTTTGAATGCCTGCAATTTCACAGAGTTCTTTAATTAACTTGGATTCAAAATCAGGTCCTTGGTCAGTATGCAGCCGTTCAGGGATTCCATAATGCACTAAAAAAAAATTTTCCCAAAGGCACTTTGCTACAGTCCTCGCTTTCTGATTGGCAGTTGGTATCGCCACTGCATACTTTGTAAAATGGTCTGTTAAAACCAGAATGTCTTTGGTGTTACTCTTGTCAGGTTCTAACGACAGATAGTCCATGCAAAGCAGCTCGAGCGGACGAGTAGTTTTGATGTTTACCAGTTACAGCTTTCTCTGGCAAAGCTTTACGGCGAACACATCGAGGACAGGTCCTGACTTTGTCTCCACATCACTTGCCATTTTGGGCCAAAAAAACCTGGAACGAATGAGATCAAGAGTTCGGCTCTATTCCCATATGTCCCATATCATTATGGAGAGCAGAGAGGACACTTGGGCGAGCTCTTCTGGAAGTACTAGCTGGAACATGAGCTGCTCACCATCTTGTCGTCTGCGGTACAGAACATCATCACGAAGCTCGAGACGATTGAGTTCTCGCAATAGGACAGAAAGATCAGGCAGCTCTTGCCTAGCTGTTGGTGGGACTTTTTCACCAGTTTTGATTTGATGGATGATTTCACGAATACAAGGATCAGCTTGCTGTTTCTCTTCTTCAGGTCCAGTTGTGACAAGGTTGGGATGACTAGTAACCCATGCTGTGTTTCATCGGCAAAGCATTCTGGCACTGCTAACGCTGTAACACTCATGGACTCTACCAAGGTGATTGAGCAGTTATCAGGATCGAAAAGTTCTGGCCAGCGAGCTGAGACAGATGGCAGCAACAACAGCTTGAGGAACTTCAGATGTACTGTCAACACTGTGACCATTGGCAAACTGTCGAACCCGGTCCCACTCTTGTTGCAATTGTAAATCAAGACGATGGTCATGAGGCCGTCTGGACAGTGCATCTGCATCTAGATTTTGTTTAACAGCACGGTACAGGAGCTTGAAGTTATACGTCGACAAAGCCGCAAGCCATATATGGCTGGCTGCGTCTAGCTTCGCAGAGGTCAGACCATATGTCAGAGGATTGTTATCAGTTATCACGACAAATTCAGCGCCATACAGGAAATCGTGAAACTTCTCTGATACACTCCATTTCAATGCTAGAAACTCCAGCTTATGCGCAGGATATCTTGCTTCACTGGAGGATAAACCCCGACTGGCATATGCCATTACCCGCAACTGGCCATCCTGCTCTTGGTATAAAGCAGCCCCCGAGCCCGGTGGTACTGGCATCGGTATGCAAGATATATGGCAGCTTTGGGTTGGCAAAGCCCAAGACAGGAGCAGTACTCAGTCTCGATAAGCGTATCAAAGGCATGCTGACAGTGGAGGGTCCATCGTTCCCCGAAGGGTTGGCTGCTGTCGAGACCCTTGGCATTGGTAGAGCGCTTTTGAGGTGAGCGGCGGGCAGGGGTATATCCCTTGGTCAGGTCGTTAAGTGGCTTGGCAATGGCAGCGTAGCCACTAATAAACCTTCGATAATACCCTGCGAATCCCAAAAAAGACTTAAGCTCCTCAGTGTATGGGGAGTTGGCCAGGATTTTAATGTACTGATTCTTTCGGGTCGGTCTCAACGCCATTTTTGGACACCACATGGCCTAAATACCTCACAGATGTTTGGAAAAACTTGCATTTTTCGGGCGACAATTTTAACCCATATTCTTTGAGGCGATGGAGAACTCTCAACAACCGACGTTCATGTTCTTCAAGTGAGTCGGAAAAAATGATTAAGTCATCCAGGAACACTAGGACTTCTTTTAAGTGCAGGTCCCCATACACTTCTCCATGAGACGTTGAAAGGTACTGGGAGCGTTCGTTACACCCTGGGGCATACGATTAAACTCCCAGAAACTCAACGGGGTCACAAAGGCAGTTTTTGCCTTGTCTGCCTCTTTCCATTTCTATCTGGTAATACCCAGATTTGAGGTCCAAAACACTAAACCAGCGAGACCCGTTCAGCGCAGAAACGACTCCTCTAATTCGCAGAAAAGGACGTATCCTTCACTGTCTGGAGGTTCAGCTTTCTGTAGTCGATGCAAAGACGCACATCTCCATTCTTTTTGCGAACAACGACAATGGGCGACGAAAATGGAGACTCAGACTCGAATCACCCCGGCATCCAGCAAGTCTCGCAGGTGCCACGAACGGCTTCGAGGTCGTTAGGGTGAATCGGACGAGCTCGATGTTTAAAAGTTGTTTCATCATGAAGATGTATTCGGTGCTTCACCTTGTCGGTTCGTCCGAAGTCTAAATCATTCTGAGCAAAAACCTCAGGAATAGTTTGGAGTGTCTGGAGGATGCGGTCTCTCCATTCTGGAGGGATTGGTGAATCTCCAAAGTTGAAATTTATGGAATGGTGATCAGGATCTGTGGATGACACATCAGAAGTAGCGTGATGAGACAGGATCTGCGGAGACACTACGAGCTCAGCGATGATACTCAGTGGTGGTAAAGTGATGACTTGGTCTGATTCATTAGTGAGAACAACAGGAATCTTGTGATGTGGATGGCTTGGCAATGTGATAAGACTGTTCTGCACACAGAGCCCCCCAGGCAGTGGAGTAGTGGGATGTTCTACCAGGGCCCACCCAGCAGACAGGCTTGGGATAGCACGGACAGAGCCTTCAACCGCAACAGTTTGACCAGCTGGAATCAGAACAGGAACATTATTGGCCAGTCTTACAACACCATCGCTGCCTCCATAAGTTTTCTGGTGCCGAATTTGCAACAGGTTTAGAACTGCTCGGTACCCATGCAAGGTAGGTTGAAAATGGGCAAATTCAGTCTCTGCATATTGTTCATAGAGTGTGTCTAATGTGTTCATCCCAATTAAGATCTGGGTCTTGAACTCTGGACGCATCTGGGACCACTAAAGCTAAGGTATCAATGTCAAATTCAGTGCCCAGGAAATCTTGAGGAAAAGTTACTGTTACTTCTATGTAACCAAGGTATGGAACTAATTGTCCAGCTGCCCCTTTCCAACATGCAACAGATCACAGAGTGGGTTTACAGGTAAGTGTGACAAATGTTTATTATAAAATGACACTGGAATAGTCGTTACTTGAGATCCAGTATCAAGTAGACACTGACAGTTCTGACCAGCAAGGCTCACTTGGGAAGTACACCTGGATCCGATCAGCCCTTTGGGAAGGCGAGATCTGTTTGATTTGGTGGACTGAGCCAACTTGCATTTCACAAAGCTTGAACTTGTGGGACATTGTGGGTCCTCTTCAGTTCCTGATCAGTCCCTCCACAGGAACCCTTTCTAGTTTAAAGACTGGTCACTTGAGTTTGATTTTTGCCACTTCTGCTGCTTTTTGATTAAACTGCTTTTTCTTGGCAGCCACGAAGCGCTGATTCGGATTATTGTCACAATTTGATTTGATGTGACCATCTTCACCACATTGAAAACAATAGCCTGGACGGGGTTTCTGTTTGACGGTCCACCTGTTGACTTCCCACTCCTTTGATCTTCTCCCAGCTTATGGACGCCTAGGGTCTTGGATGGAACAGGCTGTCCGGGACTGGACTGAGCGGCAGTTAAAGATGCAAGTTGTTTCCTTTGGATGTCTGCTAACTGCTTGGCAAGCTGCTGCTTTATATTTATAAAATCTTTGGAGACTTTCTCGTCAGCAGTTGGATAGGCATACTGAGCGTGAGTGGCGACTCTGGGTTTTACTGAGCCGAGATGTTGTTTCATTCTCAATGCTTTAGTAGCTTCTCGATCTTCCTCAGTGCGGAGCAGTAGCAGGAAATCGGAAAATGTAGGTGGATTTGACTTGGCCAGCTGCTTTAGCTGTAACTCGGAAATTAATGTATTGTCCCAGCAGCCTCGACAGAATTGGTTGAGCAGGAAACGGTCCATAGCTGCCTCTGAAGCTCCACCCTCTTCACTGCAAGGGTCAATGCTACTTGCAGGCGCTGCAGATACATAGAGGGTTTCTCACCAGCGTCTTGGAAAGTGTCCATAAACTTTGCATATAATTCATCACCGTCCTGAACTGTCCCATAAGCTGAATCGAGGATTTGCAGGTAGGTCGCAGGAAGTGTTTCAGCTCTCAGATGTTTCACCATATCAGCTGCCGGTGGAAGGAGACTCTCAACGATTTTACGAGACCGCTGCAGATTGGACACAGAAGGGTCTGTCAGGAGGAGATCGACACCGAACGCCACGTATCATAGTCAGATTCATGCTGAGGTCTTGGTGACTTTCCGGAGAATGCTCGGAGTCGATGGCTGGACAAATGCAAAGAAGAGTCATTATTCTTAACAACGTGTTCTACAATATAGTGTGGCACATCTCGTAGGGTTGAACTCTGGGAGCAGATGCTGATGAAAAGGAGGGTTTTGATTTGAGCTCATGTTCACTGGTGGAATCAGACTGGAAGTTAAACTGCTCTCGAGCTGGAGGTGGAGTTAGAGCACCGTCTTTGTGAGTGGTGGGTACATTTAGACCTCTCACGCCAGTAGACTGCACAGCCACTCCATCTTCATCATCAGGTGGGGTTTTCATGTGACTTGGCTTTGGGCAGAGCTCAGTCACTGATTGCCCAAGTAGAGACATCACCCCATTTAGGACCGCAGCGTAGTCCTGACCAGTGAGTTTGGCTAACTTTTTGTAATTCAGTGAGATAGGTTTGGGTTTGGGCTTTACCTAACTCATTCGCACACACAGTAGCTAAATCAAAGATAACATATGTCATATTAGCAGAGTCGCAATCATAATTATATGGCAACACTTTGCGCAATGCGGCAACTGCAACACCAGATTCATATTCGACAATGAGCACACGACGCAAAGTAGGAGTCAGTTCATCGCAATATTCAATTTTTGAAATTTTGCCATATTGTGCCAAAAATTCCACAACCTCATCTGCTGTTTTGCTTTTTTGTAATATCTTTGATTAGAACAGAGTTTGGTATTTTATACCTCGTTCCTCCAATATGTCCATGGTGTCTACAATATTTAGGTTTTTGCTGTTAATATTATTAACAAGGTTGAAAAAAACTTAATTTTTTTAAAGACAGTTCTGTGCAACTCTCTCCTGGCTAGCGCTAATATTATGTAACATATGTATTATTGAACTACAATACAATAGCTGGTAGTGATATTGGAATGTAATAGGCTAGTGATCAGAAGTCTAGGGGTCAGCTACGGAGAGAGTGATAGAGACTGAAGTTTGCAATTGGGATGACACCATGTATTGACAAAAATTTTAAAAAAATTGACATAACATACTGAGAAACACCCTGTGCTAATGGCCACCGAAAATACAAGTAATATTAAAGACAAATCGTTATTTCAAGATTCATTCAATAATAAAAGGTTGACACAATCTTCTGCAAAGCTTGTACACAGCGATGCAATGATCAATAGGTACCAGATGAACCAAAAAATCAAGAAGTCCATACCCTCAACCCACCCGCAGTTCACTGAATTACCCACGTCTGGGTGATAAAGGAGATCCAGCAGAATTTGAGGTAAAGAAGTTTCAGCAGTTCATTATTGCAGTAAAAGCTGGATGCGAAAGTGAGTGACGTGTGTGGGGTGAGAGATTCCCTGGGCTACAGGAGCCCCCTACCGGTCCGGCAGAGAGATAGTGGTTCTCCCACAGTTCAGAAAAGTCCTTAGGCTCAAAGCCCACTCCTTAGCTCGCCATCGGGTCGGGTAACTGGGAAACCTGGCCTGTATAAATAGCAAAGGCCCCAATGAATCATATGCACATATCAAATAAAGTCAAGTGCTAATAAATTGTAACATTGGTGTGCGCACAGTTCAATTTATAGCACTAATTGCACTGGAAGCTCTTCAGCATAAATAAAATTTATATCAAATAATATCTGTCATATGCCAATTATCAATAATCAATAAAATGCATTAATTGCATAAGATAAGATAGCAGCAATTCGATTTAATATTTGGTGTCACTTAGAGAAGAGTCATATTTGAAAGAACAAGGTACAACTCTAATAAAACAGTAGGCTAACCGCTCCTATCTAACTACATGGGAGCGGCTAGGCTACCCTCAGCACAACAACGTTTCACTCACCAACTCCGCAGATAGCGCCCGCATATAACCGCCCTTTCGATTGGGTTTTGGACACGGTAGCCGACGGCTCCTATGGGTTAAGTGAACCATAAATATCAAGCGAAAATGTGAATTAACAAGCTAAACCGCGTGAAAACAGACCTGCAGCCCAGCTCTCCTCTGGCATCCCCACGGCGTCTAACCTAAGTGAATCTCCGCGGCAGGAAATACACACGCGTTTGGCGCCACAGGTCACATGATCGCATGACGTCACCAGAAAACTAATGCACTGATTGGTTAACTAATGGGGGATGGTGCGTGACTACGTCAGACGCACAGTGAGACTAATCAAGACAGAAATGAACGGAGAATGACAGATGACTCAGGATTTATTACCTGGGTTACACTGTATTTTTGTGTGACTGTTGCTGTACTTTTGTGTGATCGTTGCTGTACTTTTCCCTGACTTGTAGATTATTTGACATCGACCTGCCGAAGGACTGAAGATGGAAATTAGCCACATTAATACATTGGTTTTATACAGCGCTTTTCAGGACACTCAAAGACACTTTACAGAGCTTTATTCATTCACTCCAGACCCAGTGGTGGTGCTACTATTGTAGCCACAGCTGCCCTGGGACAGACTGACAGAAGTGAGGCTCCAATCTGCACCATCGGCCCCTCCGACCACCACCATCATTCACGCACACACCACTTTCATGCTAGGGTGATGTGTCTTGCCTAAGGACACTACACTACGACAGTTTTCGCCACTGGCGCCCCCCTGTGGCCCCTGGAGTTCCCAGTGTCTCCATCCAAGTACTGACCAGGCCCTGCTGAGCTTCTGAGATCTGACGGGATCAGGCTTTGACGAGCCACACGGCCACATTGGCTATAATCGTTGCATATTTGCATTTTAAATGTTCATTAATATGTGCTGTCCCCTTACAAATAAATACATAGATAAACAAAATAAATAAGAACCGTATAAAATCGAGGACCGTGATGTCAGCCCGAAAGAACGACACGGGTCCACCCTCCTGTGGGCTCAGCACCTGCAGAGGGGTTCACAGGGGTCGGGTGCACAGAGGACTGAGCGATAAACTGCTGCCCCTGCGACTCCGCCAGATAAAGAGGAAGAAGACGGATGGACTGTGAGATTTAAGCCATTATAATGTTGTTACCTCCTCAAAAATAGATCTGGAGTTTTGTTTTGCTTCATCCACACATGTTTAACACACCCTGCAGATTTAGGCTGAGCTCTTCTTTCTTTTTAAACTCAATACATCTGCACTCGAATCATTTGGATATTTTCAAATGTGGAAATGCCGTGCACACCTCACATATGTGTGAATGCACCAAAACACAACTCCAGGTCTGTTTTTGATGAGGTAACAACATTATAACATGACTTAAACCTCACAAGAGGCAATTTTACATAATTTAGGACCTTTAAAGGAACACTGGGTAACTTTTCTAGTAGTGTCCGACACCTGCTCATCTCACTGAAGTCGTGTTCCTTTGCCTGAAATGTTCCACACTGTCGCATTCATGTTGTACTCAATTAAACTACTGTGTTTTTATTCATTTCCAGGTGGTTTCACTGTTCAAAAAACCCCTTGTAAAACTCGGCAAAAGGAGAAATTCAATTCAAATTTCTCCTTTTGTCGTGGATTCCACCTGAACGACGGGGTTTTTACGCACACCCTGTAAAACCTGCACTCTTACTGTGAGCGGGGACACCTTTTGCATAGATTTGACAAGATTTGATGGCGTTTTCCGCTTGAAATAGTTCAATGTTGCAGTGCGGAACATTCCAGGCAAAGCTATAACCATCTCCATGGAGACAGGATGGTGAAAAATTATTCAGTGCAGCTTGAAAACAGACAAATGCAACTGAAGAAAACAACTATGACGGCTGAGGTTATATACTCATTTTTGAAGAGTGCTGAGAAACTGTTTTTCAGAATTATACAAAACTGAATCTGAAAGTGAAATATCTCTTTATTTTTATGTTAAATTATTTTGTGTTTCACCCATCGGACCAAAACAGATTGAACCAACACAAACCAGCAGCATGTGACAGCCCTGACATCTCTTTTCTCGTCTTCATAACGCAGTCCGTGTGGATCCTCGGCTCCTCGAGCACTCTGGACAGTGATAGGTGGATTAACTGATCAAAACAAATGCAAACTTGATTCGGTGTCAGAAGCCGCTCGTGCAAGAGTGAGGAAATATTTGAAGACGCAGTGTTAATAAACGGTGAGCGGAGTTATAAAGCCGTACCTCCTTGTCAAAGCCTGATCTCGCCGGAGCTCAGGAGCTAAGCGGGGCCGGGTTAGTGCTCGGACGGGAGACCGCGGGGGATCCCGGGTGCCACAGTGGGGCGCCAGAGGGAAAAGGTTTTGATATCATTAATAATTTTCATTTATTTATTTTTTTGTATGTGTGTGTGTATAATAATAATAATGCATCAGTTTTATACAGCGCTTTTCTGGACACTCAAAGACTCTTTACAGAGCATTATTCATTCACTCCGGACCTGGTGGTGTAAACTACTATTGTAGCTACAGCTGCCCTGGGGCAGACTGACGGAAGCGAGGCTCCAATCTGCACCATCCACCACCACCATCTGACCACCACCAACACTCATGCACACACCACTTTCATACTAGGCAATGTGGGTGATGTGTCTTGCCTAAGGACACAACGACAGTTTTTGCCACTGGCGCCCCACTGTGGCACCTGGAATTCCCAGTGGTCTCCCATCCAAGTACTGACCAGGCCCTGCTGAGCTTCTGAGATCTGAGGGGTTCAGGCTTTGACGAGCCGGTATGGCCACAAAAAAGTATGCAAAAAAGTGTGTATGTTTGAGTAAAAGTGATGGTTTCAGCATCAGTAAATATAAATGACTGTGTGTCGTTATGTAGAGATTCTTATTCTTTCGTATTAGAGGGAAAAACTAAAAAAAAGTGTTGAGAATAATGACAACGAAGGAAATAATACCAGTGCATACGTCACTCTGCACAGGTACAAGTGAGAAGAGGAAGAGTTAAATTTAATTAAATCTGTTGAGTGAGTTTTTCAGATTGGTGTTTAAAGGGATAGTTTGTTTTTTTTGACATGAATCTGTACGTCCCCGTCACTGACTTACCTCCCGACAGCATCTGAGCCGAGTTCTTCCCCGGTTTTTCTTCTCAAAACAATACGTGTTCAAAAGAGTGATACGTTTGCATCACAAAATGCAAAAAAAGTCAGACCTCTTAAGTGCTTGGTACTATTTTCTCTCCGCTCGTATCACTGCGCTGCCTCCAGGTGAAGCTGAGCCTGTTTCACTGTTTCCTGCTCAGAAAGTAACGACAACATGTGTGACTCTGACACCGACAATGAAGACACGGCCTCTAGCACAGAGCCAAGGGCAGATCTTTATGAACCCGAAAATACTGATGCCCAAATTCACCAGATGGAGTCAGAATGGGCAGAGAGAGAGAGGAGGGACAGAGCGGGACGAGCTGAAGCTGGAGCTGTGAGAGACCGGAAAATGGCCTGGAAAATCACAAGTCCGGACATTTTTATACATATTCTCATATAGCTTATACAAGTTTATATACTTATCGCTGTTGCTCTCACGTTCACTCTATCGCGTCTCGGTGGTCAAAAGTCTGAGCGCGTAAACACCGCTGAACTACTGAAAAAAGTGTTGGATTCACCTGGAGGCAGCGCAGTGATACGAGCGGAGAGAAAATAGCACCAAGTGATTATGAGCTCCGACTTTTTCGTGAACAACAGTTTTGTGACGCAAATGTTTCGCTCTTTTGAACACATTTTATTTTGAGGAGAAAAACGCTTTATTTTCATGACTCCAGCCAACTTGCCGGACACTTTCGTCAGCACCGAAACCGGGGAAGAACTCGGCTCAGGTGAGTCAGTGTTGATGCACGACACTGCTGACGGGGACGTACAGATTCATGTCAAAAAATCCAAACTATCCCTTTAAGCCTTCTGTTTCTTCATGTGCCCAAAAACCCGTACTTTAAAATCATGAATTCATGGTTGCAGTTTAAGAAAAGAGGTGAAGGCCAGAATGGTTTAAAACAATATACGGAGCTCCGTCAGTTTGCCCCAGGGCAGCTGAGGCTATGATAGCACAAACTGTAAATGTTCCAGTGCATTCTGATTATTATCATATTAGTAAAGTCCTCTGTCTGTGACACAGGGCCATTTCAGCGGACATGCCTTCCACATTTGCGCCGTGTGCTGCCGAAAGACTTTGTTTATTGATTGTGCACAAACTTGAAGAAGCATTGATCTGCTGTGAGTCTGGCCCCAGACACCTCCTGCGCTCAGAACACACAGAGGGGCATTAGAACACCACATTAAAGTCTTGCTTTGCTTTTTTTTCTCTTTTCTTTTCTTTCTCACCTTAAGCAATAAACTCACTTCCGGGCTCACGGCAACACTCGGTAACTTTCTGGAGGTGTCACGTCATCTGCATGATTCCTTGGAAATAGAAAGTTAAAACCAGAATCCAGAAGACAGTACAGTGATCCCTCGCTATAACGCGGTTCATCTTTCGCGGCTTCGCTGTTTCGCGGATTTTTTAATGTTTTTTTTTTATTATTATTTTTTTTAACAGTGCATTGTGTTCTGAATCCTGATTGGCCGAGGGACTGTAGTCTAGAAGTGATAAAAGTTGACTGGTCTTTCACTTAGACCAGGGGTCGGCGCCTTAAACACCCAAAGAGCCGTTTGGAGCGTCTCCCACAGAAAAGAAAACATGGGCGCCATAAAGAAGGAGGAAAATAACATAAGGACGACGGGAGAAGACACCTGCACCACAGGCTTCAGGAGAAAAAGACGCGTCAGGAGGAAGAGGCTCAGTCAGAGGCACTGTGAAATACACGCGAGTCACAATGTCCAACCTCCTGTTCGTATTCATTATTATTTTACAGCATTTTTTAAAAACTCTCATAGTTATTTGTAAGAAAACGTTTATATTTTTAAACGCTTGAGCCTGAAAACAGGATTTGATCTTTGGTTTCATTCTATAGTACAGTATTGTATTGTATAATAATTGTAAAAAATAAAGCTAATACTTTATCGCGGGTTCTTTTTGGAACGTAACCCCCCGCGGTAAACGAGGGATCACTGTAATAGTAGTTTAATGCCAAACTGTGGAAGACAAAGACAAAGGAACAACATTGATTTTATTCCTCGTTCTCTTCTGCTTTACGTGGAACGTCCTGTAATGTGGTATTTACTTTAGGTGACGCATTATAAGTCGGCTCAGTGGAGAGGCAATCCCACTCGCAGTGAGACAGAATGTTCTTCCGTGTATATTTCAGCAGTATATAAACGCATGCAATTAAATAAATGCAAGCTACGTATGTTTAATCCCAAACTGTGGAACGAGTCAACAACATCTCCTCGGAGACAAACAGGTGTCAGAGAATTACACCGTGTGCCTTTACGCTCAAGCCTCTGTATACGCGGCGCACTTAAAGTTTTGCAGTTTTCTGACAAACTCGTGAAAAAGTTCCAATCACTCACCTGTTCGCGGCAGGAATAAAATGGAGCCGGTGTGTTGTTACAGCGTCAGAATGATTTCCGTCCTATAGGCGACTCGGAGACGGAAGGCTCTCAATGCTGTGGTAAAACCCCCCACTCAGCCTGACACTGCTAAGTGCGCTCCACTTTGCAGTGATAATAATGTGCCGCTGCTGTCGTGCCTTAAAGCAAAACATTTTCTAGTTTCTGATACGGCACCAACGAAACATACCCGTCTTCAATTGACTTTCTTGCTAAATGGCCCAAAACGCTGTGAAAGGAAGCGGTGTGTTATAGATAAAAAACATTGATTCAGTATTATTTTAGTGTTTTGTCTTTCCTCTGGGCGCACTTCCTTTTTAAAACTTTAATTCTGTTCCTGCATTGTTTAAACGTGCACGATGTAACTTTCGGGGTTGCTTGTTTCCATGCATATTTGTCATTGCTCTGCCTGGAATGTTCCACAGTATGACATTAAACGGCTCTACTTCACATTTATTTAATCGCAGCTGGTTTTGTAGCCCAGAAATACCTAGAAAAACAACATTCTGACTGTGAGTAGGGTCGCCTCTCCACAGATCTGACCTGTGACTTGGTCTGGTTTGGTTTAATGCCATACTGTGGACCATTCAAGACAACTACCATGTACCATAATATTGGTTTAAAGGTAGTTTATTATGCAAAATTGACTCATGTGAGCTGTGAGTCATAACGTTTAGCTCAAAAACAT
Organism: Odontamblyopus rebecca; assembly: GCA_030686955.1. NCBI lineage: Eukaryota > Metazoa > Chordata > Actinopteri > Gobiiformes > Gobiidae > Odontamblyopus > Odontamblyopus rebecca. Next base: position 38,458,418 of record CM060660.1, on the reverse strand, counting down.
ACCTGGAATTGTGTTTTTTGGCCCTTTTTGCTTTGTGTCGTACACATGGAGTAACTGGAACTGATGAAAACCTCACGACCAGCTCCAGATCGGCAATCGCGGGTCACAATAATATCAAACCTGTCTGAGAGCCAGCTTCCTCTCGTGAGTGTTTCACTGTTGAAGTCGTTCATACAGTGTGAGAACATGAACCGTGAGCTGTGAACTTTTAAACCCTGAGATTTGGTCGTACGGTTTGAGCTGAAGCCGAGTGAAACGATCGAAAATATCGCCCGGCATTAGTAACCCTTTATCCACGTGCAAGGACCACACCAACAGCACGTGTGCGAAGCGAAAAGAGTTTATTATATTGAGACGAGGCGGGTCAGCTGGGTTGAGACTCAGGGTGGGGGTTCAGTCTCAATCTTCACATGGCCCAGCAGGAACGGGAACCCCCGCCCCCCCCGTAGGCGTCTTATATCTGGAAGATGAACATATCGGGGTTGGGAGGGACAAACTGGGTCGCCGGGATAGGCTGCTACGAATAGGCTTCTGGAGAGGAGGCGAGGGCGGTTGAGGCGTGGTCCTGCTCCTGAACCTGAAGTTAATCATATTAACTACATTTATAAGTCTGAGCACATCCCCAAAGCTCAAAATGCTCTGTTCCACCTTGTGATGTCATGAAGTGGTAGTTTTCAAGTGAACAGCTCCTTTTACCTTTAGTTCAGTAGAGATTGGGCAGTTCCAGAGCTAAAATGATTCTAGTGAAAATGTATGGGGTTTAAAAACACAGTGGAGCACTTTCTGTATTACGAGGTGGAACGGAGTGTTTTCCATTTGAGAGAAAAAATCAGCCTAAATATGCAGGATTTGTGCGTTAAACGTCTGTGAATGAAACAAAAAGGAACTCCAGGTCTGTTTGTGACGAGGAAACGTTATAACAGATCAGAAAATAGCCTAATATTTGCCCTTTAAGTTCGCTCCTTCCTTTAGTTTAGCCGCACATCTAAACCATCAGTTGGTCCCAGCTGGTGATTTGCCATTTCCTGCCCTCATAACATTTATCTGACAAACTCCAAAGCAAACAGCAGCTCATTCTGTCTCCTGGTTCATTGTTTTGTGGAGAGAAAATATCAGACCTAAACTCAGACAGATGTTGTGAATGCCACGCTCCAGTCTGTCAGAAACATCCAGACGGCCCCGGTCCTGGTCTGGTCCTGGTTTGAACCCTGTTGACAGGGCTGCCAGATTTTCAGAGAACAATAAGTGATTAAGCCTTTGAAAAAAACAACAACAACACAACTAAGTACTAAAACTAAGCAATTAGTTTAAGAGCTCATAATACGCTCTTCTCTGATCTATGATAATGTTTCTTCATCGCAAACATATCTGAAGTTGTGTTGTGTTTAATTGACATGTTTAACGCACAAATCCTGCAGATTTAGGTGAGAAGGTGGGGGGGGGGGTTGTGGCATAAATACAAATGCCACCACACAAAGCCACAACACGCAAAAAAAAAGCCACAACGGAAGTGACCGCGGGACTCTATTTTCCGACAGACCAGGCGAGGAGGATCAAACGGGAAGTGAATGGGGAAAGTTGAAGAGGAAAAATGTGAAGAAGTGAATGCAGGTGGAAATGTAAAAGTAAAAGTAATTTATTGTTTTGTGTCCAGGATCGATGTCACTGTCTGACCGCTGTGAATAATTTCCCACTTGATCCTCCTCGCTTGGTTTGTTGGAAAATAGAGTCCTGCGGTCACTTCCGTTGTCGCTTTTATTGTGTGTTGCTGTTTTTGGTGTGTTGTCCCTTTTTTTTTTTTGGTGTGTTGTGGATATTTTTTGGTGTGTTGTGGAAATTGTTTGGTGTGTAGTTGCTTTTTTGTGTGTTGTGGCTTTTTTTTGGTGTGTAGTTGCTTTTTTTGGTGTGTTGTGGCTTTTTTTGGTGTGTAGTTGCTTTTTTTGGTGTGTTGTGGCTTTTTTTGGTGTGTTGTGGCTTTTTTTGGTGTGTTGTGGCTTTTTTTGGTGTGTTGTGGCTTTTTTGGTGTGTAGTTGCTTTTTTTGGTGTGTTCTGGCTTTTTTTTGTGCGTTGTGGCTTTTTTTTGGTGTGTTGTGGCTTTTTTGGTGTGTAGTTGCTTTTTTTGGTGTGTAGTTGCTTTTTTTGGTGTGTTGTGGCTTTTTTTGGTGTGTAGTTGCTTTTTTTTGGTGTGTAGTTGCTTTTTTTTGGTGTGTAGTTGCTTTTTTTTGGTGTGTAGTTGCTTTTTTTTGGTGTGTTGTGGCTTTTTTTTGGTGTGTTGTGGCTTTTTTTGGTGTGTTGTGGCTTTTTTTGGTGTGTAGTTGCTTTTTTTGGTGTGTTGTGGCTTTTTTTGGTGTGTAGTTGCTTTTTTTGGTGTGTTGTGGCTTTTTTTTGGTGCGTTGTTGCTTTTTTTTGGTGCGTTGTTGCTTTTTTTTTGGTGCGTTGTTGCTTTTTTTGGTGTGTTGTGGGTTTTTTTGGTGTGTAGTTGCTTTTTTTGGTGTGTTGTGGCTTTTTTTGGTGTGTTGTGGCTTTTTTTTTGGTGTGTTGTGGCTTTTTTTGGTGTGTAGTTGCTTTTTTTGGTGTGTAGTTGCTTTTTTTGGTGTGTTGTTGCTTTTTTTTGGTGCGTTGTTGCTTTTTTTTGGTGCGTTGTTGCTTTTTTTTTGGTGCGTTGTTGCTTTTTTTTGGTGCGTTGTTGCTTTTTTTTGGTGTGTTGTGGCTTTTTTTGGTGTGTTGTGGCTTTTGCATTTGTTACGAGCCCCCCTGGCTTCTGTAGTTTTTAAACTCCACACACCTTCACTAGAATCATTTGGATGATTTCAGCCCTGGAGTTCCCGAACTCTACTGAACTAAAGATAAAAGATACTGTAGGTATTAACTTGAAAACTACGGCTACTATGGAATGACAGAAAGTAAATGGAAAATAAATTATGTGTTTTTCCATTTTTTTCTTTTTCTTTCTTTTTTTTGATGAAGTGGGATAGATGTTCTGTGTAATCTTCTGTTACGGATGGTTTGAGCAAAAAGAAAAAGAGAATGTAAACAAAACCATGCTAGCTTCCTTTTTGGAACATGACGCTCGAGTTTTAGCTTGTTTGGTTAAATATAACATTTTCAAAACAATAAAAGGAACACGGTGATCTAAATATGTGATGTGTTATGTTAATACGCCAGAGAAGTCACATACCCCCTCTTTAATACCCCAGAAAAGTCTATATACTCTACTACTAATAATAAAGGGTTAATCAAACATGCATGAATGAAACAAAACCCAACTCCACACTGCAAAAAAGGATTTTCTAGCATAGTTAAACTGACTTGAATTAAGCAGATTCATCTTAAAAGATCAATTTCAAGATTTTTTTACTTAATAAGATGAGATTTTTTTTTACTTTTTTCAAGATATTCCATCCTGATTTATCTTATCTCGATATTACAACTTATTCTAAGCACTTTTATATTAAATCAGTCCAGGTTAAGCCTCTTTAACTTCCTTCTCAAACCCATAAGGTGAAAAATCTTGCCATAAATACTTGAAACTCGTGTTTTCTACTTAGAACAAGATTCATATTTTGTCTTGTTTTAAGAAAACTTGGTAAGTGAAAATTTCTTATTGCACTGACAGATAATTTCACTTAAAATAAGGCATACCTCAAAATTGGTATTTTTTCTTTTTTTTCATAGGCCTTTTTGCTGTGCAGTGCTGTTTTTGAGGAGCTAACAACATTTTAACGTGAATTAAAACTCACAAGAGTCAGTTTCAGGGAATATAGGACCTGAACATTACAGAATTCACATCATTATCTGGTTATACTTCAACCCTGTGAAAAAGCACTGAGAAAATCACTTCGTACCCTGTTTGAAATGTGAGACTGACGTTCTAATTAGCGCTTTTTCTATTTAAAGGACGTACTGTATTATACAGAACTGACACTTCTGAGCTTGTAGCCATGTTATATCTTCTGTAAAAAGAAAAAAAGTCCTTTGCCTTCAAACCTCAAAGAATTCACAGTTTGAATTTTCCCAGGATTGTTGCGTCATAGGTAGAGACCCTGTGCTTTCATCGGCAGACGTTAAACATGTGTATGAAACAAAACACAGCTCCAGGTCTGTTTGTGATGAGGAAACATTATAACAGAGATCAGAAAATAGAGCCCTTTAAAGGAGCATTGTGTAACTTTTCTGGTGGAGGGGCCATCAAACGCTTTTCTCTGTGGAGGTTTTATAGCTTTGTCTGGAATGTTTCACAGTATGGTATTAAAGCTTTCCATCACCATGGAGACCAAACCAGACCAACAGTAGTAGTAGTAATAGTAATAGTAGTAGAAGTAGCAGTAACTATGATAGTATTGGTAGTAGCAGTAATAATAGCAGAAGCTGTGGTAGTAGTAGTAGTAGAAGCAGTAACAGTAGTAGCAGTAGTACTAATAGTAGTAGCAGTAAAAGTAGAAGCAGTAGTAGTAGCAGTGGTAGTGGTAGCAGTATTAGTAGTAGTAGTAGTAGCAGTACTAGCAGTAGTAGTAGAAGTAGTAGTATTAGTAGTAGTAGTAGTAGTTGCAGTAGTATTAGTAGTAGTAGCAGTAGCAGTAGTAGTAGAAGCAGTAGTAGCAGTAGTAGTTGCAGTAGTACTAATAGTAGTAGCAGTAAAAGTAGAAGCAGTAGTAGTAGCAGTAGTAGTGGTAGCAGTAGTAGTATTAGTAGTAGTAGTAGTAGCAGTACTAGCAGTAGTAGTAGAAGCAGTAGTAGTAGTTGCAGTAGTAGTAGTAGTAGTAGCAGTAGTAGTAGTTGCAGTAGTAGTAGT